>CM067508.1:30116070-30506070 GCA_034509495.1 Acestrorhynchus altus
TAAAGCAGTTCTGAGGGCAGCTCTGCCTCTTGAGGCACAAAAAATACAATTGGTTCAGAGAATAACAACTTACAATTACCAAATCAAACTCACTGAGGGTGTTTACATGTACTCAGTAATCTGATCGTAATCAGATTAAAGGCTCGTGAAAACAGCGTCCTCCAATTTCGTAGATTGGAGAAAGGTCTAGAAATCCAAAAAGAAATTTCATTAAGAGAGCTTGATTTTAGCCCAGTAATCAGATTTCCCAGTGCATGTATACCACTTAAGGCCCCAGTATGAGTCGGGGCAAGTCTGTGCTGGTTGTCAGAGTTGACAGTCGGAGAGCGCATTGGGTAGTGTTTGATGGTTGATCAAAACATGGTCAAATAAATACATGTATCTTAATTCCGTTGATATTTACACCTCAGACGATGGCATATTTGAGTCATCTAGGCTCTCCTGAGACTAATCTCCTGTAAATACTTTGTCATTTGTAAGTGAATAAAGATACGTCACACTGTTAAAACATCCCAGAAATCAGGTCATTCTGAAGGGAAACTTTACTTTATCTTGCAACTGACAGATGAATGAATGGATGAATGAATGAATGAATGAATGAATGAATGAATGAATAGTTTTAAAAGCAGGCAAAAATTACATTACAGTCATTAAAAAAATGAGAATTATGCTCTTTGAATAATATGACATGGTGATGAATTTAAATCACATTTAATGGGAACAAAGCCATGAACTAACAATGAAAACGTGTGTGATTTCAGGCTGACAGTGTCTCAGTTCAGAGCACCGCTCTATATGTTCAATAATATATTCACTACGTGCTGGAATTGAACATTACAGGCCGTACCTCTTCCACCCCCCTCTGTGTACACTGGCTTTCTGTCTTCTGCTCTCTGCAGGAGTGTGTTAGTTAAATGTGTTCCTCTCTCTGGCCCACTGCTGTCTCATAGCTTGATGTCTCAGGTTTTCTGTATTTTAGCATGCAATTACAACATATGCTGAGATTTCAGGGAAGCACAATTTGAGTACTGATTAATGCAGACGAATGATCTCTCAGATACTGTATATCAGTGTCCAGAAGGTGAGCATACATATGTAGCCATAGCAACAATGCTTGAATTCTCCACCTACTACAGGTAACATCATTAAAGGGGGAGGGGCCATCGGACTAAAATGTGGTGATCCGCATGTGTCAGATTACTGTTATTGGCATAGCCTAGAACCCACATTGGTGGAAAAGGGCTCACAGTCTACTGTGAAAAACTGGAACAGCAAGGTCACTTGCTTTACTTTTGCTTTACATTCAAGATGTTTAGATTTGACATCCAAAAATGAATGAATCAATAGATCAGAATTTCAAATTTTATTTCCTTAGCCTGCTAAAGAACTTAGAACATAACACCTACAGTGAGAGCACCCAATTTTTAGATTTAAACCTATAACAGGAACCTCACTGTGAGGGTAGAATCACACCTTGTGTTCTCAGCTGTATAAGTCGGGAATTCCTCGACACACTGACACAAAACACATAAGGTTAGAACTCGCAGAACCTACTCTTTCTAACATTTGTGACATTGTTGTAGTGCAGTGAAGAATCTGCGAGTAATTAACTGTTTAACATTACACTTTTATCAAATTTATAACTGTTTTAGAAGCTCCTGTTATTAAAATACAGTATAATAAAGCAGTTTTTATTACCTGAGATGTTGGTCATTTTGGCCCTGAACAGAGAATTTCAAGTTTTGTGCTTCTGTTACAAGTAGTTTTAGAGATCGGCATGGATCCAAGAGACAAAATCAGCCAATAAATTAAGACCGCTTGAATTTTTTCAAACATTTTGTCACAGTAATAAGCTATATTTATAAAATGTCATATCTTTTTTGTTATTTTCAACATACAGACACCAATCTGCAACGTTTTTGTTCAGAAATCTAATTTTTGTTTTTCAGTTTCAAGTCTCCACATTCAAAAGTAAGTAAAAAAAAAAGGTTTGGTAATTTTTGATAACAAGGGGGTTACTTTCCTCAAGATATTAAACCTCTGATAGTATGTACACATCAAGTAATTGCATATTTAAGAAACCAAAGGCCTTCCATAAAGATATCATCATGTCATGTGACTATCTCATGTAATTACTGTGTTATTACAAAAAAAGAGAGGCAATGACAAAAACACACAACTTGTGTAGCATGGGCTCAAAGGGTTAAAGGAAGAACAAGACTCTAGACAAGAGATATGGTAATATAAAGAATGCATATACAGCCATAGCTAAATCCCCTCTGTCCATTACTGACCATAAAACAGTTCACCTGATTCCTACATACCTTTGGTCAAAGCTATAAATGTGTGGAACGGCTGTTAGTATTGAAACACTTATAGTCAGTTTGTTATGCACTGATTGGGATATCTCCTCAAGTGAGATAATTAGGATATCTGCTCAGGTGTGATCATCTTGACAATACCATAGACGTCATAGCAGATTAGACTCTATTGTTCCAAAGCAAAACAACACAATACAAATACAATAAACCTTACAGCACAAAGGAGGGAAAGGGTTATATTAACAGCAAAACAAGGGCATATGTGACCAATCATGTACAACTAAAGGCTGTGTTAAAAGGAACTGACCTCAAACTGTCCTAGTTGTCAAATCTAATTTTGAACCTAATTCAGCACATTTCCACTAAAAAAAACTAGGTTCCAGAACCTGAAAAGTTTGTTCGCAGTGGGAACCAAGATTAGAAGGTTTTACAGCATTACAGGTTTTACATTTGTGTCTAGTTTTACAGGAGCAAGGCGTGATGATAAACCATTCATCTTGTATGTTGTAGTCTTCTACATCATATCGCCAAAATATGATCCATGTTTGCTTTTTGGAGAAAAACAAACATCTGTAAAAGCACAAGGTCATCTGTATTGCAGGTTGTCTATACGCTCTACATATTCTCATTTCCGTTTACTGATGCTGTGCAATGCACTCTGTGGAGGATGTATTCTGTGATGTATCCTCGGTTCCAATAAAACTGGTGTAAATGTGACCTGGTGAGCTGTAAAGTTCTTATAAGCCTGAAATAACCAGAGTTCTTTTGCTCAAAAAGTGTTGTCAGAGACTCAGAGATGCAAAGGAACACCATCAGGAGACTACTGGAAAAAACCCACAGACTATGAACACCTTTGGATTTGATGAAAACAGCGACTAACATGAAGCCTACAAAGACATCCTAAGGTTCTCCAGGCAAACTGACGAAAGCAAATGAGCTGAATGCCTTTTACAAACGTTTTGATCATTCTGACTTGTCTTCTGAATACATCACAAAGACGGTGATGGGCCAGAGATTGACTTTAAACATGTCAAATAAATATCAATGAGACCACAGGCCCAGATGGTGTCTCTGATTTAGTTAGAACATGTGAGATAAACTGACACTTGTTTGGTGTCCCATCTTCCAGAGGCCCCTACATGCCCATTTGGTACTGACACTACAGATAAAGGCTGTGATTAACATAGTGACTAAACACCTAGAGAATCTTAGAGCTTATGCCAAACTGCTCTTTGTTCACTTTAGTTCAGCTTTAGATCGCCTGAAATTACAGGAATCAATGAGCACCCAACACTTCAGACAGTTTGATGAAACAGTCATCAGGTCCCCAGTATAGACTCAATCGTTTCAAGAGCTCTTATTCCTTTGTCCATTAAAGCTTTGTTTACTTATTCCCATCTTGTGTGTGTGTGTGTGTGTGTGTGTGTGTGTGTGTGTGTGTGTGTGTATGCTAAGCATATTTAACATGTTCCATCAGGCCAAAAGTCTAATGTATCAAAAATCTAATTCTTGCAACAACTAAAAATGTATTCCACTGTTCCCATCATGAGTCTCATCACCACTGACCTAATTCCAGAACCAATCATGCAAGTCCAAGCAGTGTATACAGGTATACCAGCAGTGGCAGAAATCCCAGTCTAAAAGACATTTTCATCCGAATTGTGGCCAAAAGATAAAACTGGAGAAAGGCCTCTTGTTTTCCAATCTGCTCTATATGTTGAAGGTCTGCAGTTCCCTGTGGAGGTTCTTCCCAAAATTGGTTGTGAAGGATCTGCGTTGAATTCTAGAAGTGATTGCCAGGAAGTTAAGAGATCAAAAGCCGTGAAACAAGCCAGCAGTCCCTGTCTGTCAGTTTGTCTTTTGTGAATTCTGACACAATTCTGGAATTGCAATGAGATTATCCTGTAGACTGGGATTTTGCCGCTGTTTGGGGAATGGGGGTGTGGATCTCCTGTGGTCGATGGGAGAGTGATTGATTTTAGTTTATTTTCATGGTCTCCCAGCAGTCAGTTATGTTGTCCAATAGTGGTCAGATGGATTCAATCTATGAATTCCATCACACACCCTGCAGATATTTATAGTCTGATCATCCTCATGCAATGCCACCTGCAGGAGCATGAAATTACTACCACCTTAAACACACAGTGACTAAAGTTTTGTCCACCGAGCTTATAAGCCTGACTTTGTGTATAGTAAATCTACAAGAAAGGTATGAGTGTATTCCATCTACAGTGGGGACGGAAAGTATTCAGACCCCTTTCAAATTTTCACTCTTTGTTACATTGCTTCCATTTGCTAAAATCAAAAAAGTTCCTTTTATTTCTCATTAATGTACACTTACCACCCCATCTTGACAGAATTGCAAATTTATTAAAAAAGAAAAACTGAAATTTCACATGATCATAAGTATTCAGACCCTTTGCTCTGACACTCATATTTAACCCACATGCTGTCCATTTCTTATGATCCTTCTTGAGATGGTTCTACTCCTTCATGGGAGTCCAGCTGTGTTTAATTAAACTGATTGGACTTGATTAGGAAAGGCACACACCTGTCTAAGTATGACCTCACAGCTCACAGTGCATGTCAGAGCAAATGAGAATCATGAGGTCAAAGGAACTGTCCAAGGAGCTCAGAGACAGAATTGTGGTAAGGCACAGATCTGGCCAAGGTTACAAAAGAATTTCTGCAGCACTCAAGGTTCCTAATAGCACAGTGGCCTGCGATATCCTTAAATGGAAGAAGTTTGGGACAACCAGAACTCTTCCTAGACCTGGCCGTCCAGCCAAACTGAGCAATCGTGGGAGAAGAGCCTTGGTGAGAGAGGTAAAGAAGAACCCAAAGATCACTGTGGCTGAGCTCCAGAGATGCAGTAGGGAGATGGGAGAAAGGTCCACAAAGTCAACTATCACTGCAGCTCTCCCTCAATCGGGGCTTTATGGCAGAGTGGCCCGGCGGAAGCCTCTCCTCAGTGCAAGACATATGAAAGCACACATGAAGGGCTCCCAGACTATGAAAAATAAGATTTTCTGGTCTGATGAGATGAAGATTTAACTTTTTGGTGTTAATTTTAAGCAGTATGTGTGGAGAAAACCAGGCACTGCTCATCACCTGCCCAATACAGTCCCAACAGTGAAGCACGGTGGTGGCAGCATCATGTTATGAGGGTTTTTTACAGCTCCAGGGAGAGGACGACTGGTTGCAATTGAAGGAACAATGAATGCAGAGATATCCTGGATGGAAACCTCTTCCAGAGTGCTCTGGACCTCAGACTGGGCTGAAGGTTCACCTTCCAACAAGACAATGACCCTAAACACACAGCTAAAATAACAAAGGAGTGGCTTCGGAACAACTCTGTGACCGTTCTTGACTGGCCCAGCCAGGGCCCTGACCTAAACCCAATTGAACATCTCTGGAGAGACCTGAAAATGGCTGTCCACCAGCCTGACGGAACTGGAGAGGATCTGCAAGGAAGAATGGCAGAGGATCCCCAAATCCAGGTGTGAACTTGTTGCATCTTTCCCAAGAAGTCTCATGGCTGGACTAGCTCAAAAGGTTGCTTCTACTCAATATTAAGCAAAGGGTCTGAATACTTATGATCATGTGAAATTTCAAAAATTGCAAAAAATTCTACATTTCTGGGGTTTTTTTCTGTACAGATGGGGGGGTGAGTGTACATTAATGAGAAATAAAATGAACATTTTAGCAAATGGCTGCAATGAAACGAAGAGTGAAAAATTAAAGGGGTCTGAATACTTTCCGTCCCCACTGTATAGCCCAGATTTCACAGCTATGGAGTAAAACTGTGATTCATCCATTCGGCAAGCCACAGAGCTCAATAAAAGGTTTATTACCAGGGTTTTCATGAGCATTCATTAACTGTTAATGACTAGTCAATAATCAGTCAATTAAGTTAATTGTGTGTGGGGGTGTGTGCATGAGTGTGTTGTCGCAGCTGCTGTCATGCTTTAACCCAACCAGTGAGAAATGGCACACTTGTGTACAATGCAGACCTCACACTCACTCACACAATCGCACATACACTCAAAAACACATGCATACACCACTGTTTAGGCCCTCATTCTCCAAGCGCACAGCAAAAGAGGTCTATTTTTGTTGATTACTGGGGGGGAACTGCCTCCCCCCCTTCCTCGTTTTCCAATTGCCACCCTCCACACTCAGCGCTTCCTGCCCGCCATGTTGAGGAGTTAAATGTCATGAATTCTTAATGCTTAATGAGCCCATCAGCCCTTGAGTAAAAGCACTCTGTAGTGGTTCTGCTAATTGGCTTCAGTGGCTGTTCTCCCCTGCTGAGCTGGACTGGGAGGGGGGACTGGTGTGGGGTAGGCTGAAGACGGGTGGGGGGTGATTCAGTTTTTTTGGTGGCGGGGATGCGGGAGGTGGTTGGATTCGAGTGGTCTGCAGCGAATGTGCCCAGCATGTGAGACAGATTCCCCTGCCACTCTTCTGTTTTTATCACTCCACCACAGCATGTCGCCAAGCATGGCTTGTCATGATTGCTAGCCTAGTGTTTCTTTTTTAGGCTATTGTTATTTTTATGTGGAAGCCTAATGGAGACTTGTTAATGACATCATCTTTCTCCGCTGATACTGAAGGATTAGGATGACAGATCTTCCCTCTCCCCCTCCCGATATGTCTCCCTGTTATAATGCAAAGTTAGTTAGTGTGTGATGGATGGTGTGACGTTGGGAAATTACCAAGCTGTGGTTACTCTTGTCATTCATTTGCACCACTGTCTGTTTCTCGCTGTGACCTTCTGCTTTCTGAGACATGTTCCTCTGAAGAGAACCAGCACCTCAGGACCTACAACTGAGCAGGAGATGGTAATATCATGCTCTAAAAAACATTCACTGTCCATACTATCAGCTCCTCTTTCCATACCGTACTTCATGGTGCTATAATTACTGCAGTCCGTCTGTTTCTCTGCATACTTTGCTATTCTCCTTGCATCCTGTAATGCCGCAGGACCACCACAGAGCAGGCATTATGTGAGTGGTGGGGCATTCTCAGTGGTGTTGGTGTTTGTTGCACTGGTACATGTGGATCAGATACAGCAGTGCTGCTGGAGGGTTTAAACACCGTTGCGGCACAGTTTGTGTTTTTCATCCTGTAGTCCTTCCTCTGACACTGGTGACTGGCTATTTCTGATTGATGGACTATACTGATACCAGCAGTGCCACTGAGGGGTTTAAACACTCCAGCAGCCTGATCCACGTGTGCCAGCATAACAAACACTGACACACCACCATCATTTTAGTGTCAGTACAGTGCTCAGATTGACCCGCCACCCATATAACACCTGCTCTTTGGTGGTCTTGAGGGGTCCTGACCAGTGAAGATTGGAGTAAAATATCGTACAAGAGTAGGAGTGAGAAAGGCAAGGGGTGCTTTTGTATTATTGTCGTTAAAATATTAATTTTAACCATATACTCTCTATGGTTTTAACTTTGTTTCGCCCAAATTATCAGAGAAACACTTCTGTTAAGCACTTCTGATTTTTGTTATCTAATTTTAGTGGTGCTTTAGCAGGGCCTTGACATGCACAAGCACACACATCCACCTGAAAATGAAACACTCGCATTTAAACATGGGATTATTCATGTCATGGTTATCGTAATTAATCACAGAATATTGTAATGTTATTCAAAATAACATGATTGACCCTTGACACTCAATGTCCTTCTCTTTAACAAGCCTGTTAAATATTCTCTCTGTGGAAACACTGCTCTGTCATTTGTTTACCTTCCCTCACGTGGAACTCATGTACATAGTAAATTCAGCACACTGTTTTTGTTCAGTGCGTAGAGAAGAAAAGTGGGTGTGACGTGGCACATTATTGGCGATTCTTCCATCTGATGGTCCTGGCTCTCTCTGCCCCCTCCCTCTGTCTTCCTTTAACCACTGCAATTGGCAGGAGAAGCACGCAGGCACACACCACCCTCCCCATCCCCACCTTCCCCAGGCTGTGTGCCAGTCCCTGCGCTGCCACCAATTAGGGAGCCAGGCCTAAATGTGCGCCTGAGTCCTACAAGCATGTCTGCTGATTCAGCCCCTGCAGAGCCTCCGCCTCGCGTCCAGGCCTGCTGATGGACGCCTGAGCCCTTACTGGGACAAACAGCTGCTGCTGCTGCTGTCACTGCTGCCTCCACCCTTAGCTCCTGCAGTGGGCTCTTCACCTGTGACTCAAAATCTTACATACTGATCTTGACAAGATTCCGGTTTGGTATCCTCAGAACATTCTAAATGATTTTGAACTTATGCACAGTATTTGTGTATTCGGAGGCCGGACCTGCCACACACTTCATAGACTTTCTGGAAGCATTCCAGGGAACACAGTTCTTGTTTATCTGCTCCAGAGGGTCCTATTCTATTGGCAGTACATCTCTACAGGGACTAAAGAAGCAGTGTGTGCATTTGCACATCAGTGTCATGCAATGGATGCAAATTAAAGCAGCTGAATGTAATCATTTGGAAGGGTGTCCTCAAACATTTGGACATGGTGTCGGCCTACGTAGTTGAACAACCCAGAAGCACCCACTATAAAATAGTCATTGCCACTGGCAAAAAAAAAAAAAAAAAAACCTTGTAATTGTAAAATAAATAATAATTCTTTAAAAAATTAGTAACATTTCTGAAGAAAATATTCTTAAATCATAAATGTTCTCACTTTAAGGGCTGACAAGCATATACATGTTTGAGGTTCAAATCCTCTTTAACTGAGGTTTAATCAATTTTAGACATTTAAGGAGCAATAAATGTGTTGTTGTCACGCATCTGTCTGTCCTTGCCCTTCTTAGTTTGTCTTGTTTTGCTTTGCCATGTGTTTCTCCAGGCTTCTCCAGCACATAGCTCTGTTGTTTTTCCTGTCTTGTCTCCACCCTAGCACCGCCCTCTAATTAGTGTCTTCTCTATTTTACCCCCATCTCATTATCTTCTCCAAGTGTCTCTAGTCTCTGTCTGTGTATAAGTAACCCTTTCTTCCACTGTATCTTTGTCCGTCATTGTTTTTGTTCACAGCCTTCTTGTTTGGACCCTTTTGAAAATAAAACTTTACAATTTCGTCCGCCTCCTGCTCTCTCACCATCCATGACAGGTGTCCTAACTCTTTCCTTACCAGAAAAATACTGTTCATATATAACATTTTACAAATAATTGGTAAACGTTTGTCCACAGCAATTCTCTCCATCACTGTTGTCAGACAGTCCAGTTCCACTCTTGACCACTCTGAATCTCTACTCCTGATGCTACCTCCCTAACACACCAGAGCATAAAAGATCATGCTGGCAACAATTGGAGTGGTAGAACATCTGCAGATGTCTCCTCAGGAAGTAAAGCCGGCTCTGTCCCTTCCTGTACAGAGTGTCTGTGCACTCTGACCAGTTCGGTTTGTCATCCAGATGCCATCCAAGGTACTTTTAGGTTGTAACCCCCTCAATGGAGACCAGCTGTGAGAGAAAAGTACAGTGTTTATACTCTTATAAATGGGGAAGCATTTTGACCCAACTCTTCCAGCAGAGTGCATTCCTGCTTGTGTACAGGGGGGAAAAGGAGGGACAGGGACTAAAAAACACACACACACACACACACACACACACACACACACATTTTAGGGATGGCAGAGAAATAGATGAAAAGGAAAATCAGGCCATCATAAACATGTTACCTTGACAACATGCATGCTGGTGTGAGTGGATCAGACACAGCAGTGCTGCTGGAGTGTTTAAACACTGTGTCCACTCACTGTCCAATCTTTTAGAAACTACAACCTGGTTGGTCCACCTTGTAGATGTAAAGTCAGAGATATCTGACAGTTTGTCTGAAGCTTGTGAAGGAGCACTGAAGGGAGGTGTGTGGTTGTGGTGTTGAATTCAAATATCAGTTGTTCGACAGTTGTTTTCTAGAATCACACACATTTCCTTTAAATGGCGCTGCAGGATCAGCAGTTACTAGAACTAGAACATTTATTTATTTATGGTAGAACTTAAAATAAGGAAGTGCCTAAAAATTGCAATTTTCATGCTCTGTTTTAATGACTATTGAGGGACCTGATCAGAATCAGGTCTAAAAAATCAATCATGTTAGATATAATCAGACTGGTCTGAAACATGATTGGATGAGTCTGTGTTCCAGTGTCTCACTACTCAATCATCTCTCTCAAACTGACATAAATTCTACAGACTAATAATTGGAGGCCTCTGCATGCTGTTAAAATTGATTTTATATTTGCTGTATATTTGTCTTCTCAAGGAAAGAGAAACTGCCTAGTTTTGAATGAAGAGACAACAGTGTTTGAGGTTCACGGTTTGTCACTTCCATCTACTGATCTCTCACTATTCAGCAATGCCAATATAAATGCATGTTTCCATTTCATTTCCCACTTCATATTTGAGATTTCCTTCTTTATCTTTCAGACGCCAAATTCAGAAACCAGGTAGCATTACACATTTACAATTCAAGTTTATGTCCTTCCATCTTGTTGCTGCTTATCTTCTTCCTTTTTTCCCCCAGAACTTCTTCTCATCATGTGTCCAAAATAGGAGCGCTTCTGTTTGGTTATCCAGGCTTCCAGTCAGAGAGGATGATTTATTTGATCTGAGAGGAGCAGGATGAGCATTTGACCCAATTGCCCACCATATAACCCATTCAGACCAAGCTGGTAGGAATATTTGGGAATGGTTCGGTGACACACACATAGGGCCTCATGTGAAGTATCTCCGAGTAGAAGTACAGATCTAAGATCTCCTCTCATAATCTGTCTAATTAAATTCAATTAACCTTAACTGATCTCAGATCAGCATTTGTTCTCTGAGAATAAACATGGGGCATGTTATCCTTCCACTCTAATAATGTTTATATTTAATATCAGTTACATATAGCATCATTACATTCACACATACACCAATCAACCATAACATTATGACCATCTCCTTGTTTCTACATTCACTGTCCATTTATTCAGCTTCTCGTACTATACAGGAGCATTTTGTAGTTCTGTTTCTCTGCATACATTGCCGTCCTACTTTCACCCTGATATTCAATTGTCAGGATGCCATAGGACCACCACCAGAGGAGGTGGGTTTTGGGTCATTTTCAATACTGCAATGATACTTTTACATGGTGGTGTGTTAGTGCGTTGTGCTGGTATGAATGGATCAGACACAGCCATGCTGCTGGAGTGTTTAAACACGGTCACTTGCTGTCCACTCTATTAGACACTCCTACCTACCAAGTTCCACCTTGTAGATGTAAAGTCAGCGACAGAAGCCAGACCGTTTGTGTTGGTCATTGGACACTGGACATTGGACAGTTTATGAGGACACTGTTGGCTGGATATTTCTGGTTGGTGGACTGTTCTCAGTCCAGCAGTGACACTGAGGGGTTTAAACACACCAGCAGCACTTCTGCGTCTGTTCCATTTGTACCAGTGCAACACACACTAACACACTACAACATCAGTGTCACTTCAGTACTGAGAACCACCACATACATAATACCTGCTCTGTGGTGGTCCTGACCATTGAATATCAGGGTGAAAGGAGGCTAACAAAGCATTTTTAATGTTTTTTATACATGTCATCTCATTGTCTAGGAGAAGCTAAAGAGATATTAAGGAAATTTTCTTTTAATGTTGTTTCCTTTGGGGATTTTTATTGCCCTCATTCAGTTATTCAATTCATTTTTGTTTTATTTATCACAGCCTGCAGCATTTATCTTACCAAGATTTGGTACAGTGGGAGAAAAGCCATGTCTTGATCAAGTTCAGCATCAAATTCAGTAAGAAGATGCTCTTAAATATCTGACACCTAGATGTGGCCAGGCTAATTTGGGCAGTTTCTATGAGAGTGAGGGCATTGTAGCAGAGAGTGTAGAATAGGTGGTGGCTGGCACCACATGTATCAGAGGAGGCATGTGCTTGTCTTCATCCTCCTAGTGTCGGGAGCATCATATGTGATAGGGCGAGAGTCATTATAGGGCTTGGTAAATGGCACTTCCAAATTTAGATGGAAAATTGGATAAAATTTATATTTTTTAATAATTAAAACTTTATTCAGTATAAATGATTTCAGTTTGTGTATTTGTTTTTAGAATTGGTGGCACGTTAACAATATAGCGATTATACTGATAAAACTCATATAATTTTGGCCACAAAAACCATGATATTAAATTTTGCATCAGTCTGAGACACAAGAACAATCCTGGCTGATTGAATGGGAGAGTGTGTTTAGGGTTACTGTAGCTGTGGTAGTTCTCCTGTTTGCTGGATGCCAGCTGGTGTCCTGTCTTTGCCGGATTGCTTGGCTATAAGCAGTAGATTGTGGCTTTAGCAGCTGGTTTCAACTCATAAGGGAAAATCACATTATTATGAATATGAGAGGGAATATTTACTTTGTGTGTATGTGTGTGTGTGTGTGCGTACGTGCGTGCGTGCACGTGTTTGTGTGCGTCCATTTAAGGTGTGTTTCTGGGACTTGGGTGGGTCCTCATTACTGAGCCCTTTGCGTAAATGTCACAGGGGGGGGGGGGGGGTTAGCTGAACTGAACTTCATCAGGCTCTATTGATTTCAGGCCTCCAAACTTTTTGTGCACTTGGAGTGGAGTGTGTGTGTGTGTGTGTGTGTGTGTGTGTGTGTGTGTGTGTGTGTGTGTGTGTGTGTGTGTGTGTGTGTGTGGAAAGGGTTTTCACATGAGCAATGTGTTAGAAATGTGTTTTCACAGTTAGAGGTGGGTTTGATGTAAGAAGGTTCCTTTGAATCATGCAAAATCACTGTATATGGTTCCAGCGTGGTTCTAACACACCCAGATTCATCGTGAAAGAAACTACTAGGAGACATGAAGTCAAACACCTTTAAATGCTACCAGAACCCCTTAACCTTATCTGTAATCATTTTTTGGATACATACATACACATGTCCAGATCGATGTTAATATAAGACTCCTGAGACACATTAAGCACTCCAAATGTTTTCTTTTTCATTAGTGCATTAGAGATTTCTAAACATGTCCAGCCCACAACTCCTCGTGGTCAATACTGCAGAAGTGCAGGAAGAACATTCAGAATAGGTTAGTTCCTTCCAATTTGGCCTTGTCAAGGAGACTGAGTCATCCCAAGGAAAGTGAACCCTTGAAAGGCACACAATGGCCATAAGACAAAAAGGCGAATTGACCATAGCTCATGCAGACATTGCTTCCCTCACATAATAGATAATAGAAAGGTCTCAGGAAATATAGATAATGGACGGGATGACACCACATTAGGACACAGAAAAAAAGAGGAAGACATTTTCTGAAAACTTACATAAGTATCTACTAAAAGGTTGTTTTAATTATTGAGTTTTGAATTGAGTTTCATAGAGCAGACTTCCCATTATTTTTCAAGGGTGATTCATTATTACCCACATCTCTTATTTTCTTCTCTTTCATACATTTCTGTTTAAATGACAGCATTTGCTGTTGTTTTGATCATTTATATTACTGTGAATAGTTCAATGACTAGAATAAAAACTGAGCTGTAAAACCTGGGGGTGGATGGAACATGCTTTGGGCTTGTTTTGCAGCCACTAACATGGGTAACTTTTCACTGGTAGAGGGAAGAATGCCAAAAAAAACGACAAGAAAATGATTGATGTTACTGTGGAATAACAATCCTGAACACACCTCAAAATCGGTGATGGACTATCTCAAGGGGAGCAGGTTGAAGGTTATAGAAGATTAGACCTAAATATCATCAAACATCTTTGAATAAACCTCAGATTAGTAGTATGTGCAAGAGCTCCCAGGAATCTCGCAGAACTAAAAGACTTTTGCAAAGAAGAATTGACAAGAAAGTACTGAGAGGCCCAGTACAATCCCATGCAGGACCCACAATGGCTGCTTTTGCAAATGTTCCTGAGGATGCGCAGCACCGTTCAGTGCGGACACAGACCCATTAGACTGGTTACAATTTGATTTTCCATTTGCTGTGTTGCTAAATCAGAACCAATGAGCAGACAGGGTCTTGAATTAATGCAACATTTGCTTTTCTTCAAATGTGTCCAAGCTGACAAAAAATAGGCTTAACTTCATTTCAGTTAAGAGTCTGTCAAAGAACCGAAATCCTTATTAGTCCAAAAAAACCAACTGAAGCCATAATTCATCTGTTAGCACTTTATTATCTGCTTGCATAAATCACATGCATGTGAAACCACATCAAGGAGATATTTAGTACACTAAATAAAGTCAGAATCCACGTAAACACATCTGTTTGGCTCTAATTAGATGAGGTCTGATGTGGGTGCCTTCAGCATGCAGTTAGCACAAAGGCACGCAAATGTGCAACCGAACAGGGGGTCCCTGTGTCTTTAAGGCCTCCCTCTGAATGGTTAGCTTTGTAAGCACTTAGTGCCAAACCATGTCCGTGTGGAAGAGCCTCCGGAATGGTTACAATCACTGCTCAGAACTGTTTGGCCCTGCAGTGGGAAAGAGGCCAATGTTTTGTTTCAGAACTTTTGACTAGAGGTCCCCAAACTTTTGCAGCCCCTGTTTATATTGTTGCTTTTTTTAAACTTTAAATATTTTTACTTATGAAATGTTTTAGAATGTGATTCACAATCATTAATCATCATTATGAACATTATTTACTCTCTTAATGGAGAATTTCAACCATTCAGAATCACAAGAGTTTTTTTGTATATTTTTGTATATTTTAGGTCAAATTCCCATCTCAAGACTGTAATACGAAACTATGTGGCAGGTAGTGTATTGTTGAGGATTTTATATTATTAATATAAACTCTTTAGGATGAAAACCCCAAATTTGTTCCATAACAGTCTTGACTGTGACAGCCTGCTCATAAAGGCTAAATTGTAAATAGGCTTATCAAACAACATCTGAGACTTTTTCATCCCATAATGTTAATATATTTAATAATAAAACAGACAATGTGCCATTCGTGTCATCACTGTGGTCAGTAGGACACTTACACCAATCTGCACCGATTTGGGGCTCATTTTCTGTGGCTTGCTTTCACGCAGAAAAATTCCATTCAAACCATGGATCGATTGTGCAAAAGTGCAAAAATGACTGGGCCTGAAACAAAACACTCAATCCTGAAGAACAAAGCTTTCCGGAGCCATGACATTTCACAGTGCAGGAACACCTGCAAACAACGAGACATTTTTAGCCACGGAGGCTACAAGCTGAAACAGTCATCTGAAAAAAACCCACATCTGGCAAATGGGAGCGAATACCTTCCACACTCACATCCGACGTGCCAGAGTCCACTTGAAGCAAAACCAGACAACCTATTTCAGGAGGACCAGAGAAATGGCTCAGGCTCGAAAACGGCTCCTCACTTGACCAAATGTACTGAACTCTTGAAACAAGTGCTCCTGGGTCTGGAAAAAAATGGCAGTGAAAATACCCTTGTTTCTCTTCAATGAGACATTTTTACATCCAACCTCTAATGACATTTAGAAGCATCACTGAATTCCTGTTTACTGTACTGCCCTAACTGAACTTTAGAATTGGACATCGTTTCGGGGGTCACTGTGGCTGAAACTGAAAGACCATTTGACTCAGGTGTAACGGGGACACTCATGTCCCATCCGCTGATAATGAACATTTATCAGGGCAGCCAGGGATATTTGTCTGTGTCCGCCGGCTCTGTCAGCTGGGCTCTTGCAGGAGCCATTGCAGGCCAGCTAGTTCGGCTGGGACCCCACGCTGAGGCATAAAATCGTACGAGTTCCGCGCCTGTCCTACAGAGCCAGAGGCCGTCGGAAAGGCTCAATTTGTCTCCCTAATCTTACACGGAATAACATTTGCATTCAGCCAGCTGCCTGGCCAAAGGCTGGTAAAATATGAGGCCCGCCCGAGTATTACCATTAATCACAATTAAATAGAGCTTAGCGCTTGTCACATGAATATTTACAGTGTGGCCAGGGCCATCTCACACTGTAAATTCATAAATCATCCAGCCAGACTATGGAATTTATGGCTGTTTTATTATTCATGATCTGCTTTTTATGTGGTGTTATATTTATTCCCCTCTCCACGGGATGGGTGTGCCGAACGGGACTTAGTGGGCTGTCCATCAATTGAATCTCCCCCACACACGTACACACACCCACTTGCGAGGAGACACATGGGGGACATCACAGTCACACACACACACTCCAATGACACTTCTCTGTCTCACTGGTAACTCGTGTTCTGATAAGTTCATCTCTGTAGCGTGTACTCCATCTCAGACAGATCGGAAAAGCAGATGAGATTTTTTCTCCCATTAAAAGGAAGTATGTGGAAGTGTGTATCTTATGTGCAGTGTTAGAAGAACGCCCTTGAGGCCTGGGCCAAACTGCTCGGAAGCCTCACATGCAGCAAATCCTCAGGGAGCAGGAAGATAAGCTGAATTCCAAAACATCGCTTCCCTGGCACATTACGCTTTTTATCCCTGAAATGACAGCTATGGCTGGCTATAGTGTAACCCAGTACTAGATGCCTAGTCACTATGCTGCCCCCACCCTCCCACCTTTCTGGGGTTGGAGTGTGCTGGGGCAGAGCGAGAAAGAGGAAAAGATAGAGTGACATGGAGGCTGAATAACCATTCATGCATTTGAAATTCCATCTTGTGCGTCATTAGTTGTGCCTGGGAAAAGCCACATGGCCTCTGCTCTTATGCTGTTATCTCTGACGGCTCATTTAAAGCATGTCTTGTTTCAGAACTGATTAATGACTGAATTGGCCAATGGCGTGCGCTCTGCACAGCTGTGGCCTGAGCCCAGCCAATCAGAGCCAAAGTGGAGCATGTTTCCCAGGTCAGGACAGCTGTACCCCACAGCTGCAGCCTCCAGACTTACAGTCAGAGAAAGAGAGAGAGAGAGAGAGAGAGAGAGAGAGAGAGAGTGAGAGAGAGAGAGAGAGAGAGAGAGAGAGAGAGAGAGAGAGAGAGAGAGAGAGAGAGACTGTTGGAGCTAATATTAAGAAGTCTGACACAGTCAGGACTGCTTTGCTGGAGTGGCCTATAAACTGTATTTCCTTTTGTATATTTAACTAATCTGTGCTTGTGCATTAGAAGTGAAGTATTTAGAACCCCAAAACATTCTTAATATCAAAAGAAAAAACTGGCATAGCCAAAACAAAATTGTTAACCTGGTCTTGACAGTCTTGACTAATTCATTTTCCAACAAGCTCAACATAAACCCAGCCCATCAGCGAAAGCCCTCGCCAAAAAATAAATACAAAAATCTTGGAATACCTGCAAACAAGACATTATGTTTCTTTATGTTTTAACCGTGACAAAATAAACCATAGACCATTTGAGTCAGGAGTCATGGGGATATTCAGCAGTGTCCAGGAGCTTTACGCTTGTCAAGCTCAGGGAAGTGAGAAGACACTAGGCCAAAGATAACTGGCTACAAATCTTCTATCTAGCTAATAAGCACAGAGCCTCGGTAAGGAACACAGTGAATGGATAGCAACAATGGAAAGATTTAGGAATAATGCCATCTACACTGGGATGCCGGAGTTTGATTTTGTTACTGGAATGTGCCCACAAGTTGGACTTCATACTCAAAAAGTTGTCAAATATTCAGTACTGTCCCGTCTGGATGCGTAAAACGACATAATCGATAATCCTAACAATGATAACTGGAATGCAGTAAACTTGGGTAAGATGTTATTCCAAGTTCCAACATGCATCCAAGTGGAATGCAGCATAACTACAGTAGTTTTATTACAGTGTTATAACATTGTTATAACCTGGCTACAGTGAGCTTGTCATAGGGCCATAATTAAGCCAATTAAAGCAGACCTTCCATAAAAGGAAAATCATTATGTTTCACTTCGAGGAAAAATAGCGCTGCCCATATGGCCATGACATTTTTGTTCCCACACCTTCTTGAGTTGTGACCATGACTTATTTTTATTTAAGTGGGACGTCACCAGCAGGGCTCTTTACATACCTCTTTATACATAAAAAAAAAATGAAAAATTCTTTCAATAAATTCAAAAAATTCTTTTCAATAAATGTGTGCATTCTTGGCACCTTTATAATCCATTATCATGTTCACTAATCTGCATTTCTCTGCATCATTTCTGGAGCCAGAGTTAGAAGACAAAGGGTGGCATAACGTGAGAGGAGAGCGAGAAGCTGAGAGTCGATGTGTAAACCATAATTGATAGCTGCAGCAGACATATGTGATGTGTGTGGTTGTGAAAAGAGGGAACTTGCGAACAGACTGTGCTGGTGTGTATTTGAGTGTGTGACTATGCGCAGGCAGATAGGAACCTGATCAGAATGTAACCTAGAAGGTTTAGAAATCATGGCAGAAGACAATACATGCATTATGCAATAATGGCCTTCACCATTAGGGGGTACGATGGCACTACTATGGCACGGTCTCCAGTCATTCCCAGCATATTTGCATTTGGTTATGAGGATGTGTCGGGCTGGGAGGCCACACAACATGCTTATTTTATGTCATTCGCCTCTCAGGACACACAGTCTAGTCTCCTGTACTGTTCATCAACTACATCTCTCTCAGCTAACTTCAATAAAGCCCGGTATTCTGAAACGGCACGTCTGGACTCCTAATAATGAAACATATTGATCTGAGAATTACATTTCGCTCAATACCTGCAATGAAACTGGGCAACATGGTGGAGAAGAGATACACAGAGAGCAAGAGGACCATCTAGTGGTCATAGGAAGACACAGCAATATCCATATGGTGTCATGTGAAGTGTACTGTATCTTCATTGGGATGCATTTAACAGGTTTTCCACTGGTTCACCAATCATTCGGCAATGGATTGACTTTTCTAGGTTTGGAAGAAAGGGGGAGAGAGATCTGTAAACCTCATGAAGCCTGTAATGAGTGGAGTAAAAGGTAATAGGGTTAACAGTAAAGCTACATGATATAATTTGAATATTGTGAAAAGGTTTTAAAATATTTCTGTTTTTTGCTTTCATTTTTCATTCTCTTTAAAATCAGAAATCCAGTAGATATAGAAGATGTTTCGATGCTGTGGGGGCTGATGAGTCCTGCAGAAGAAGGAAAATATCTCCATTAAGCTCATCAGCAGATAGAAGCATGAAGTGCTCTAAAATCTCCTGGTAGATGCTGCATTGACTCTGGACTTCACAGTGGACCAACACCAGTAGATGACGGCCCCCTAAACCATCACAGACTGGGAAACCTCACACTGCACTTCTTTTTGTTTCTTGGACACCCTTTGTCTCCAATTTTCCTCCTCCAGACTCTAGGAGCTTGAGTTGAGATTGGACTCTTAATTTCCAAATGAAATGAAGAATTTACTTATTTGAAAAAGAGGGCTTTGGGGGCACCAAGCAGTCCAGTCCAGTTCTTTTTCTCCTAAGACACTTTAAAGGGGCTTGATATTAGCTGGATATGCCTCAGTCCACTTTCTATGAAGTTCTCCCTTTCTATGAAGTTCTTGAATCAAATTTTCTTGAGAGTCCTTTTCCCACCACATTTTCCTTCTAATCAACTTTCCATTTACATGCCTTGATACAGAACAGCTAGCCATGACCTTCTGTGACGACATGGAGGGTGTTGAGGATTGCCTTCTGGTCAGAAGTCTTCCCCCTTGATTGTGTGTGTGTGTGTGTGTGTGTGTGTGTGTGTGTGTGTGTGTGTGTGTGTGTGTGTGTGTGTGTGTGTGTGTGTGTGTGTGTGTGTGTGTTGAACTTGACATGATTTATTTACTTTTATACTGTTTGAAACAAATTCAAATTCAAATTAAACCTTTAAATATATTATTTAATGAAAATATGACAGGTCACCTTGAATTCAATTTTTGAATTAAATTATGATTTTTAAAAATCATGATTATAAATTGATTATATATTATAAAAAATAAACACACACACACACACACACACACACACACACACACACACATATATATATATATATATATATATATATATATATATATATACACACACACACACATATATACATACATATATATATAATTTATCATGCAGACCTAATTAACAGCTGAAAAATTAGCCATTTGTTTCACAGAGTGTTAAACCTGAGTGTTTCAACTACCAAGTATTTTCTTCTCAATGGTTGGTAGTGAGAAGGGAGGAAGATATGAAACACATTGAAGTTATCATGGTGTTATTGTCTGTGTGTGTGCAGGGAAGTAATAAATAATTAGCATAACACATTTAGAGATGACACTTGAAATGCAGAAGTGATGGGAAAACAATATTTTTGCCTTTAAATGAAAAATGTGATACGAAGTAAGTGATGTAAGCCATACTTAATGTGACCAGGGACACAAACCTTCCCAGACTTAAAATCTGGTTGTAGATTTTGGCTTGGTGTTGGTCTCCACTTTATACTCTGTAGTTCTGTAATTACAAACTGTAATCCATCTGTTTCTCTGCATACATTATTATTATACATTCTCTGCATACATTCTTCAGCGGTCAGGACCCCACAGGACCACCACAGAGCAGGTATTATGTGGGTGGTGGGTGGTGGGTAGTGGTGTGTTAGTGTGTGTTGCGCTGGTACAAGTAGATCAGACCCAGCTGTGCTGCTGGAGTGTTTAAACCCCGTGTCCACTCACTATCCACTCTATCAGACACTCCTACTGAGTTACTCCACCTCATTGCAGCCATGTGGCAGCCGCCTTTATCCAGAGGGACTTACAAACATGCTTTGCTGTTGACTCAGATATTCTTTAGCTGGTTAGAAGATGCTGTCGAAAAACAAATATCAGACTGATGACTAACAAGATTAACAAAACAGTCCTCACAGGATGCTGTTGGTTGGAAATTTCTGTCTGGTGCACTGTTCTCAGACCAGCAGTGACACTGAGGGGTTTAAACACTCCAGCAGTTCTCATACCAGTACAACATACACTAACACACCACCACCATGACAATGTCACTGCAGTGCTGAGAATGACCCACAACTCACATAATACCTGCTCTGTGGGGTCCAGACCACTGATCAGGGTGAAAAGAGGCTAACCCAGTGTGCAGAGAAACAGATGGACTACAGTCTGTAATTATAGAACTATAAAGTGCTCCTATAAAATGGACCGTGAATGACAAAACAAGGTCATATTGTTATGGTTGATTGGTGTATATATAACAGGATAACAGGATGATTCAGGTATTCACTGTTCACTGAATGTCTGCAAATATTTCTGTTGTGTCGCTCAACAAATGTTGGACAAGTTGTCGGTTTGTGTAGGTCTTCCAGATCCACAGAAGGACATTGCTGACTGTTCTCATAGTGCTGAGCAACAGGGATGAGCACAGCCTTGAGAGGACTATTCAGAAAAGTCAATTCAAGAAAACTTGACAAGCAGTGGACTGAGAGCCAACACAAAGACATCTCCAGGAAAGGGTCTTCAACTGCAGCATCCTTAATATCACGCCACTCCCAATGCAGAGACAGAAGCATCAGAAGCGTCTTAAAAAGAACTGGACTGTTGCTCAGAGCTCCAAAGTCCTCAGATGAAAGTAAATTTTGAATTTCATTTAGAAATCAAGAGTCCTAGAGTCTCAACCCAAGTTCTGAG
The DNA here is from genome assembly GCA_034509495.1 of Acestrorhynchus altus. Taxonomy (NCBI): domain Eukaryota; kingdom Metazoa; phylum Chordata; class Actinopteri; order Characiformes; family Acestrorhynchidae; genus Acestrorhynchus; species Acestrorhynchus altus. Next base: position 30,137,963 of record CM067508.1, read on the forward strand.
GGTCTGGAGGAAGAGTGAAGAGACAGAGAATCCAAGGTGTACAAAGTCCAGTCTACCAGCAGATTTTAGAGCACTTCACGCTTCCATCTGCTAACAAGCTTTATGGAGATGCCGATTTCCTTTTCCGGCAGCTCTTGCCCACAGTGCCAAAACATCTTATATATTGAACTTCTATAAGCAATACTGAAGCAAAACAAAAAAGGCCTGAAATAATTTACATTTTTGAATTCTATTTTGAACAAAATTGTTCTATTCTAATTCCCTGAGCTGCACTTGTTTATTCTTTGTGTATTTGCTATGTATTTTCTGTGCTGATTACAGAAAAGCTATTAAAAAAAAGTGACCCACAATGTTGCTATAAATAGTGTATGTAAACTTCTGACCACATCAGCAGGAAAGAAAATACCAGGAAATGTAGAACATTGAGATAACATTCAGGCCTTCAGGTAAAGAACGACTGAAAGGTGGGCAGAGAAATTTGTTTCTGCAGTGACAGAGTGTGTGTGTCCATTTGTGTGACAGTGGATTTTTTTGCAGTGTCTAAATATTCCTAGTTTATTTCTCATTTCTCTTGAAGTAGACAGTAAGGATGCTCTGACATGACCTTCAGGAGATGAGATTTTGGAGCTATGAATGGCCATGCAGTGAACCATCTCAAACTGCAGAGCTTTACAAACTGCAGGGCCTTTGTTCCTTTCCCTCTCCAAGCCCTCCCCTCATAAAATCCAATACACACTTTCCTCTGCTCTCTGCATCTAACCAGGAAAAAATTGCACAACACAAATAACATGGGTTCATCCAACTTGGAAATCAGTACTGAGTGCATCTCTGATGGAATGACAAGTGCACAGCAATACAAATGCTGAATACTCATATACAAATGTGCACAGAATACATTCTGTCCCCTGTTGGCAATGTGGGTGAACAAAAGCAAATGAAACCAGAAGCAAAACAAGTAACTGTCATTTTAAGTGTGGTGACTATTTATTAACAGAAGAAACTTTCGCAGCTGACCACACAGACACAGAAAACACTTTCTGGAGGAAACTTTTATGGTCAAATGAGACTCAGTAAGGCATTAAACCACAAGAACATTGTACCAAATGTTAAGCATGGTGGTGGTAGTATCATGCACTATGACTTTTTAATACCATCAGCCAGTACATCACCATTTTCTTGTGTTACATTTGTTGTTATTTGGCATCTTTCAAAGCGCTGCTGCCACTCTGACCATTGCTGAGGATGACTGAAATTAAAGGGTTCATTTTCATTGTAGACATCCAAATGACCCTGATCAAACGTTCACATACCTTGGTGATTTTTGCCTGATAACGTGCACAGAAGTTGACACAAATAGGTTTGAATGGCACCTAAAAGTAACATCCTCACCTGTTACCTGTCTGCTTGTAATCAGTGTGTGTGCATAAAAGCTGAGTGAGGTTCTGGGATCCAGACAGACATCCAGCATCTTTCATCCAGCTACTGACATTTCTGGATTGTGAGTCATGGGGAAAGCAAAAGAATTGTCAATGGATCTATGAGAAAAGGTAATTGAACTGTATAAAACAGGATAGGGATACAAAAAGATATCCAAGGAATTGATCATTCCAGTCAGCAGTGTTTAAACAGTGATGAATAACTGGAAAATCAAACCACAGTCAGATAAACCAACACAACTGCCAGGAAAATTGTTTGAGATGCAAAGAAAAACCCACAAATAACATCAGCTGAAATACAGGACTCTCGGAAAGCTAGCGGTGTGGCTATATCAAGATGCACAATAAGGAGGCACTTGAAGAAAAATGGGCTGCATGGTTCGTCAGAAGAAAGCCATTACTGCACAACTGCCACAAAGTATTTCACCTATAATACACCAAACAGCACAGAAACAAGCCTCAAAACTTCTGGATCAAGGTCATATGGAGTGATGAGGCCAAAATCAAACTTTTTGGCCACAAAAATAAACGTTTCATTTGGAGAGGTGTCAACAAGGCCTTTGATGAAAGGAACACCTTTCCTACTGTAAAGCACGGAGGTAGATCGTTGATGTGTGAGCTACAAAGGCACAGGAAACTTGGTCAAAGTTGAAGGAAACGTTAATGCAGCACATTATCAGTAAATACTGGAGGAAAATTTGCACTCATCAACCCGGAAGCTGCACATGGGACGTACTTGGACGTTCCAACATGACAACAACCCAAAACACAAGGCCAAGTCGACATGTGATTGGCTACAGCAGAACAAAGTGAAGATTCTGGAATTGGCCATCTCAGTCTCCTGACCTCAATATCATTCACCCACTCTGGGGAGGTTCTCAAGTGCACAGTTCATGCAAGACAGCCCAGGAATTTACAGGAACTGCAGGCTTTTTGCCAAGATGAATGGGCAGTTTTACCATCTGAGAAAATAAAGGGCCTGATCTACAACTACCACTAAAGACTTCAAGCTGTCATTCATGTTAGAGGGGGCAATACATGGTATTAAGGATTGGGGTATGTAAACTTTTGATCAGGGTCATTTAGATGTTTTTAGTTGTCATTACGATTTAAAAAGAGAAAAAACAGTTGTTTGACAATAAATGGCTTCACCAAACCACTAACCATGAGTGGAAAATAGGTTTTTTATGTTATCATATTCTCTGAAAAAAGGCCAAGAAAGCAAAAATCCTGCTGGGTATGTAAACTTTTGAGCAAAACTGAGCACATATGTATAATATGATAGAATATCTTCAATAAATTAATAATATATTAAACATACAAATCAAATTTTACCCACCAGAGCATGTTAGACATTTAAGGAAATCACTGTTGCCAAGCAACCATGGTCTATTCTTGTGTCACAAGGAACCATGTTTGTAAAAGAGACATGAGTGTACAGAACTTTTTAAATGCTTATCATACTCACACCTCTTTTTACTAACAGAACCATTCACACCTGATCGTCTCCCATTGAATGAAAAACCCCTGACTCTCATTTCACCTTCAAATGATTTGCCGAGTCTAAAGCTTCAAATACGTATGCCACTCAGATATGTAATATTGGATCACTTTCCTCAACAAATAAATATGTGTAATATTTTGTCTCATTTGTCTGATTTGGTTCTATGTATCTACTTTTACTAAATCTGATGACATTTCACGAAAAATTAACATAGGATTCTGAAGGGTTCACTGACATTTAAACACCACTGTGTGTTAGCTTCATGTCAGATGTAACAGAACCTCATGTCTTCTTAGACTCCACTCAGCAGTCTACAGCAGGGAAACACAACTCCAGTACTGGAGGAACAGCCTCCAGCAAAGTTTGGTAGTTGTCCTCCTTAAGAACACCTGAATCAACTACTCAATTAATTACCTGGTAAAAGGGATGTGCTGAAATTGGACAACTATCAAACTTTACTGGAGACCAACCCTTCAAGACTGGAATTGTGTATACCTAACTACAGGTCATTTCATAAAGGTTGGAGCACATCAAGGTCTTTAGGAAGACAGCCAGGAAGATTGTGAAGGACCTCAGGCACCCTCTCTGTTGTGTTCAGGGAACTGCCAAGTCTACCATGTACAAGGTATGTCACAAATAACCTGAACCTTAACCTTAACCTTAGTGAAGTAAAGGAATTTCTGCATCATTAAAGTTACTAAAGTGATCAGATGGTTGTGCTCTTTCTCACAATATGTTTACCCAACATAGACCTGAAAATCACTTTGACCCTTTGTCTCAGTCTAATTACAGCATATTCATTATGTGATCAAATGTACTGGATATAGCAACTTCTCTAATTTAAATATTGTTCCCTAATGATACTTATGAGACAAGGGAAGCAGATCAGAGGAGCAAGAACAAACAGTAAACTTTAGAAGCGATACATTATATTTTAACACAAAATATAAAAATAGAAGCATTAAAATAAAGTAGACAGTACACAAGCAGACATCCAATAAGTCATGTGAAATGCCAGTAGTACCATTAAGCAGCAAACATAAGTAAAATGAAAACATAATTTAAAAATATATAAGTATATAGAGTGCATTTGTGCTCTGACTACCATAAAGTGGCTCTTATTTATAGGTTAAATTCAGGTAATGTAATAAGTCCATGTGCAGCAGTCTTTAAGGCTTTCACTGTTGGTCTCCACAGAGATGGAAACCGCTGGAAGAGAGAGTGACCATGGTGTGAAGGGGTCAGCCATAATCTTTCCAGCCCTCTTTCTCATCCTAGACAAGTAAATGTGGGGAGCCAACAGCCAATGATTTTCTAATCACACTGTTCGCTGTAGCTTATGTATGATGTGCAGAGAAAAATATATTTGAAATATAATCACATTAATAATAGACTAATTCTATACTTTTAAAGTCAAACAATACAGTCTTTGCACAGTGTCATTATTATCAATAATGAATATACATGAATCCTTCCAGAGCTTGTTTGTATGGATACAATGGCAGAAGAAAAAAGTTTCTGGATACATATCCCAGAATGAAGAGTTAACGTTCAAATCTTTTTTGAATTAGTTCTTTAATTAATAAAGATACTGGACAATATCCGTGTAATTTGGGGGAGAAATATGACAGTGATAAACTCTACTTACATCATTCATTTGAAAGCATGCCCCTACACTGCTGGTAGCCAATCATAATCTTCTTTTCACATCCTCTCGGGGAATATAAGCATGGACATCACACTAAAACTTCCAGAAAAACTTCCTCTATCATGTGTACACTGTACAGTTAGAGCTGGGCAGTATGAAAAAAAAACCCCACAAAATCTCGATATGCTTAAGAGAAACACAAATGTATGTTATAATAAGGTGAAAACATTCAGTATCAGTATTTATTTGTAAAACCAAAAACCTCTTCAGTATCTAGAATCCCAAGAATCTCACTTGCAAATATGACTTCTTTGGCTGTCTGAGTGTAATTGGAATCAAATGCAGTAAAACTCTCAATGTTTTTACGATAAGATTATTAGGCTCATAATGGGGAAATTCACAGGGAGCTCCTAAAATTACTATAACCACAATGCTATCAAACTAACAGCATTTGGATAGGATAACTGTGATATTAACAGACTAACAGCTGAGATATTCAGTGTTTGGATGGGGTAACTGTGATACTAAAAGCTGATATGGAGTGTTTGGGTGGGGTAACTGTGCAACTACCAGACTAACAGCTGAGATATACAGTGTTTGGAAGGGGTAACTGTAATACAAACAGACTAACAGCTGAGATATACAGTGCTTGGGTGGGGTAACTGTGATACTAACAGCTGATGTATGGAGTGTTTGGGTGGGGTAACTGTGAAACTGACAGACTAACTGCTTAAATATACAGTGTTTGGATGGGGTAATTGTAATACTAACAGACTAATAGCTGAGATATGGAATGTTTGGGTGGGGTAACTAATATATACGAACAGACTAACAGCTGAGAAATTGAGTATTTGGGTGGGGTAACTGATGCAGAATAACAGCTGAGATACACAGTGTTTGGGTGGGGTAATTGTAATACTAACAGATTAACAGCTGAGATATGGAGTGTTTGGGTGGGGTAACTGTGGTGCAGAATAACAGCTGAGAAACACAGTGTTTGGGTGGGGTAATTGTGATGCAGAATAACAGCTGGGATATGGAGTGTTTGGGTGGGGGAACTGTGAAACAGACTAACAGCTGGGATATGGAGTGTTTGGATGGGGTAACTGTGATATTTGGTGGGGTAAGATAAAATAACAGTGTAAACCTGTAAATGTCTGTATATTTTTGTTTATTTCTGCAGTGTATCTCATTGTTTATACACACTACAGTACATTTTGCCCCCCCGGTGAACACAAGTTCCCTCTTCTGCTCTGTTTGAAGCAGTAAGATTGTGCCATAACATTACGACCAGCAGCGGAAGTGGGTCTGTCGGAAACAGCGGTGACGCACTGTCGCACACTGATGACATCAGTGGGGCTTTCCGGCGGAGCTGCAGTCAGGGCTGCGGGGTAAAGTTGCTCTGCGCGCCGCCGCGGCTCGGGGTGTGGAGGTGATTATGACGGAGATACGGGAGCTGCCCGGTCTCCTCTCGGTCCTGTAGCGTCGTCTCCCAGACATGAAGCGGATCAGCGAGGCCAGCGCCGCCGCCGCGCCGCCCGGGACCGGCCCCGCTCCCGGGGGAACCGCGGACGAGTTCGCCGTGCGCGAGGACAAGCAGGCCGAGCTGAAGTGCGCGAAGTCGCGGGTTGAGAAAATTTTCCAAGTAACGTTTACGATCATCGGTCAGCTGGAGCCCAACGCTGCCCATGGCAGCGACACCAACAGACAGATCTGGCTCCAGCTGAACGGGAGGAGAGAGGACGTGGCGAAGGCGAAGGTAACGGACCTGTTCTGGACACAGCAGGACAACAGTGGTCAGGGTATAGACTGTGCTGTGGGTTTAGACTGCTGTGGGTTTAGACTGCTGTGGGTTTAGGCTGCGCTGTGGGTTTAGGCTGCGCTGTGGGTTTAGGCTGCGCTGTGGGTTTAGGCTGCGCTGTGGGTTTAGGCTGCGTTGTGGGGTTAGGTTGTGCTTTGGGTTAAGACTGTGTTTAGACTGTGTTGAGGGATTAGACTGTACTGTGGGTTTAGATTGTGCTGCAGGTTTAGACTGTGTTCAAAATGTGTGGAGGGTTTAGACTGTGCTGTGGGTTTAGACTGTGTTTGGACTGTTGTGGGTCTAGGCCGTGTTGCGGGTCTAGGCCGTGTTGAGGATTTAGGTCGTGTTAGGGGTCTAGGCTGTGCTGTGGGTTTAGATCATGTTAGGGGTTTAGACTGTGCTGTGGGTTTAGACTGTGCCGTGGGTTTTGATCGTGTTAGAGGTTTAGGCTGCTGTGGGTTTAGGCTGTGCTGTGGGTTTAGATCATGTTAGGGGTTTAGACTGTGCCGTGGGTTTTGATTGTGTTAGAGGTTTAGGCTGTGCTGTGGGTTTAGGCTGTGCTGTGGGTTTAGGCTGTGCTGTGGGTTTAGATCATGTTAGGGGTTTGGACTGTGCTGTGGGTTTAGACTGTGCTGTGGGTTTAGACTGTGCCGTGGGTTTAGACTGTGCCGTGGGTTTTGATCGTGTTAGAGGTTTAGACACTGCTGTGGGTTTAGACACTGCTGTGGGTTTAGACACTGCTGCGGGTTTAGACTGCGCTGCGGGTTTAGGCTGCGCTGCGGGTTTAGGCTGCGCTGCGGGGTTTAGGCTGCGCTGCGGGGTTTAGGCTGCGCTGCGGGTTTAGGCTGCGTTGTGGGGTTAGGTTGTGCTTTGGGTTAAGACTGTGTTTAGACTGTGTTGAGGGATTAGACTGTACTGTGGGTTTAGATTGTGCTGGAGGTTTAGACTGTGTTCAGACTGTGCTGTGGGTTCAGACTGTGCTGTGGGTTCAGACTGTGCTGTGGGTTTAGACTGTGTTTGGACTGTTGTGGGTCTAGGCCGTGTTGCATAAGTCATAATAGTGAGATTTTAGCCACTCTTCAAATTGTGTTGAAAGAGGAACGCATAATACTAAGATACTAACAAAAGTCAAGTCATCCAGGGCAGTTTAGAGTGGCCAGTTCACCTGATCCTTGATCCATGTTTTAAGAACGTGGGGAACTGGAGCTCCCAGAAAGTGCTTTGAACCCAAGACCCCTGTGCTGGGAGGCGAACATGTTAACCACTTAAACAATGCACCACCCATAGAGGCTCTGTAGACATCACTGTCATTGTTGCCATGACTATTATGATTGTACCTCATTCACCTGTCGTAGTACCACAGAGAAATCCACTTTACTTGATACCACACCTTTGAATGGTTTGGTGTATTTAATTATCAACATGACACACTGTCAGTGTTTACATTGAACTGTTGCTAAAGAGGAAGTGAGAACTGCTGGTGCCAGTAAATGTGGAATATCCATCCCACTGATAAGCTCCACAGCAGAAACCACAGAACCTGAGATTTGTTTACTCACTGTATGATGGTCCATTCGGGTTGAGAATATGGTACAATGATTACACACATTACTTTATCAGATTACTCAAGATAAAGCTGAAGAAGATTTCTGCTGGACGCCACAGTATCGATTCATGTGCCTCTTCTATGAGCAATAGTTAAATGAAATACACAGAGTTGCATCATACCTGTTTGGCGTACTGTCATGTCACATTTTCTGTGATGACCTCAGCTTTCTCACAGGAAAGAGCTTAAAGAGCTGGGAGTTTCAGCCTCTTGTCTTTACTGGTAATGTCTGCCCAGAATGTACGGTAAGCAGACTGCTCATTCAACATTTACAGCCAGCAGAAAGAGAAGAAAGGGTTTCGTGTCTTTTCTGCTGCTGTGGTGTATCCCAGGGTTTAAGGAAAGCAAGTCATTCTATCACAGAACCGCATACTTGCCCTCTGAGTCAGCTGGTTTGTTTCACATGTGCAGCATAAGTGTTAAAACAGTTTTACTCTTACATAACAACGTGGTTGTTGCATGCCGTAGGCTTGTGTACTTCAGTTGTTGGCCTGCCACATTTCAGTTGTGCCTAAGTCACAGCAGGTTTGGACAACTGTACCAAAATTGTAGATCTTTCTGATGACCAGGAATATTAGGTTCAGTTATCTGCACTGCTGATTGTTCAGGGGTTTTGGTCTGATGTTAAGTACAATCAAATTGAACCATTATTGCACATTGACTGACACCGTCATTCTGTGCTTTTTCCCCTCTGCAGGAGTTTGTTAAAGGTCTCTGTGATCCAGAGCTGCAAAAGGAGGAAAGGTACCCAGTCGATATGCACTGCATCTTTGCATACGCTCATGGCCTCTTTGTGGATCGGTTGATATGGGACACCAGTGCCGAGGTCCAGGTGCTGGAGCCGGGCCGGCTACGGTTGCTTGGGTCCGCTGAAGCTTTTGTCATGGCGCAGAGCCGCATTCAACAGTTTGTCACTCTTTTCAAAGAGAAAGGCAGCTTGCCTGCTGACCGAGAGCCCTTTGTCAAGCGCACTTTTAAGACTTTTGTGGAAGAGCGGGCAGATAAGTACACCATGGAACTACTGCTACTGCCAAGCCCCCTGAAGGAGGAGCTTCTGGGTCTGCCACAGAGCCCCACTCAGTTTGAAGGTGTTTCTGACCTGGAACAGGACCGCTCTCAAACCAGCACCCCTGTCACAGAACTCTCCAACCGCATCCTAGGAGCTACTTTTGAGGACAGGACTTCCAGGCCCACACCCAGTCCTGATGCTGTAGTGGTGCTTAACGGACGGCCTACACACAAGCGACGCTCATCGGAAAGTGAACAGAGAGACACCAAGAGACAGTATTCGCTGGAGAGGAGAGACGAGGAGCAGGAAAAGGACAAGCAGCAAGAGGCCAGCCAGACGTGGACCAAAACACCTGCCAAAGGCACCCTAGCACTGGACTCTGTTGAGATTGTGGATGAAAGTGAGGCTGTGAGCCCAGAGACCAACCTGCGATGCCTAGTGAACTTCTTCAGGAACATGGGATACCAGCAGGAGGTAGTGGAGCAGGTGGTGAGGGAGACGGGACAAACAGAGGACACTTTCCTGCTTTTGGAGCGAATTGTGCAGGAGAGCCAGAAAAGCCAGGGAGTACAGCACAAAGCTGATTCGTTTCCTTCTGCCAACACCAGCTCAATCTCCACCTCGACATCCATGTATTCTGGTCCTAAAGAGAAGGAGCGTGTGCAGGAGCGTGTGCAGGAGCGTGCACTAGCTGAGATAAAGTCGAAAGAGAATATCAGGCTGCCCAGCAGTAATGATTTCAGTCAGAAGAGGCAAACAGGCATCATAGTACTGGACGATGATGAGGGTGAAGACATGGGTAGAAAGTCGAGAACCATGGATCTCAGGTCAGACTCCAGGTTTGGTTACTTGCCGCGGGGAGGTTTCCAAACAGTGGGACATGTCCCTGTGGAGACAATGACCATGCTCCGCAGCTCCTCGCAAGGCCCTCCAGCTACAGAGACACGACCAGGCTGCTCTCACCAGACTATCTCGGGAAGGGTACTGCTACCTCGCACTGAGCCACCTGCATTCTCCAAAGCCTTGCCTCTGACAGGGATGTCTCGCTTTCAGCAGTCCCTACAGACCCCGTATAAGTTGGTCTTGCAGAATGACCCCGGCATCCCAAACCTCAAACACATCATCATAGATGGCAGCAATGTGGCCATGACGTAAGTTAACTTTTATTAATATGTATATATTGACACTTCTTAAATGCATCATTCACTGCAATTGAACTGTAGCATTTTGAATTTTGAGTTATTTAAAGTAGATCATCATTCTGCTGCACAGCAGGTAGTGTGGATGTGCCACATGGCTCGAGAGACCTGGGGTTGTGGATTGAGAAATCTGTTGGGTCCAATCAGATCTGTTGAATTTTTTCCCAAATTCCATTTTTTCTCATTCTGATTTTTAGTTTTTTTGTTTGTTTGTTTGTTTGTTTGTTTTTTCCCCCGTTTTGTTATTATAAGGTATTACACATAATCAATTACATTTAGACAGGTATTAGCAAAATTTGTTGTATTTATTTAAAATAATTGTGCATCATTATTTAAATATAACCAAAGCTTTATATTCCTCTCTATTTATAATGCAAAATGCAAAGCTGTTAAAACCTCTGACCTGAGCTTTTCGACACCAGAAAACTAAAAATTTACTGTATTTGCCTGAAAAAACATGTCCCCCAAAACAGCTGCCGCAAAAGTAGTCTGCTGCTGTAGTCTTGCTGTTGCGTCCGAAGTGGAACATGCAGTGTAGAACAGTTATGGCCACTGTGCACACTGCATCTGACCCTCTATAGAATCCTGCATTTTGGCAGATGTCATCTCTCAGTTTTTTCATGTCTGGTTCAGTCTCGACCAAATTTGCTAGAAATGTGTAAAACTCGCCAGCATCTTGGAGAAGCAGGTTAAAAAAGACTAATACCACTAACTTGATCCACACTTAAAGAACGTCACTCAGTCCAGTACAGTGACGATCAGAACACTGACCTGATCCACACTCTGAGAACATCACTCAGTCCAGTACAGTGAGGATCAGAACATTGACCCAATCCATTCTGAGAACATCACTCAGTCCAGTACAGTGAGGATCAGAACACTGACCTGATCCACACTGAGAGAACATCACTCAGTCCAGTACAGTCATGATCAGAACACTGACCTGATCCACACTGAGAGAGAACATCACTCAGTCCAGTACAGTCATGATCAGAACACTGACCTGATCCACACTGAGAACATCACTCAGTCCAGTACAGTCATGATCAGAATAAAATGTTTGAATTACAAATGAGTAACAATTACAGAGAGTATTGAATTCCAGGTACTGGTACTGTATTGTTTGAAATATGAAAAGCGTGTCAGAGGGTTTTTGAAAGGTAAGATGAAAAGTTTGAGAGCGTGAGAGAGATTTGTGGGTGGCTTAGGTTGTGGGTATTTAGCCCACACATCTTCATGCTTCCTCATTGCAGATTGATGTAAATCATTCTCGTAATTTTTAGGTGGTTTCTTGCAAGGCGCCCCTATAGTTATGAGAGCTGTGACTAGACACTGAGGTCTGAGTTAATGGTTTATGAGTAGGAGGATGACTTACAATGGGTCCATGTTTGAATAATAATAAACTTTAACGTGTGATAGTTCATCAGTTGTAATAGTGGGAGTTCAAAATAAACATTTTGACATTCTTCTGCCCCCCAAAATGTGTGGAGACATCCTCGAAAATTAATTGTGGGCTGTCCTGCCTTTTAGAAAAATGTGCTCATGTGGGATGGTAAAAGTCACTTCTGTGAGTAATCAACAGATAAATTAAATGTTGGTTCTTTTTGAAGACCTCTGTTTTTCTGGGAGGATGTGGACCAAAGGTAAGACTGTGGAGGAGAATTACAGTCACTGTTAACCTTTTTTTTTTTTCTTTTTTTTTTTTTTTTTTAAACATTTGGACATTTGATCTTTATTTCAACTATTGAGAGATACACTCTAAAGATATTGGGACACCAGGACAAGACTTAAGAGTTATTAGTCTAAAGCATGTTGTTCCAGAAGTCCTGGTCATCGGGGATTTCCTCCTTGCACATCTCCCATGAAAATCAAACGTGCAATCTCTGATGTTTCTGAGATCTTTAGAAATCCCTTCCCAGATTCATATGTAACCTTCTTTTTGAAGGTCTCCGAGAGCTCTTTGGATCTGACTATGGTGATATGTTTATTTCAAAAAGACCAAACCAAACTAATGTCTGATGAGCTGCATCTGATTCTGATTGTACAGGTTTTAAGTAGCAAGAAGTGTGGATCCTAACTTTCTCTTCACAAGAAAATGACTTTTCTGAAGAGCACTGCACCATATCGCCATCATGGTATCTGCCGAAAGTGTTGTGCTACTCAATGGGGATTCACACTGTTTTTTCCTTCTCCTGAAAGCAAGCATTTGCATTTCTCTGGTGTTTTCACACTTACGCACGTAGACAAAATTGTTGGTTGATGAAAGAAAAACCCAAAATGGTCACAGAAATACCTTGAATCTAAAACACTTTGAAAATTAGCCAATGAAAGTCAAGACATTCATCAACCATGCTCCAACAGAATTATTTAAAAAAATAAACTCATGAAACAGGCCTGGACAGAAATGCTGGTACCCTTGACTTAATATTTTGTTGCACAACCTTTTGAGGCAATCTAACGATTCCTGTAACTGTCAATGAGACTTCTGCACCTCTCAGCAGGTATTTTGGCCCACCTTTCAGGAGCAAGCTGCTCCAGTTGTCTCAGGTTTGAAGGGTGTCTTTTCCAGGCGGCAGGTTTCAGCTGCTTCCAAAAATGCTCAATAGGATTTAGGTCAGGGCTCATAAAAGACCACTTCAGAATAGACCAGTGTTTTCCTCGTAACCATTCTTGGGTGTTTTTAGCTGTGTTTTGGGTCATTATCCTGTTGCAAGACCCACAACCTACTAGTGAGACCAAGCTTCGTGACACTGGGCAGCACATTTCTCTCTAGAATCCCATGATAGTCTTGAGAATTCATTGAACCCTGCACAGATTCAAGACACCCTGTGCCAGATGCAGCAAAGCAGCCCCAGAACATAACAGAGCCTCCTCCATGTTTCACAGTAGGGACAGTGTTCTTTTCTTGATATGCTTCAGTTTTCTGTCTGTGAACATAGAACTGATGTACCTTGCTACAAAGTTCCATTTTTGTCTCATCTGTTCATAGGACTTTCTCCCAGAAGCTTTGTGGCTTGTCAACGTGTAGTTTGGCAAAATTTTTTATGCTTTGTTTTCAACAATGGTGTCCTCCTTGGTCGTCTCCCATTAAGTCCACTTTGGCTCAAACAACAACAGATGGTGTGATCTGAAATTCACCTTTAATCCAGAATTTTTTTCTGGGCTGAGACAGCTCTTTCCTTCACTTCCTCTGGTCCATGCTGAGTGTGGTACACACCATGTCACCAAACAGCACAGTGACTACCTGTAGCTCTACATATCGGCCCACTGACTGATTACAAGATTGAAGACACCTGTGATGCGAGTTAGTGGACACACCTTGATTTAACATGTCCCTTTGGTCACATTATTTTCAGAGGTAACATCAGTTTTTGTCCAGGCCTGTTACACAAGATTACTTTATAAAATAATTTTTTTGAACCTCAGTTCAAAATCAATGTTGCATTTTCATAGAATTTTTATTGATTATTTTTATACAGATTCAAGCTATTTCTGAGACCATTGTGGGTTTTTCTTTCATTAACTGAGGGGTACCAACAATTTTGTGTATTTTGGCATTTGAAATGGTCACTGACCACTCGTGGTTTTCTTTTAACATGTGAACTCTGACGCCTTGAAACTGATCCGTAAGCAAACTGAACTCTACTCTTTGAGTTCTGACTGATTTGTGTGAACAAATTGGCGGTAAATAAACTTACACAGCATCAAGCTCCCGTAGACTGGCTGCCTGTGGGCTTTTGCAGGCTTGTGAAATTATAAAAAGGCAAATAATCTACAGTATTATAAAATACAATGTAATACACTTGGAGTCGATCTGTTTGTGTATTCACCTCAAAACCATTGCACCATGGTGTTTTTTGTGTGTGCCTTCATACAGTAAATGAGAAGATAAATCAATGTAACCTGGAACCACAAGCTTGTTTTTCAGCCAGGTGAGTGCAGATGAACTCGTCTGCTTCTTTCAAGTCAGCCTGTGGGAGGATTTGAGTTAAGAGTTAAATATTAAAATGAAGCTTAAGTGGAACAAACTGAAAGAGTCACTAAGAAGCACCCACCCTTATGCATTTTGGGATTTTGTTGCATTATCTGTTGTACTGAACCGTAACTATCTGTGTATGTTCTTTATACACCTACAGTATAATGTGTGCAGTGACTGTTGTATACAGTGCATCAGGAAATAGGAAATACAGTGCTCCACTTTTTGCACATGTCGCAGCCTTATTCCAAAATTGATTAAATTCATTTTCCATCAGAATTCTATACACTATACCTCACGATGACAATGTGAGAGTTTTTTTTGTTTTGTTTTGTTTTTTTGCCAAATTTATTTTAAATAAACACATAAATATAACATGTACATAAGTATTCACAGCCTTTGCCAGGACACTCAAAACTGAGCTCAGGTGCTTGTTGTTTCCACTGAACCTTCAGATGTTTCGACTGCTCGATTGGATACCTGTAGTAAATTCAGTTGATTGGACATGATTTGGAAAGACACACCTGTTTATATAAGGTCCCATAGTGGACAGTGCATATCAGAGCACAAACCAAGGAATTGTCTGTAGACGTCAGAGGCAGGGTTGTATCGAGACACCGATCTCGAGACACAATGAGCACACTGGCCTCCATCATCCATAAATGGAAGAAGTATGGAACCACCAGGACTCTTCCTAGAGCTGGCCGGCCAGCCAAACTGAGTGGTTTTGGTAGGAGGGCCTTAGTCAGGGAGGTGACCAAGAACCCATTGGTCACTCTGACAGAGCTCTAACATTGCTCTGTCAAGAGAGGAGAACCTTACAGAAGGCTGGCATTTTTGCAGCAGTCCACCAATCAGGCATGTACGGTAGAGTGACCAGGGAGTTTGCCCAAAGGCATCTAAAGAACTCTTTGACCACGAGAAACAAAATGCTGTGGAGAAGTTTTTCCGCAGCAGGAACTGAGAAACTAATCTGTGTTGAGGGAAAGATGACTGCAGTGCTGTACAGAGACATCCTCAATGATAACCTGCTTCAGAGCACTCTGGACCTCAGACTGGGATGAAGGTTTATCTTTCAACAGGACTATGGTCCAAAGCACACAGCCAAGATAATAAAGGAGTGGCTTCAGGACAACTCTGTGAATGTCCTTGAGTGGCCCAGCCAGAGACCAGACTTGAACCCAGTTGAACATCTCTGGAGCTATCTACAAATGTTTGTGTACCATGGCTGTGCACCACCCCACCCATTTAATGGAGCTTGAGAGGTTCTATAAAGAAGAATGGGAGACACTTCCCAAAAACAGGTGCCATCTTACTCAAAAAGACTTGAGGCTGTAATTGCTGCTAAAGGAGCTTCAACAAAGTATTGAGCAAAGACTGTGAAAACTTATGTACATTATTTTTTGTTTTAAACGTTCTGAATACTTTCCAGAGGCACTGTGAGTGTGAGATTTTATAGGTGTATGTGTGTAATTTTACAGCTTTTTAAAGTGATACTGTGATTAGTAATCTATTCAATGACTCAATGTGCTATGATTATGGATTATGGGGCTATAAGCCATACGGATCAAAAGTTTAAAAAAAAAAAAGATGAAATGTCATAAAAATGACAGAAAAAATACAAAAAATGATGGATATCCTTATGAAATTATCGTGAATGAGGTTTTTAACAATATTACATTTTTTTGGATGCACTAGTGTGTGTGTGTGTGTATGTGTATATATATGTGTATATATATGTATATATGTGTGTGTGTGTGTGTGTGTGTATATATGTGTGTATATATATGTATATATATATATATGTATATATGTATATATATATATATGTGTATATATATATATGTATATATGTATATATATATATATATATGTATATATATATGTATATGTATATATATATATATATGTGTGTGTGTGTGTGTGTTTATATATATATATATATATATATATATATGCCAGTTTGTAAAGGCTGGAATCCATAAACACCTCAAGCAGTTAACAAATACTTCACCTTGATATCCACAAGATTTAGTATAATTGTAAGCCTTTCATGAGTTAAGTGGCATTTGAAGACAGCAAGTGACAAGTTGTTTGGACACCCAAGGGAAGTTCTGTCCACCACTTTGGTGCCAGGACAGAAAAAATGCATCTTGAGGGATGGTGGACAAGCCAAGCTGTACTTGATGCTTGAAGGGCTCAAAGGGTTCTTGGTACAGATCAGGTTTTGGCCTCAGAGGAAAGCACCAGGCACCAAGCTCCCATACAACAGCTTATGGACACGTTAGCCACTAGATGTGATGGGAGCAGGGAGTGTCTTCTACCCACACAGGGAGAGCATTCTCTTGCAGACTCTGGCCACCACTGCCAAGTTTCCATTCTGTAAATGAAGACAATGTGGTTAATAGAAAAATAAGATAAATGTCATAATTAGAGCTTGAGTGTCTGCAAGTCCTCCATACGGTCATTGATAAACGCTGCTGTCACTGTAATGTTTTCTCTTCTATGATGGCTGTGCCAAATACAGAAGTGTGAAGATGGCCTACTGAGGCCCATTTAAAGTTTGCTTTCTTCGTGAAGATAAAATGCACTGAACATTAACCAGCAGCTGGTTTCCATTTTGGCTGACTAAATTGGTTCTTAAAAAAACAAGTCAAGAAACACTTCTGAAAATAATCTACTAATGATTACTGTGGTGCTGCCAGCTGCTTTTGTCTGTCATGATTTAGATTCATGAGATCATACATTTTTGGGTAATGAGCGATGCGAGCATCTGTGACTGCAAGCCCATCTTACCTTTGATCTGATTGGTCAGCACAGGAAACAGGCTGCTGCCTTTTTAAATTATTATATGTGTAATAAATTGGAGAGGCATGATGTGGTGGCAGGTAGTGTGTGTATTGGCACAGTTCCAGGGCCTTGGGGTTGAGAGGTCAATCCTGACTGTTGTGAAAGGATCTGTTAAAGGATTAATGGGTTTACTCCCAGTCCTTAAACACATGGTAGGTGAACTTGCCCCTAGGTGTATCAAGCAGTCAGCGACTGTTTGTGGTACCCTGCAATGGACAGACGTCCTATCTAGGGGAATTCCTACCTTGCACCATGAATTCTGGTGCAAGATTGATTTGTTTTCTTTAACTTAATAAAAATCTTATTTTTGAATGTTTTTGCAAATGTGGTGCATGTACAGGGGTTGGATAATGAAACAAACACCTGGTTTTAGATCACAATAATTGATTAGTTTGGTGAACTAGGGCCTCCTTTTGCGGCCAATACAGCATCAATTTGTCTTGTGAAGGACATTTTTTGGATACAATCCGGGTTCAGCACCCGAACATCCCTTTCATACAGCTTCCTCTTGCATCCACAGTTAATCCTGTTGGATGTGGTTGGTCCTTCTTGGTGTTGCTGACATTACCCTGGATACCGTGGCTCTTGATACATCACAAAGACTTGCTGTCTTGGTCACAGATGCGCCAGCAAGACGTGCACCAACAATTTGTCCTCTTTTGAACTCTGGTATGTCCCCCATAATGTTGTGTTCATTGCAATATTCAGAGCAAAGCTGTGCTCTTACCTGCTAATTGAACCTTCACACTCTGCTCTTACTGGTGCAATTAATGAAGATTGGCCACCAGGCTGCTCCAATTTAGCCATGAAACCTCCCACACTACAATGACAGGTGTTTCAGTTTCATTGTCCAACCCCTGTATATATGTATAAATACTGTGGACATTATGTCTGTATTTCTTAACAAAGAACAAAATATTTAATGCTGTCCTATCGTTTTTACATGACTGAAAAAGTGACCCACTCCCCCAGTGTTAGCAGTCTTTTTCTCTCATTCTGAAAACAGAATGCACATTACTTGATTACACTAGGACAGCAAACATTGTGTGTTTTTTGAGTTGTTGCTGATGTGTCTGGTTTCTGTGTTGAAATGCTCATTCAGAATCAGATATTTGTTTCAAAACACTGTTGCAACAGGATTTTGGTTTCTCATTGTGACTCTTGCTATGTGTAATTCTAAATGGGTCAGAGTGCAGGTGATACTATTACTGAAGCTGATGCCCGTCACTGAAACTACAAGGGGTTTTCGGTGTGTGTATTTTTTGTCCTAGAAGTACATGTGAAAAATGACTGGGATTTTTTGCATAATTGAAAATTTATATTTCCAGATTGACAGCGTTATTTTACTTTACGTCAGCTACGGTAGATTTAGTAACACTTCCTGTTGAAAATCACTTTCTCTTGTTGAGGGAACTTCCCTGCTGAAGTTTGTGAGGTTCTTTTTGAATAGATAAAGCACAGGTACTTATAACTGCTCTACATGTAGAACATTTCCCAGGAGAAATGACTCTGACCCTGAGTGTGATTTGGGTAAAAGGTTTTTGTTTGCTTTTATAAATTAACTGTACATTATAATGTAACTCAGACTTTTTCACTCTGTTTTTGTAAGAATTTACACTCCTGTTAGATTTCATCGTTTAATTTTCAGCCCATAAGTGCTACTTTCAGTAGTCACAGAATTGCCTTTTCTTCCTAGTCATGGACTACATCGAATATTTTCCTGTCGGGGGATTGCCATTGCAGTGGAGTCCTTTTGGCAGAGGGGTCATCGAGAGATCACAGTGTTTGTACCCCAGTGTAGGCGAAAGAAAGATCCAAAGGTCACTGGTATGTATGATCCTTCACTGAAGATTTACATGCACTTAATAATCCGATAACTGCCAAAAATCATATTTTGTCTGTACTTCAATCATCGCATTTACATTTCTACTCAATAAACTCCCAGAAGAACGAGTGACATAGGGAGCAAGGTCCTTGCTGGTGGTGGTGCAGCGTGTTTGTCCACCGATTCAGAATGAGTCGCGAGAATGTCACGTTGAGAAATCTGATTACTGAGCTAGAACTCAATCAGATCTTTTAATCTGTTCTCCAGATCATACTCAGAATGACTCGTACATGACCACATGAATAATTAGGTAACTGTTGAAATCTGATTATAAATTGGAATATTGAATGCATGTAAATGTATGCGAGATACATAAACAGTATATTTTGCATTTTGTATTTGTACAAAATACACTTGTATTAATTCCGATGCAAGTGTTTTTATAATGAAATAAAGATAGTTAGCTTTACCTAAATGTTGCCAAGTTCCTTTAACTTGGTTCAGACTGGAGCAAATCTGTTCATTCAGGTGTTAGAGGTGGAGATTGATTTACATCTTGTCAGTCTTATACATTTTTCCTTAATGTTCATTTTTCCACAGAGCAACACTTCCTTACTCAGCTTGAGGACTTGCGATTGCTCTCTTTCACTCCTTCCAGAGATGTCTGTGGAAAAAGGATCACCTCACATGATGATCGGTACGGTCATGGCACCCCTTCACTTTCAAAACATTTTTCAGAAATGTGTTGGAATTGCAGATGTTTTGGTTTGGCTTATTTCTTTGGATTGGGTCAATCGTAGAGGCGGAAAAAGTCAAATCTGAAATCATCTTCCACACATCTCCTGAAATGGACTGGGCAAAATCATTGGTACCCTCAACTTCATATTTGGTGGCACTCACAATAACAGAAATCACTCTCTTCAGTAACTTATGATTTTCAGCCCTCTATACTGGAATGTTGGACAGCTCTTTGGGTCATTGCTCCTGGAAAACCCATGACCTCTGATGGAGACTCTGGACCCTTCGGTTTTCATAATGTCATGCACACTTTCAAGGCATCCAGTTCTAGAAGCAGCAAAACCCCAAACAATCTTTGACCCTCCACCACGTTTGACTGTAGGGACCATGTCCTTTCCTTTGAAGGCCTCATTTTGTATTCTGTAAATAGAAAATGTACAAAATCGACCTCAACTAAAAGCAATTTTGGTCTCATCTGTCTGCAGGGGGTTGTCCAAGAAAGATACTAGTGACGTCCGGTAAGTTCTGGCTTTTATGCCTTTGTCAGCAGTGGAGTCATCCTGGTGTTCCATTTCATTCAGAAATGCAATGGATGGTTCGAGCTGAGTAGCATCTCTCAGTGTGGCGTTGGGTATAACACAACATGCCAGATGTCTCAAAACGCATTTGTAGAGGTTCCTGATGGTGTCCTGTGATAATCCATCCCATGCAGCTTGAATATTCATTCCGCTCCTGCATATTTTGCCGTGTGGGGTGGAGTGTTGATAGTGTGTCTCTTACTATCCCACAAATTCCTCATGAGACGGCAGAAGTATGCGGACAAGACTTGTGCTGTTTGATTAGCAGCGGGTCTTTTGGACGTGTGACCCGTGATGACAAGCCGTTGATCTTGGTGCTGACCATGATGTCTCCTCCCATGGATTGATAAATTGTCTTCACCAAGACAGAAGCGTGACTCTTTACTGAAGATTACACACTGCCATTCTGAGTGACTCCATGGCATCAGGCATTTCTGGCACCATTGCAGTTGTGCATTGTAATCGGATGATTCCTTTAAGACGATGAGTGTATCATCATTTTGTCCTGTCTGTTTCTGGGATTCGGAGTGGAATAATCAGATTTGACTAAAACTAAGACAGTACGATGATTGAATGTTAAGGTGGTGAAATTGTAACATCTGTACTAACATGAACTTTTCTATGGCCTCTGTCCTACAGGTTCTTCCTTCATCTAGCAGAGAAGACAGGAGGTGTTGTTGTCACCAATGATAACATGAAGGACATGTTGAGCCAGTCTGAGGCTTGGGACCAAATCATCCAGGAGAGGTAAATTAGCACCTATATCTGTCTCTTAATTTGGGTCAAATCTTCGTTTATCTGCATTATATAACCCGGCAAAACCAACCAATGGTTCTGAAAGCGGTCTCTGACAGAGAGACCGGACATTAACTGTCGTCTTAACTGACTTTATTCAGGCTACTGCAGTTTACCTTTGCTGGGGATCACTTCATGATCCCAGATGATCCTCTGGGAAGGTATGGGCCTCAACTAGAGCATTTCCTGTGCAAGGAAATCCAGTGAGTTATTCCTCACTGTTTATATAATTATATGTGGTTATTTGTAGCTGTACTTTGAAGAAGTATGTGACCTCTTCCTGTTCTCTCTTTGTCCATGCTCAGTCCATCAGCAACACACGTTACTTTCCCCTCCAAGTCCAGGCAACCTTCGCATTGGCCGCATTCTGGTCCACCTGACTGGCACCAACCTCGACCATCCTCCTCTCCAACCCCTTCTCAGCGGTCGCCCTCAGAAACCAATGAGCTCAAGGAGAAGTTAAAAGACATCTTCCCCAACAATGAGCAGCGCATTGACTGCATCCTCAATGAAAATCCATACATGAGGGACCTAAATGCACTGTCGGGCCTCCTGCTGGGCTAAGCACTACACTTTGGTTTGAAAGACATTTTTTAAATGAAGCATTTTGAATGTTGAGAAATTTACAGTCCAAGCGGCATATATTTGGTGTACATATTATATATATTAGTCATAATTTACCTATTAAAAAAAATCTTTGTTCTAAAAGGTGTTCCAATCAAACAGCTGCTGTGTAAACTGGCTTTGCTCTGATGACTGGTGAAGGACAACTCTCAACTGTTCTTTTTATTTTGTTTTTTTTCCCCCTGTTTTTGGTATGTTTGTCAGATTAGTGACAATGCTGATCATATTTGAGTCACCTGGAAGATCCTTTTTTAAAATGTATAGTACACTGTAAGAGAATCTCTATAGTTTAAAGTGCCCCCACTGAAGTGCCCTGAGTGTCTGGAGAGTATGAACCTGCTCACTCGATTTCCTGCTTTTACAATGTACAGTTCTTCTGGGGCAATGAAGGACTTTGTATTTCCTTACTAGGAAACTGTCTGGAGACCCCCTACCTGGATGACTCAGTGTATAAAGCAGTACATCCTGAAAGCTTTGAACAGTTCTCAGTATCATTACTCAATGTTCTTGGTACTACCCTTTCCTTTTCTCGATTGTGCAATGCTCCATCTTTACACTGAGTGACTTCAAATGTGAAACTGATCTGCTGCCCTAAATTTATACTACAGTAATTGAATTGACCAGCAGAGGGCTACGTGAGGGCTCTTTGACCAGCATTTGCCACAATGTCTACTGATGTTTGAAAAGAGCCTAATGTACAGTTGGCCCTACAATGGAAATATTGCACAACCTGTCACAGTGTCTTTGTTCCCTTCCTGTTTATCCCTTTGCCTTGATTATATGCAGCAGTGGCTGTTGATTTTGATGATTTTGATTTATGATTTTGGATTCGTGGGATTTGTCTGAAATAAGGAAAGGGAAGACCCCCAAGCAAGTAGCAGATTATCCAGGCGAGCTGTGGGTATCTTACAGTGAGGCTGTAGGAACTGTGCTGGTTTACTTTTCTGGATGGCAGTGTTAATAAAGGCCATTTATGTGTTCATGAGACACAAATCTCTTTATTTGCCGTGCATACAGTGCATTCAGGAAGTATTCTCAGCCCTTCACTATTTACATATTTTGTCATTTTGCCTTATTCAATATTGATTCAATTCAATTTTTACCATCAAAATTCTACACACAATTCCCCATGATTATGAGAAGTTTGTTTTAAAATTACAAAGTGTATTTAAAATAAAAAACATAAGTAACGTACATAGGTCTTTTGCCACGACACTCAAGATTGAGCTTAGGTGCATCTTGTTTCCACCGGTCGTTCTTAAGATGTTTCTTCAGCTGATTGAGTGTTGATCCAATGAGCACACTGGCCTCCATTATCCGTAAATGGAAGAACTTTGGAGCCACCAGGACTCTTCCTAGAGCTGGCTGCCCGGACAAACCGAGTGATCATGGTAGGAGGGCCTTAGATAGAGAGGGGACCAAAAACACAATGGTCAGTCTGACAGCTCTAATGTTTCTCTGTGGATAGAGGAGTAACTTCCAGAAGGACAACCATTTCTGTAGCACTCCACCAATCAGACCTGTATGGTGGAGTGGCCAGATGGAAGCATTTACATTTACATTTACATTTGTGGCATTTAGCAGACGCCTTTATCCAGAGCGACTTACAAAAGTGCTTTGCTGTTTACTTAGAACATCCTTAGCTAGTAGATAAGGCTGGAATCTAGAGATTCCACACATTTAGACCGTGTTGAAACAAAAAGTCTTTATGGAGTTAAGTACTCCTGAAACAGATGAGTCTTCAGTCTGCGTTTGAAGACATTGAGGGACTCGGCTGTTCGGACTCCCAGGGGTAGTTCGTTCCACCATTTTGGTGCCAGAACAGAAAAGAGTCTGGATGCATGTTTACCTTGCATCCTGAGGGATGGTGGGTCAAGCCGAGCTGTACTTGAAGCTCGAAGGGCTCTTGGTGCAGCTCGAGTTTTGACCATTGCCATCATGTATGGAGGGGCTGGTCCATTTTTGGCTTTGTAGGTCAGCATCAAGGTTTTGAATCTGATGCGGGCAGCTACAGGGAGCCAATGAAGGGAACGCAGCAGAGGAGTTACATGACTGGATTTATGAACATTGAAGACGAGCCGCGCTGCTGCATTCTGGATGAGTTGCAATGGTCTGATGGTCCGCATAGGAAGGCCAGCCAATAGGGAGTTGCAGTAGTCTAGTCTTGAGATGACAAGAGACTGAACAAGCACCTGAGTGGCCTCTCTAGACAGAAAAGGTCGAATTCTCCTAATGTTGTAAAGGAGAAATCTGCAGGACCGAGTCAGATTTGCAACATGAGCTGAGAATGATAACTGGTCATCCACTACTACACCAAGACTGTGTGCTTCAGCAGATGGAGTGACCGGTGAGTTCTCAAGGGAAATGGTAAGGTCAGGATGAGGACCAGTGCTACCAGGAATGAATAGCAGTTCGGTCTTGCTGGGGTTGAGTTTGAGGTGATGGGCTGCCATCCATGATGAGACATCAGAGAGGCAAGCTGAGATCCGGGATGAGACCTGGGTGTCGGAAGGTGGGAAAGAGAGGATGAGTTCAGTGTCGTCAGCATAGCAATGGTAAGTAAAACCATGAGAAGATATTACTTTACCAAGAGAAGTAGTGTAGAGAGAAAAGAGAAGAGGACCAAGGACTGACCCTTGAGGAACACCGGTGGATAGTCTGTGTGGAGCTGATGTGGCTCCCTGCCATGTGACCTGGTAAGAACGCTCTTCCAGGTATGATGTAAACCATTGTAATGCAGAACCAGTGATTCCAAGGCTACCGAGGATTGACAGGAGGATCTTGTGATCTACTGTATCAAAGGCTGCAGAGAGGTCGAGGAGAATTACAACAGATGA
Source organism: Acestrorhynchus altus (assembly GCA_034509495.1). Lineage (NCBI taxonomy): Eukaryota > Metazoa > Chordata > Actinopteri > Characiformes > Acestrorhynchidae > Acestrorhynchus > Acestrorhynchus altus. The sequence continues at coordinate 30,162,389 of CM067508.1, forward strand.
TAATTTGGCTGATCTAGCAGCATGGAGTTTCTCAGTGACCGCAATGAGAGCAGTCTCTGTTGAGTGTGCCGGTTTGAAGCCAGATTGGTTTGGATCCTGTAGATTGTTTTGATTGAGAAAGAGAGATAGCTGATTGTAGCCAGATCGTTCGAGGATTTTTGAGAGGAAGGAGAGCAGTGATATTGGTCTATAATTGCTAATGTTTGAACCATAAAGAGTTGGCTTTTTCAAAATTGGGACCACTCTGGCAGTTTTGAAAGTAGATGGAACATGACCAGATGAAAGAGAGCTCTTTATGATGAAGGTAATGAAAGGAAGAAGGTCAGGAGCAATAGTCTGGAATAGAGAGGAAGGGATAGGGTCAAGGGGACAGGTGGTTGGATTGTTGGATGTGAGAAGATGAAGGATGTCAGCTGTGGAAAGTGGAGAGAAAGAGGAAAGAGATGCAGGAGGAGAAGGGTGCCAGGTGGGAGGAGTAGAAGTTGGTGGAAGGGAGGGTGGGAAGGATTGGCAGATCTTATCAACCTTTTCTTCAAAGAAGGTGACAAAATCTTCTGGGGTGAGGGTGGTTGAAGCAGGGGGGGTAGGAGGGTTTAGGAGAGAAGAGAAGACAGAGAAGAGCTTACGTGGATCAGATGCCGATGCTTCCAGTCTGGAAGCCATGGAAGCCATCTTGAGTGTGCCAAAAGGAAACTAAAGGATTCCCAGACCACAAGAAACAAAAGAATTGAACTTTTTGCCAGGCGTCATGTCTGAGGAAACCATGCATTGCTCATTACCTAATCAATATATGAAACATAAATTCCTACAGTAAAGGATGGTGGTGGCAGCAGCATCATGCTGTGGAGATGTTTTTCTGCCGCAGGAACTGGGAGACTAGTCAGGCTTGAGGGAAAGATGACTGCAGTGCTGTAAAGAGGCATCCTTGATAAGCTGCTCCAGAGAACTCTGGACCTCAGATGTCAAAGCTTTATCTTCCAACCGGACAATGACCCAGAGCACACAGCCAAGATAACAAAGGAGTGGCTTTGGGACAACTCTAAATGTCCTTGAATGGCTCAGACTTGAACCTGATTGAACATCTCTGGAAATTTCAGTACCAGAGGATTCTTTAGTAGACTGACTCAATCAGGTTAAAAGATGGGTGATTTATAATAAAGTGGGTTCATAATTTATTCATTGTTTTTAGGGATTTAAATCCCCCACACACTTCACATTTGCGTTCATTGCTCTGATATGGTCAATGTCAATCTGTGAATCTATAAGCTCATAATTAATGCCAGGGCTGGAAAAAATGGAGGCATAGGGGGCCGTGCCCTATACGTTGTACCAAATATGGAACCAAAATATACTTGTGGCTGCCAATAAGCAGGTCTTGTCCATCACCATAGGCTATGATGTGGCCTGTTCTGAGGAGTTGTGCAACCTTGTGAAATGCTACCATAGTGCATATTTATAGATACAGCAGGTTGGACATTTTGATCAGCAAAAAGCACCATATCAAAATATCTTCTCCCAGTGGAAGTGTAGCCATGTTTAGAAAGCCCAAAGCTCTGCGTCAGTGTAAAGATACTATTAGTAATCTAGGATTGTGCAGTGCATCCGAGGAAACCAGAATTGTCATGACAAAGTAAAGCATTTTTGAACAGGATAATGCTCCCACAGAGGGTTAGAGTTTTCCCAGGAATGTGTCTGCCAGATTGCAACATTTCTTTGGCCTACCGGGTGACCAGATCTATTGCAAATCAAGCATTTATCAAATTAAATAAATTTTATTGTCACATCTTTCACAGGGAGTGGGTGGAAAATGTAGGTGCAAGCCCCTCACAGCAGTGAACCAGATGCATAAAGAAACCTCAGGAGAATAAAAATAAAGATAAGAATCTACCTATATGAAATCTAAATAGAGCATTTACACATTATACATACAGGGGTTGGACAATGAAACTGAAACACCTGTCATTGTAGTGTGGGAGGTTTCATGGCTAAATTGGAGCAGCCTGGTGGCCAATCTTCATTAATTGCTCATTGCACCAGTAAGAGCAGAGTGTGAAGGTTCAATTAGTAGGTAAGTAGGTAAATATTGCAATGAACACAACATTATGGGGGACATACCAGAGTTCAAAAGAGGACAAATTGTTGGTGCACGTCTTGCTGGCGCATCTGTGACCAAGACAGCAAGTCTTTGTGATGGATCAAGAGCCACTGTATCCCGGGTAATGTCAGCATCACCAAGAAGGACCAACCACATCCAACAGGATTAACTGTGGATGCAAGAGGAAGCTGTCTGAAAGGGATGTTCGGGTGCGAACCTGGATTGTATCCAAAAAATTTCATTCGCAAGACGAATTGACGCTGTATTGGCCACAAAAGTAGGCCCTAGTTCACCATACTAATAAATTATTGTGGTCTTAAACCAGGTGTTTCAGTTTCATTGTCCAACCCCTGTACATTGAAACATATTTACATGTGCATGTGGTATAGAATTTGATTCAGCTGTAGTGGGAGAAGGTAGTGGGAGATGGTTTTAGTGGATGCAGTGGGAGAAAGTCTTTGGTGGTTGTAAAGTAACAGAGCAACTAATGGCTGCTTCGTTAGTGAGTAAAGTGCAGGTGAGTTTATGAAAGAGTTTATGTGGTGTGTAGGTGTGATGAGACAGGTAAGATCGGTTGTGATTGGCTGTGGACTAAAACACTAGCCTGGGGGAAGAAGCTGCCTCAGAACCAGCTGGTTCTGGTCCTCATGCTTCTGTACCTCCTACCATTGCAGGTTTGAGAACAGGCAGTGGCTTGGGTGGGTGGAGACCTTTATAATCCTCCTGGTCTTCTTCTGACTGCACTGGTGTATAAATCCAGAAGTTTTGGGAGCTGAACCCTGGTGATGTGCTGGGTGGTGCGAACACAGATTTTTCCTCTCGAGATCACAGGAGTAGACAAAGATTCTGACCAGCCTCTCAATGCACTTTGTTATTACAGAGGTCAGAGCAACTGGGAGCCTATCAAGTGATGCTGGCTTTTTCCGAACAGGGATGATGGTGTCCAGCTTGAAGCTGGGACAGAGAGGAGTTAAAAAATGTTTGTGAAGACTGCTGTGAACTGATCTGCACATGCCCTGGAATGCCATCTGGGCCAGTGGAAGCCCTGAAGAAGCCCCGTTCATCTGGGCTATCAAAGTCAACCTGAAGAAAGTTGACTTTGTTAAAGTCCCAGATGATAATGACCGCAGCCTCTGGACAGGCAGTATCCAGTTTACTGATCACCTCATACAGTTTCCTGCCAAGCCTGTGGACTGTACATTAGCAGTATTATGTTTGGTAGAGGCGGGCAGTGAGTTCACTGACCTAGTCTGACCAGAACGCCGGCTCTTATACCTCCTTTCCGGCGTCTCTGGCAGGTGCACGGACGGGTGGCCCAGATGAACGGGGCTTCTTCGGCATTTACAAACAAAAGATCAGCATCATAAAGTCTGTTTTTTGTTGAGTGATCATCAATCTGATTTGTAGAAGTGTTTGTCATTCATAGATCAGGGTCCTGACAACATTCAATGCAATAAAAGTGACAAACCGACACAATTAACAAACTGCAGAAACTCGAGGGTGCTCGCGACACGACAGCCATGCTCAGAGCCATCTTGGACCAGCTGGTATGCCACCTTCAGCCAGCTGCAACATCTGTGGGCAAATGTGCTGCAGGATATCATATGGAACTTGTATGCCTCATTGTCCAACCGTATCTTGTCTTATTTCCAAGCTAGAGGTGTCCGAACAGGGTGCTAGAATCTTCAGGGTGCTAGAACCCCAGTAAACTTTTCCTTTCACTCTAGTATTGTAATCACTTTCATATATCATCCTTACATTCACACTTATAACCTTATTTGGTCGTCTAATCACAATGCCATTGGACTGATGGTAGGGTTCATGTGGGGTAGACTCCATGAAGCCATGTTCCCCAGTTCCGTCTTGTGGAGATACCAAACTGGTTTAGGGTATATTCTCATGGCATAGGTTGAGTCCACTGGTCCACCAAAACACTTCTTTGACTGGTGATGCTTTGTTTCACTGGTTGGTGACTGTTTTCAGCCCTTTGTGGACTTCATGTACTCCCACAATGATGGGATATTTAGGCAGAATAATGCACCACTTGATCAGGTCTAATCTGTCCAGAGCTGGTTCTATGATGCCATCTGGCTCCCACTATCATTCCTCGCTTGAACTCACACACCACTTCATTATCAATTTACATAATGACATCCCTTGACTTTTGGCTTGTCAGTGTAAATGTGACAAAATATAGGAACTCTGAGAGGGGCAATACTTTTTCACAGCACTATATTCTTTCAATATTTGCAATGTTAAAGGATTCCCAGGTTCCCAGCCCTCTGCAGCGTATCCCTGCATGCTCCCAGTGCGTGCCACTGTGTGTGTGTAAATGACAGGAACTAGCAGTAGGGGGTGACATTGTCATTTAGTAAAGGCCAGTCTTAGCTGACCTTGGCATGCAGGAGTGAATGACTTGCATAAAGCCCTCAGTCAGAAATGCACGTCTAATACAGGGTCAAGGGTTTCATGAGCCAATTACACTGCACCCTGATGACGATGTAAATCGACTTACACTTGCTCTTCTCTCTTGTTCTGTGTGTGAATCTGAAAGAACTTGCTAAGCAAACCCGTCTTAAGTACTTACAATTGTTGTGTAAATTTCCTGAAGCTGTTTCCAACAAGACCACAACTGTACTGATTGCCTTTGGCTCCCGCTCGTCCTTCTCACTATTGATCAGCCTGATGTCACTGCTGCTTTGTTCTGCAGGGGTGTCCCTACATCACACTGTGATCAGGTTCTCTAAGGTTGCGTAAGAGGTGATTTCTGGAAGCCTCCTCATTATGCAAACTGCTGGGCTCGTATTTTCAGCTGAAGCAGATGGGTCACCTGCACTCTGGAGTACGAGGAGAGCACCACCTGTTCGGAGCTGGCCTGTAATGATTACTATAATGTGATTATGCCAATATGTGCTGAGCTGGCCTCGTTGTGAATTGTGATCCTGTTTCTGTGTACACCAATCAGCCATAACATTAGTACCACTCAGGTGAAGTGAGGTCAGGGGGTGGGATAGATTAGGCAGAAAATGAACCAGTTCTTGAGGTGTTAAAAGTTGAGGTGAGGTTAAAAGCTGGACAAATGGGCCTGGGAGTCTGGGTCAGTAGGGTCAAAATATGTTCAAAACATCATACAGGTCTTATGGGGTGTTCCTGGTATGCAGAGGTCAGTATCTGGCAAATGTGATCCAAGAAAGGTTGAGCAAACCAGTGAACTGGCTCGTTGATGCTCATGGAAGCCCCCCTCACAACTTCCAGGACGTAGAGCTTCTGCTGCTGGACACCAAGCATTGCTTCAGAACGGTCAGATCTGCAGTGGTGGCACAAAGGGGGGCCACTCAGTAATAAGCAGGTGATGTTAACAATATGACTGATCATTGTACATTCAACTGCAATTGCTGATAGATTACCATTCTAACATTTAGCGTCGGTGCATCTACTAGTTTTATTGTGAACTTAAGGATGAATTAACCAGTAAAACTCAATGATAAAAGTTATTTAATATTGTAACATTCACTGCGACATATACAATAACGGAGGATATCTGGAAGGGGCAAGCATTTGGCAACCAGCCTTATGACAGGAAGGTTGCCAGTTTGAATCCCTAAACTGCCAGGACATGACTGAAGTGCCCTTAAGCAGCTCCCAGATGCTCCCTGGGTGCCATGGATAGGGCTTCCCACGGCTGCAGGCCCATGTGCTCACTGCCCCCTAGTGTATGAATTCACTAGTGTGTGTTCATTGCCATTTGTGTGTGTAGTGTGCATGTCTGTCATTTGTCCGTCCTGTTCACCTGTCTTGCTTTTGTCCTTGTCTCCTCCCTTGCTCCACCCTTTCCCAGCTGTGTCAGATTTGTAACCCTGCTCTTTCGTTGTCATCATGATGTCCCAGATGTGGTCAATGTTGTGTTGTGTTTAAGACGCTTTGTCTCAGCCTGTGTTTGTCAGTCCTTGTTGAAGATTGTTGATGTCAGTCCTTGTTTGTTTCAGTCCTTGTCGATGTTGTTGACGTGTTTGTTATAGTTATAGTCATCCAGTCGGGGTGTTTTGTTTTGTACCTTGTGTTTTGTTTACCTAGTGTTTGCTTGAGAACCTTTAGTTTTGTATTTTATTTATTTTCATTAAATCCACAACATCAGCATTTACCTCCATTTCCCTAGTCTTCATCTGTTCAGCACACCACCCTGACTGTGTGTGTGTGTGTGTGTGTGTGTGTGTGTGTGTGTGTGTGTGTGTGTGTGTGTGTGTGTTGTGTGCATGTGTTAAATGTGGAGGACAAATTCCCCTGTATGCAAAACACAGTGGGTCTATGAGCACATTTACCTTTACACCACTGTGCAGCCTATTCCTGCAAGTTAGAATAGAATAGAATAGAATAGAACTTTATTGATCCCTTGGGAGGGTTCCTTCAGGGAAATTAAGGAAGGTCCTGAATCAGAACATCTCCCACTGCCACACTACCACCACCATGTTTGAAAGTTAGTGTGGTGTTTTAACTATGAAATACAGATATAAAGGGAGCAACAATATGCTACATTATTTTTGAGTGTTATAAGCTGTTTTTGTTGCGAAGCAGGACTGGACTGGTAATGTGGCACACCAGGCATTTTCCCGGTGGGCTGACCGTCCTCAGGGGCCAATGCATTTATGAATCTACCAGGGGAAGGATCTCCGTTCCCAACTTTTGCTGCTATGACCCCCCATTTTTAACATTGGTGGAGACTCGTCACTTAAATCTTCAGGGGAAATTTAATACCAAGGCTGATTTTTGGTCCCATTCCAGCCCTGATGTGGAGCACGTTGTAGTTCTACAATTCGAGACTGTAGTCCATCTGTTTTTCTGCACATTTTGTTAACCTCCTTTCACCCTGTTCTTCAAAGATCAGGATCCCACAGGACCTTCACAGGGAATTTGGGTGGTGGGTCATACTCAGCACTGCAGTGACATTGGCATGGTGGTGGTGTTAGTGTCTGTTGTCCTGGTATGAGTGAATCAGACACAGTAGTGCTGCTGGAGTGTTTAAACAAAGTGTCCACTCACTGACCACTCTATTAGAGACAGACAGAGACAGAAGCTCATCGTTCTGATCCACTCATACAAGCATAACACACACTAACACACCACCACTCTTTTCTGGCGTCTCTGGCAGGTGCACGGCTGGGTGGCCCAGATGAACGGGGCTTCTTCAGCATTTACAAACAAAAGATCAGCATCATAGATGAGGGTCCTGACAACATTCCATGCAATAAAAGTGACAAACCGACACAATTAACAACAAACTACAGAAACTCGAGGGAGCTTGTGACCCGACAGCCATGCTCAGGACCAGCTGGTATGCCACCTTCAGCCAGCTGCAACATCTGTGGGTGAATTTGCTGCAGGATATCATATGGAACTTGTATGCCTCAATGCCCAACCTTATCTCATCTTGTTTCCAAGCTAGAGGTGCCCAAATAGGGTGCTAGAACCTTCAGGGTGCTAGAACCCCAGTGAACTTTTCCTTTCACTCTAGTACTGTAATCACTTTCATATATCATCCTTACATTCACACATATAACTTTGGTGCCTTATTTGGTCGTCCAATCACAATGCCATTGGACTGATGGTAGGGTTCATGTGGGGTAGATTCCATGAAGCCATGGACCCCAGTTGTCAGCAAGACACTGGTTTAGGATATATTCTCATGGCATAGGTTGAGTCCACTGGTCCACCAAAACACTTAATTGACACACGTTTTCTGATCCAGTCACACAAGCACAATACACACTAACACACCACCACCAAGTCAGTGTCACTGCAGTGCTGAGAATGACCCACCACGCACATAATCCCTGCTCTGTGGTGGTCCTCTGGGGTCCTCACCATTGAAGAACCGGGTGAAAGGAGGAGAATAAAGTATGCAGAGAAACAGATGGACTTCAGTCTGTAATTATAGAACTACAAAGTGCAACTGTAGGAAAATTGGAGCTAATCAAGAGAGAGTGTGGAAATTAGAAGGTGACGTTAGGGCTGATTGATGTACATGACCTCTGGTCTCCAGAGTGAATGGAGAGAATTTGTAAATAATTTCAAAACAGGCTGGTTTTGCAGCTGAATTTCTATGGACATGTAAGTTAATGGTATGTTTTGAACCTCTAACAGTGTTAATATATTACATCACCTGTTTCATATAATAAGCTTGAGGGACAAGCCATCATATGGGTTCCTTCATTGATAGCTTTAAGTTTGTGTGTTGCCTAGTGCTTGCTTTGCACCCTATTCTGTTTTTGTAACCATACCTTTGGTTTCCAATTGCTACATTAATAGATTACACTTGGGCTTAGGATGGGATATCTGGCTCTAAAGACTCTTAGTCCTGGATTTACCACCAGTGTGCATGAAGCATAACGTCCCACTAACACATTTATTCCCAACTCCCAAACAGTTGTCAGTGAGTTGATAAAAATGGTTGATTCCTTCAAAGTGCTTCAGCAGGCCTACAACTTTAATCATTGTAGGCCTGGTTAAGCGTCCAATCGTGACATCTTCACTTAGGGGTCAAGTGGGTTGTGGGTTTCCCTAATGGATTCCACTTTTGTGGCTGTTATTGATGGATGACTTCCTCATCCTGACATGTTTAATCCTGTATATGTCGTTTTTGACATGTTTAATCCCAAGGAATCCTTTTGCATAGTATTTTTTTTTCTATTGTCCAGAAGGAATATCTATTACTCTTGTTACTGGTAATGAAAAAAATGGGAAAAACCCTATATATCATTTCCACAAGCTTCCACATTCATAGTTGTTGGGTGCACAAGGCACGGATGGTATAGGGGTGAGTCCCATTTTGCACAGAGCTGATTCTTAAATGGAGTGAGCATTATGTGCAATACTCTTTCTTCTAATATACAATGATCTTAATGTTCTTTGATGTATTAATAGCAAGTATGTGATTTGGTCAGGGTGAGAATTGTTCAGATGTTGTTTAACAAGCCGATTTACAAGCTTGTTATTTTGCTTCAGAATGAGACATGCCGATTTTCCTGTTAAAAAACGGCTTGTGAAGAAAAACACAATAAGCTCTGCTTTTATTGGCTGATTTACCATACTGGTGAAAGCTCACAAGCACCATATACTATACCATAGTTGTAACAGTGTAACAAAGACACTGTCATTATTTCAGAGAGTTGCCACCCTTTTACGGTGCCCTATCTGCACAGGGTGCTGTTAGCAAGCTGAAGATATTGTAGCCACTGAGTCTATACCACAGCCTGCTCAAGTGGCCTACACCATTGTGAGCAATTACACTCATGTGTTGGGGTGTCTGTGTCGCTCTAGAATTACACTACCAAAACACTAGTCTGGCGATGGGATTTCTATACTGCTGTGTTTACTTTCTTGCCATACAACTGAAACTGAATCAATTATATGGAGTTATATGGAGTTGGAGCTAATAACGTCAAATTTACTGACATTTGTGCTACAAGGGAGAAAAACGAGGCTGAAGAAGATGGTCTGTACAGCCACTGAACTGATTTGAGGAAGGCATTTTCTCTCCTCAAGCCACTGTGAGACATGGTTACAAAATGCAGGTTGATTTGATGAGTTAGTTCATCGTCTGCAACCATTTTTTTCACATAGTAGCACAAACCAGACTCAGACTCAGCCTCATAGAACGAAATACAGTTACTCTGGCTTGGTGTTCAGCATGTAGTAAAATAAGTGAAATCTATAAAATAAATAAAAAAGTAATATAGCTAAGTTAATAAACTAAGTTTAATAAATATCTCAGTAAACTGGCAGCAACGGAGGTAACACCGCACTACCCAGTCAATCAGCCACAGTTCTTGTCTTCTCTGTCTTGCCTTTTACAACCATAAGTGGCTTGCCTCCCAGCATTGGTGTCTTGGGTTCAAGGATCTATCTGGATGAAATTTCCAATGGAGGAGTTTCCATGTTCTCCATATGTCTGCATGGGTTTCCTCTGGTTCTTGATTGGTAGTGGTCTTCCACCACCACCTCATTGGTCTTGGTCACATTAAAGAGCAGATGGTTCTTCTCACACCATTCCACAAAGCTGCTCACTAGGTGTCTGTATTCACCTTGACTTGATGACTTGATATACACGACAGGTTGTCAGCTGTAAGCCTCAGTAGCTCGGACCGTACGAATGACCTTCTGAAATTCTTGGCAAATGGATGTGAACCCTTCATGATATTAAACATTATGCATCCATCTTCTCTGTGGCACCTTGGCACTGCTGGCCCCTGTGTGTGCATGCATCAGTGTGATTAGATTATTAGTTGACAGGTTTGGGGTTTTGGAATTGGTTCCTGTGTTTCAGCTATGTTCTGGTTATGCTGGTTTTTATTCACAGCAAGGAGACAACAGAGTTTGAAATTCGCAGTATGTCTCTCTCATTATGCAAGTATGCCAAGGAAAATCCAGTTTGACATTCTTTAAAAAGTACATCCACCCCATTATCAGTGGGTCTCCAGGCCACTCAGCACATTTGAAAAATGCGTGCTAGGGGGTTGATAACGAGTGTGCACAGAAGGGTAGAAATCAAAGGCTGTTTTGCTTTTGCAGGGTCGCCACCCATTACATAATAGAGGAAAATCGTCTCTGTTTCACCATCATTTGAGGCAGAGTTACAGAGACAATAGGATTGAAATTTTAACCACTCACTAAATTTGGAAGCTTAAGTGCAAAATCTCTACTCAAAACAGTTCTGGAGCTCTACCTCTGAGGCAGAACAAGCACAATTGGTTCGGTAAATAACCATAATGGACTTGATGACGTGCCTCTTAGTGAGACACTGTCACATGCAGTAAGGAAAGATTGGATAGAAGCTGTGAAATGCTGTCTTAGAAGCAAGCAAATTTTCCATGCAGTTTTTGAGAAACCAAAGCCAGATAAATCTCAAACATTGGGATTTTGCACTGAATCCACATCAGCTTTGAGGAACAGAAAGCTCCGCCTACTGGTTATTTTAATTGGTTATTATATGAATCAATTGCATTTGTTCTGCCTCAGAGGCAGAGCTGCCTCCAGACCCATTTTGATGAGTGATTTTGCACACAAGTCATTTGGAACCACAAAAGTGTAATTTCTCAGCGTAAAATATTTTTGCAGGAAAAATGACTTATTTAACTTGTTTTTCTAGGCTTTATATCACAGGATCAGCGTAACCTACAACCATGATACACATATAACAAACTACAAGACTATAACACTCTGTCACTGAGTTATCAGTGATTATTCAGATAAAATCCACTCGTTTCCATCTGAACTAAATCCCAGTTTAAATGAAGTTAAAAGACGTTCAATGTCCTCTCTGCACATGTACTTGCTCTACTGACTGCATGTCACAGACTGGGTTATAAATGAAAAAGAGGAGGGTCTGCTCTCTACTGATACTGATCCATACATGAATACTTTTCTAATGTGGTGAATAAAAGTACAGAAACTACCCAAACATGGTTCTAAAGGTGAACCCACGTTGAACAAAGAGTGCTATTGTTTTGCACTTTTGTAAAACTCTTTTATTTCACAATACGAGAAGTTCTCGAATGGTCTATAAGTAGGAGTCCAAATCACTCCCTTTTTCCTTCCTTTTAGTTTCTCTAAACATGGCAAGGAAATAAACAAACAATCAGAATCACTTTCTCTGTTCTGCTCTGGGGGGAAGGCTCAAATACCCGTGGCATTCCAAAACAGCTCAACATTCCCCACCGTATCTCCTCCCACCAAATATCCCCTCTTGTTGATCTGGTTCCCTGCTCTGGACCTCTCACCTAGTGTCTCTCTCTCTGCTTTCCCTCGGCCTCTCTATTTCCTTCCATTTTCATCTCATATGTTCTCACAAATGCACACTATGTGGTGGGACAATGTGCTTACATAACCAGTTAAAGTAATCCCCTTCCCGGCCTCCCCCACCCCTCTGGTGTCCTTTCCCTCTGCTCCGTTTAAGCTCAGCCGGGCATAGAGGACCAGTCCAGTCTGCTGAGATTACCAGCGAGGAAGTAATGGACCCCTTTAATCTTTAATCATAAACATGCCACTGCAGCTGCTTTCCTTTTTGCAGTGTGAGCCGGACTGAGAGGCCGAAACAACAGGCGGGTTCAGTGTGAAACGAGAGCGCACAGATTACAGTGCCACTAATCAGGAGCATGAGCTCACGTGCCAGAATGTTATTGTGGAGTATTTACTGAATAGCCTCAGTGTGTGCAGTGATTTTCAGGGTGGGAGGGTGGGAGGGCTGCATGTAGGGATTTATGGATGAAATGAGTTCCATAACAACTACAGAGGAGCTCATATAGTGTTGCAGGGAACATTTTTGTCAGATTACCTCACATTTAAGACGTGGTTGCTTTACAAACTGTGCTCTTAATACAAGCGTTGGTTTTTAGGAGTGTAACGGTACACAAAAGTCATGATTCAGTTTACGCCAAGGTTTAAACTTCACAGGATTAAGGGAAAACCCTTCAAGTCCACAAAGTTTAGTTTCTTGAAAACCCACTAGAGAAAGTTTGTTCAACTTAGTGTTGTAGGACTGTTGCAGTGTGTAAAGATGGGCATGTTTGATGTGTTTAGTATCTGAACAACTATCCAACAAAGACACACCATCCTTGTCCAATCCACCATCTCAGACCTCATGTCAGCCCTTTCCTGGACCCTCTGCAGTTGGCTCATCGACAGCAGGTTGGTGTGGATGATGCATTAATCTACCTACTGCAGGAGGCACGCTCCCATCTGGACCAGAACAACACCACAGTGAGAATCACTTTCTTTGACTCTTCTCGAGTGCATTTAACACCGTCCAACCTCCCATGTATGGGGAGAAGATGGTTAAAATGCATGTGGATAAGTCCATGATAACCTGGGACCTGGGCTGCCTGTCTCATAGGCCCCAGTTTGTGCAGATGGGAACCAGCCAGTCTGATCATCTTGTGCGCTGGAGCACCTCAGGGAACTGTACTCTCACCCTTCCTCTTCACTCTGTACACCATGGATTCCAGTACAGGTCAGATCTGTGCCACCTTCAAAAATGTTCTGTTGACTCTGCGGTGGTCTGCTATATCAGGGATGGACAGGAAGGTGAATACAGACACCTAATGAGCAGCTTTGTGGAATGGTGTGAGAAGAACCATCTGCTCTTTAATGTGACCAAGACCGATTAGGTGGTGGTGGACTTTAGAAGGAAGACCACTACCAAACTTTTTACCTTCATGGGTCAGAATGTTTAAAGTTTTTACAAATTTCTGGATGTCCTATTGGACAACAAATTGGACTGGAGGGCCAACACTGAGTCTATGTACAAGAAGGGGATGAGCAAACCCTACTCTCTGAGGAAGCTCAGGTCCTTCAGTGTGTGCAGCAAAAGGTGGTCATCTTCTACCAGTCTGTTGTTGCAGGTGCTGTATCTTCCACTGTCTGTTGGGGAGGCTGCATCAAAGTTGGAGACAACAGAAGGTCAACAATCTGATCAAGAAGGCTGAATGTGTTCTTGGACACTCACTGGAGAACTTTGAGGTGGTGGTGGTAAAGAGGATTCTCAAATTGACTGCTATCCTGGACAACGCATTTCATCTCCTCCATGCCTTACTGGTCAAACAGCGGAGCATTTTCAGCAACAGACTTATTCAGCTCTGCTGTAGCAAGGAGCAGTACAGGACCAACAGCCTGTATCAACAGTGATCACACTGTACAACTCCTCTTCACTGTGTCTGGACATTATTACACACAGAGTCACGAACAGGACATGGTTACTGAATATGGCTGGACATTATTACTCCTATCTCTACTCTAATCACTGCTCTGACACTTTATCTACACATGAATTGCTTCTGCATAATGTTTATAATCTTTATAATCTATCGATTTGTGATTTAGAGTTGTTTCACTGCAAACAGAACAGTGAGAGATATGGGGGGTGTTGCATTGCCTGTAAATACACTACAATTCCCACAATACCATTCAATTACGAGCTCATTACTTACAGCTTACTGCTTAAGGTTTTCAGGTGGAACTTGAGCTTGTGAAAAATGGAAAATGATGCTTCTTCAAAGGGTTCTTCAGTAAAGAAATGGTTCTATAAAGAACCACGATCATTCAAAGAACCTTTTGATTTGATGAAATGGTTCTTTAGACTGTTGAAGAGGGTGATGTAGAGGGTGCTGTATAGAACTTTTTTCAAAAGGATTCTATATCCTATTCTATTGTTACAATATCAGACTTGTAATAATATTAGAACCCTATTTGTTGCTATATAGAACCATCTACAGCACATGCACCAACAGTCTGAAGGACCCATTCTTGATGCAAAGAACTCTATATTCATACAAAGGGTTCTTTGACTGTCCATGGTTCTATATAGAACCATTTTCTTTACTGAAGAACCTTCAAGTGTGTGAACCAAGTCTGGACTTGACACATTGATACAGGCTTGACAAGTTCAACTCACTGCAAACTCCTGAGCATGAAGACGCTGTATGCTCACGCTGTAGTCAGAACAGCAGCATGGTATGAAATGCATTCTTGGATACTGGGCCGTCTCAGAATGGGCCATACAAGTCACCTCCCAATGCATTAAGGCTGGGCAGTATGTCATAAATGACACATTCATCACTATTTTCTACAAGTTATAAAAAGCATATAATATCACGGCTACACAGGTGGTAAAATCATTTTTACCATCTGTGTGGGATTTAATTCCAAAAGAACATGAGTCAGGTCGTTTATGTGGGAATGGTTTGGTTTATAGAGGGATGACACAACACAGAGGACAGCAAATTAATTTGTAGAAACATCGCAATTAAAGGTGCAGTTTCAGGTCCAGTGCAGTTTGCTGAGTCAGTGAAACACCACCAAGAGTGGAATTATCTTGTGCTTTATTAAAAAAATATACATTCATTAGATCCTTAGATATTGACTATCAAAATATACAGCATATATATATATACTTATACTTTCACATTACGCTTTGTTAAGGGTCTCATCATATAATATCGGGACACTGAGATACACATTTTTTAGTCGTATCACGGTTAGGACACTTTCATACCTGAAAAAAATGCATCTCAAGTTTTAAAAATGAACACATGCATATTATGGATGTCTTTCACACCGAGTCTGAGAAACTACAGTGACTTAATGGAACTGTTTTGTAAGTTTATCTAGGAGCATCCCAGTCTATTCATGGCCAAAGAGCCACAAACTATAGTTTTCCCTCACTAATGAGCACTCATGTGAAGGAGGGAAATGAAAGAGAGCAGAAGTGAACAGGGAGCAGAGAAGAAGAGAGGTTGTTCTACCTTCATTTACAGAGCACAGAAGGCAAAGAAACATGTCGTGGAGGTTGCACTGTGTTAAAATCCCATCTGCTTTTTGTGGTCCACAAAATCTTACACGGTATGAAATGGCCTTTACCATGACAGGTGGAGCAATAACAAAAGTGGACATTTGGAAAGTACCTTTCTAGATATGTTTGAATGGAACAGTACTTGGGTTGCGTCTGATGGTGGAAGTTGTGTGTGTAGCTTATGAGGGGCCGTCTATTCACCATACAGCTGGGTGCAGTGAAGTGTGATGTCCATACCATGATGTACAGTACAGGCCAAACGTTTGGACACACCTTCTCATTTAATGCGTTTTCTGTATTTTCATGACTATTTACATTGTAGATTCTCACTGAAGGCATCAGAACTACGAATGAAAACATGAGCCACCTCTGGGAACTCCTTCAAGACTGACTCCCTCTTGAAGCTCATTTGAGAGAATGCCAAGAGTGTGCAAAGCAGTAATCAGAGAAAAGGGTGACTATTTTGAAGAAACTAGAATATAAAACATGTTTTCAGTTATATATATAATTCCACATGTGTTCGTTTGTAGTTTTGATGCCTTTAGTGAGAATCTACAATGTAAATATGAAAATACAGAAAACTGAGAAGGTGTGTCCAATTGGCCTGTACTGTATATACATGTAACATTATATTATAAGTGGTTTATAATAGTGGTGTAACAAAAAGACACAAAATATACAAAAATCTGAATCTGATCAAATACCATTCATTAGTGGTGTTGCAGTAGTCTCAGTACATTTTTCAATACAGCAAGTATTGTAACACTTCACCCCCTTTGTGAATTCTGAGCAGCTATGAGATATTGAGCCTGATGCACACGTCTCACATAATGTTATAAAGTCAGAATAAGAATATGTAAATAACTCAATTTTGATGAAAATGACAGACACAACCTTATAGCTCCAAGGGCAAAAGTGCATGAATATGCTTTATATTTACGTGATGCTAAAATTCTATTTTACATCATGAGATGTACTTCTCAGAATTCACAGATGATGTTGCTAAAAAATAATCTGATTCTACTAGAAAGGCATAAAAAAATCCATGTTACATTTAACCATCCATTAGTCTGCGCCCTGCTCTTCTCTACAGTACAGATTGGTTTGGCTCAGATCACTAGAACGTCACCGCCTGTCATGCCGCCCACTAACAAAATAAACCTCAAAGGTCACAACCCCTAGAAAAAATGAAAAAAAATGGAGCATTGCTGTGCCCTTAACATAATCTGTCTCCACCTCTCCACCCAATCCCACATTACTATCATGGGATGGTACCTAGATGTCTCCTTGAAGACACCAGAGGTCAATGTGACATCAGAAAGATGTCAGACTCTTAATCCCAGATGTTGATTTTGACTGAAAAATAAATCATGTTGACCTCAATCCCAAAGTGGTGTAGATGCAGAAATTCGGTTGGAAATCAAAGTCACTTAAACATCAAAAACCAACACTGTAAAAGGCCTTTGCTCACGTCTGGGATTTGTGCTGCTGATGGAAGACCCCTTTAACCATATGCTTTGATACACATGCATATCCTGCAGGAGGCATATCCTACTTCCTTCACACTATGGTCTCTTGCACTCCCAAATGCAATCACTCCTTGTAGCCAATCATTAACACCTGCTTTGCGACCCATTTTCTACATATCGAATGAGGCATTAACTGCACTGTACCACCTCTTCTCAGGCTATGAATCCAGCTGCACACCCTGCAGGTATTTATAGCCAGGTCATCTGTGAGCCATCTGTAGGATATATATCAATGTCAGCTATTATTATTATTATTATTATTATTATTATTATTATTATTATTATTATTATTATAATTATGTAAAATTAATTAGTAGTTATCCTGACATTGAATTCTGGTCACTTGACCAAAATCATTTGTGGTTTGTGGTGGAAGATTTGGTGTTTTAAATGACCTGGACCAACATGACCTACACCCTTACATTAAACTATACACAATATTTGAAAACTCCACTAAGTCCAGTTAGGTAATATCCCTGCTTGGCTGAGAATCCTCCACCCCATAAATACCCCCTTGGTGGTCCATTTCCACTGATGCATAGGGTTTAGGGCAGCTGACAAATTTCACAGCAACAGATGGGCTAAAGAGTGAGTCAATTGAGTGCTTGTTCCTAATAAACTGGCATCAATGTACACATGGTATACACAGAGGAAATCCACCCCCTCACACGCAGAGGCTATTTGTATACTACAGACCAGGGAATGAGAGTATTATGGGTTTGCTGATGAGGTAGGTGTTAGTGGAGGCAGCAGGCCCACTGTGTTGCTGTCGGGAGCTCCTGTGTCTGCCCTGCGCTCTGTGGAGAGAGAGGCACAAGCAGGCCATGAATTTTCACTGAATGCACTGTTTGGACTCCTCCATGTGGCACGCCGGCTGCACCCGTGGCTCAGGGAGGGGCCGCTCCCTTCCCTCCATCTGCTGCAGAGCCACAAACAATGATGTCATTTCCTCTCGGCGGCTGAGCTGGCAACTTTGGGAGCTGAAAAGAAAGCAGGGGCCGGTTGGTTCATCATGAAAGGCTGTTCACTTTTTACAGCCATGCGTTCCAGACGCACACCCCATTGTGTGCTCCATTGTCTGGCTGCAACAGGGCCTTCAAGCCTTCCAGACTTCAGTGCAGCAGCATTAACATGGTGTTTACTTAGAAGGAGGGATTGTCATCATGGCTGGGACTGGAGTTTCTGTTTCTGAACAAAGGATTCATAGTGGTATTGAAAGTTTTTTTGCCCTGTTATGGCATCTTCAGTTTTGGCTCATCTTCAAACAGTAGCCTGGTAACCAGTAAGCTGACCAGCACAACACAACCGGACTATGTGCAATAATAGAAAAAACAAGTGCAATAATAATATGCAATACTTTTCTAGCTCTATCTATCTATCTATCTATCTATCTATCTATCTATCTATCTATCTATCTATCTATCTAATCATCAGCTGTGATGTGTAGGCCACAGTATATGTGTCACACAGTGTGTTTTTTTCCAGTGCACCTATTTCTGTTGACTGTGACGGTTCATAAAATATTTGCATATGTCCCGTCTGACAGAAATGGTACAAGTGGAAAAAAGTGACATGTTTTAAATGCAGGGCAAGATTGCTTGGCAGACAGCTGAGCTGGTGATTGGTCCTGTGACTCAGTTCTTCTGAACTGATTTAACAGTAAAATGTATGTTGATCTACGACGAGGGTGTGTTGCTGTGGGCCTAGCACACAGCTATGGCAGCTTTTCTTTCATCAAGCACAAAGGAAAGGACGTATTACAGTGGTCATCATGGGTATAGGACAGATTAAGGAGTAGGGGACAAAACTTAACACCCACTGTTCTTACATAAAAGGGTTTGCCCCCTGGGTTACTAGTTCTATGTGTTGTAATAATAATCTAATAATAGTGTTGCTGTGCTGTTGCCACTGCTACTCCTCTACTGAAAAAGCCAGCTGTTATGCAGTTAAGTAGGTCTTTCATGGTCAAGGTGGTTGAAAAGCTGGTCATCCTGATAAAAACTGGTACACTAGCTAGTTAACCAGCTCTTGACAGCATAGTGTATCTGCATGTGATTTTGGTCATGCTGGTTGGCCAGCTTGGTCACCCTGGTTGTCTGGCTTGGTGAGGATGATCTCGCCTGTAGACCAGCTAAATCATCAACCTCAAACCAAAACATACCCAATGCTGCTTAAGAGCTAAGTGGAACTACCGGCTTAACCGTCTTGAACTGGACAGACTTAGATTTCAGCAGGATAGATAATTTGCAGTGTAAATAATAATTTTAGTTATGTAAAAAATCAAATCAACTTGATTTGTCCCTTCAGATACAGTCGATCAACTGATCAGATTGGTATATAACGTCAGTCAATCATTGTCTTATCCACTTCATCCTGAAAAGGATCATGGTGGATTCCAGAGCTGGAATCATTGGGCACAAGGGTGCAGGGCAGGGTGCCACACAAACATCTTTGGGAGGCAGGAGTAAACTGGAGTGCCTGCCATGCAGACACGGGGAGAACACACCAAACTCCTCACAGACAGTGACCCAAGTGGGAATCAAGTAGATAAATATATAATTGGGATAAAACAGTGTTACCATTAAAACAAGAACAGTGTCATTAACGTGAAGCACCAAAAGATATTTGAGAATTATAGCGCTCCCTTATGGAGCATCTTCAGTCTGCTAAACCTGACTGAGTGAGTTCAGGTAAACTGGACTTAGACTGTGACCAACCTTATCTCTGTGAATAAATGGCCAAATATGTCTCTCAGGCTACACAAAACACACCCAGATATTCATTTGCTTTGTGTAGATGAATATGTTTCAGCATACAGGACGACTTTCTTCACTGAATAAAAGAAACAATTGATGAATAAAAGAACTGCATAGATTAATGAAGTAACCACCTCAGTATTATGTGGCATCATTCCAAGGTCCAATTTGAAAAAGTAGCAAAGTTAGATCTCATGCAGTTTATAATGTAATTATAATGTAACTTTTTGATTGGTATTGGAGCAGGTAAATTAAGAATTTGTAAAGATTTATTAAGACAAGATTGCTGATAGACCTATACCAGTGTTCCATTGTACCAGCATCTCCCAAACCTAAAGAAGCCCCCATCAGACACCAAATATGTACTGGTTTATCGACTGTATCTGAGGTGCTCAAGCTGGTTAAACTGTTGTAGGCCAACATAGCTCTTGATCAGCAAAGCTGTTCTACAAACATGATCAACCTGACCAAGCAAGTGAATCAGTCGTAGGACCAAGCTGGTCAACCAGCCAGACCAGTATGATTAAATTGGTTGACCAAGAAAACCAAATTGGTTGACTAGTTTGACCAGAATAAGACCAAAATCAAATGCAACACACACTATACTGGTTAAGATCTGGTTAACCAGCAAGTTCACCAGCACAGGGTATGTTTTCACCAGAATAACTTGCTTTTCAACCACATTGACAATCAAAGACTAAGTTAGATTATATGAAACCAGTTACAAGCTTGAGCTGGATTTACAGCAGAGCAGACATTGGTTTTAACTTTGAATGGAAGTGTAAAATGGGAGTAATTAACAGTAATTTTAGAACATTTCTATTGGTCTGTTCATCCAACAGCCACAAGATTTAAACCACGAGAAAATTAAAAATGGACAAAAAAGGAGATATGTGGTTTTCACTGGGCAGCAGTTATATTGTATGATCTTTCTTAATTTTCTCCTATTTTTTTGTTTGTTCATTGTTCATAATTTTGTATGTACTTTTACAAAAGCATTTGAGCAGAACAAAGTCATCTCAAATTTGTCTTCATATCAAAATTCACAGAATATAAATATAAATTTGTATGAATTTGACCTTTTTTGTGGCTTATTGGGACTACAAAACACTTTGATCGTCCAGTGTTTTCGAGTTGAAAATGCAAGAACCGTGATGAATTATTTGTCATGATTAGAATGACAAAGATATTTACATTAACAAGTTCAAAATATTTGACAGTGGTCTAAATTAAATAAAAACAACAACAACAACAACAACAACAACAACAACAACCTGAATGTTCTTTATTACTTGTGTTATTCATGTAAATATATATATATATCAGTATTATCCCTTCTCAGAACTTTTCTCTTATTCTTCCTTCTCATTTCTTCTGACATCATTAGCCCCGCCCCTTGTCACTGATCAGTCAGAGTCTATATGCAGGTTGGGCATGTACACATGGACAGAGCTGTAAACATGCACTGGAAGCTCCTTTTACATGTAAATTTGGGATTTAAATCAGTTGGTGAATTAAAGTGGATTAAAGCTGTTTTCTGAGCTGGATTACTCACTGATAATTCAAAACACAGCAATGAGACAGGGTTGTATCGTGTCTGTAGACAGTGATGGACTGGCCATTTGGGGGGACTGGGCAAAGTCCTGGTGGGCTGCTATGGGTGTGGACTGCTGAGAGGATGGTCGGGTTCTAAGAGCTGAAGTTTATGTAATGGTTGCTATGTTGGGTTTAGTTCTAGATAATTATCTCCACCAGTACTGGCATGAAGTAAAATGTATCTCAGGGCTATTCCTAGACAGACTCCTCTAAGGAGTCCTTACGCAGTGAATCATTTATATGAGTAAGAAAAGGGCTGCTGTGGGAAACTGGATAGGGAAGGTTAATTACACCACATACTACACTGTTCAGTAACACGTGTAGGTAGGTGACAGCCTGGTTTGTGCCCATTATATAACCCCTTAGACAATCTCCTGCTTTGCATTCGACTGCAAAACAGAAAAGTGACTTTAGAGACCGCAGACTGTAAACCCTCTGCTCTCTGACCCAGACCCTCATTCAGCTCTGGTTCTGAGAATGTTTCTCCTTTTCAGAGAGTTCATCAGTTTCAGTGCTGTGGAGGAGTTGTGTCAGGGTTGCCAGGTTCTCAGATTTCCAGCCAGACTGGGTTGGAGAATTCCCTCTCACTAATTTCTCCTGAACATCAGAATGTTTTCATTACAAAGAGCAGAAAAATGAAAGTGATGTTTTGGTGATGTGTTACTGTTACAGACCTGAGAGAGTTTGGAAAGGAGGACAATAATAAACACAACTGACCAAAAGCTCAAAATAGATCTTCAGGAATTCTAATGAACAGGAATTCTAATGAAGTCAGAAATGAACGGGAATTCAGGAGGATTGTAGGATAGAAGGGAACAGAGGATTGGAAACAACAGAAATGAGTGAAACTCAGGCTTTAGTTTTAATTGTGTTTCTATTAAATGTTTTAACGGATTTAAAGCGAGTGTAAAAGATCATTAGATTATAATATTAAACACATAATAAAACTAATAACACCGTAAACAAAACACTTCAGGAGAAAGCATTAGATCATGAAATACAACAGTAAGAATGCAGGAGATTTAATGTGGTATATTTAAGGTGGTCTGAGATTTAAGGTACTGTGAGCTTTAAGGTGGTATATTTAAAGTGGTATTATATTTAAGGTGGTATATTTAAGGTGGCAGGAGATATGTTTTTTTTTCAGACTCCAGTGAACCTCAGACTTCGAGTCTCAGCCTCCGCGGGGGGTTTGGGGCGGAGTTTGGAGTACAGAGCGGTTTTCTGCGCCGCACCTGGCAACCCTGTGCGGTGTCCACAGTGCCCCCGGCGGCGGAGAGGGGGATCGTATTTGAGCGGTGAGTCGGAGGCTGCCGGGAGAGCGAGTCTGCGGAGCGACCGACCATCAGACGACGCGCGGCGGAGGACTGCACGCTGTTCCGCAGCAGTACGAGCCTGTCTGCCGGGGTGAGCGCGGCGGCCGTTACTTTAACGGCTCGGCGGTTTCAACTGTCGAGCAGCGGTTAGCAGCCGCTAGTTAGCCGTTAGCTCCGCGGCCGGGTTGTAAACAACGGGCTCGGGGGCTTTTCTGCTGTGTTTGCCGCCGCGGGGGGGCAGGGGGCAGTTAGTGAGGGGCGGGCTGGGGTGAGGGAGCGTTAGGTGCTGAAATGTGTTTGTGAGTCGCTCTGGAGGAGCTAGGCGCTACATGCTTAGCTTAGCTGCCCCTTAAAGCGCCTGCGCGCGAGCTGTGCGGATTAGGACTCATACACCTCCTTCACCTCCACCCCCACCCTCATGCACCCTCCATCTCCATCACCCCTCCTCCTTCACCTCCACACTGCACCTCCATCACCTCTACCTCCACCTTCCTCCACCACCCTCCATCTCCTTCACCACTTCACTCTACTCCACATTTATTCCTCCTCTCCTCCACCTCCATCCTCCTGCAACCTTCACCTTCCCCTCTCTCTTCCACCCTCCACCACCTTCCACTCACAGATGTCTGACTGTGTCCGTTTTCCCCGCTGCAGCCTTCATAGTGTGACTAGCAGTCTTAAAGTGCCCTAACGAGGGCTGTGGAGCCTCATACTTCACACCACAACTCGCCACAACGTGCCTTTTGGCCGCTGTGGAGCCTTGTTGCCAGGGAGACCCAGGCCTTTGTTTACATGGTAGCTGTGTGCTTCAGTGATGCTCAGCTCTTCTCCATTCCTCCAGAACCATGTTGGTTCCTGGTGACTCCTGAGAAGTGTCAGAAGAAGGAGTGTGACTGATGGTTCCGGGTCAGGTGTGTGTGTACACGCACCTCAACAATCCCTTCATAATCCCACTGAAGGTGAAGGTGCTCCGCGTTTAACCCATTTAAACACACAGTGATGGACAGTGACACACACACTGGTGAGTTCACATGCTATGGGACATTGAGCACATGTGCCCTTGGTGGTGAGCAGCCCTATCCTCGGCACACAAGGAGCAGCTGGGGAGTTCAGTGTCTTGGTCAAGGACACTTAGTTTATGTCTTCCCTGTTTAGGGATTCGAACCCGCAACCTTCCAGTCGCAAGGCAGGTTCCCTAAGAACAGAAACTGAAATCAGACCGGCCTCAATCGGACTGCTCTGTTCCGATCGAAGTGTTTATGTGGACAGATTCTATGGGGCACTTTGATCAGAGTAGAGGGGTCTGATTGAACGAGGTGGGAAAACTGTTAATCAGTTCAGTAGAAGAATAATAGTCCTGGAAAGTTTTTAAGCATGTTCTGCATATGTTTGAGAACTTTTAAAGACCTAAAATCGTCGGACAACCGTGGAACGCACAATAACGGGCTGTTTAGACAAATAATTGAGGAAATGAAGGACTGGGTTTGTATATGAACAGCAGAGCAGTTTAAGAACCGATGGCAGAGTAGTGACGTGTGTACAGTGCAGACAATGTGTCAAATTTTCAGTGAGTATCTTCTTTCTCTTTTTTATGCACCTTTTTTACTGCTGCGAGGGACCTTTTCAGTCATCCTTACACCTCTGGGACATGATGTGACAAACCGTTTGATTTGAAGTTTCTAAAGTCTCTGTATTACAGAGCTATGAGCCAGAAAACCGGTTCTGATCCATCTACATTTCTGACCCCCTTCTACCATGGATGAAAATGAAAATGGCGTAGTTTGCAGAGAAGCTGCTGGAAAACCTCTGGGAAGGGGCATTTTGGGGTAACTTTACGTTGTTGATACCCTGCTGAAAAATCCAGCTGAGAGAAGCTTTAGTTGGTAGCTGGTTTTGGATAGTTTAAACTGGTGAAGATGCTTTAAGGGTCAAGGTGGTTGAAAAGCTGGTCCTCTAGACAAGCATATCTTGTGATGGGCAGGGAGCTGGTCAGCTCTTGAGAAGTGTAACGTATATTGCCTTTGATTGTGGTCATACTTGTTGATGCAGGTCACATAAACACAGGTTTTCTTCAGATTGTTGAGTAAAGTGTCAAACACAGCTCTGAATTTCAGATTGGGGGAAATCTTCACAGGTAAACATAGACAGTGTCTTAGCTCCCTTAATCACAGCGTGCGCCACTACCTGCTGAGGTCTCAAGTAGCTCTAGCCACTACCAGACTGTCTGCTGTTACGTTTTGTAGCCACCTTCAGATTAATGTTTCTATAACATTGTGCAATGGTCAACACATTCTAAAGGACTGTAGAAAACATGTGGGGTCAGTGGGATTGTATAAGGGTGCACAGGGTGACTTGAGGGTGATGAGAGTGTGTCGCTGTGCCCCAGTCACCTTTAATTCACCCTACTTGTTTCCTGGGGCGCGTTAGGTAAATGGGATTTGTTCCTCTGGAGGGCCACTTTGAAGAAACCAGAATTGTGGTAAGGTGAGCTTTGTAAACAAGATCCCAGAACAACAGATGGACATTAGGCACACACGTTGTGTGTTGGTTGACTGTATATATGCAGTCTGTGCATACTGTGCAGTCTGCTTAATGCCGGTCTTCTGTATGTGTTTTCTGTGTTACGACTAGAGACACCAGCGGTGAACCAAATTTCTTGGCTGGTAAAGCTGATTGTGATTCTGAGGAGAGCACAAATAACGACACCAAAATAACAAACAGCCAGCAATGTTGTATGCCAGCAAAATTGCCCTTCAGTGTGAGGGTGAGTGAGTGGTACCCTGTGATAGAATGGCACCTTGCCAAGGGGGTGTTCCTGCCTTGTGCCCAGTTCTGCTCTAGACCAACTACAGCCCTGACTAAGACGTTGTTGGATGATGGATAAAATTGCAGCAATAGCATATTATGTAGATCCTCTGTGTTTCAGAATGATTTTCTTAGGATCATTAACTAGTGCTGCGTAATATTGTTTCAGCAACATCAGTGTGGGCCTGTGCAATATGCACATCATGAGACATGCGCTGTAATTTAATTACATGTTAAAATTTGTGGCTTTATGCTAAAGTAAATATTAATTGTCCATAATGGATTGAGCTGAATCAGATTCTGTTTGCCGAGTATTATTTATTTTTGTGTTTATTGAGGCATTGTTAATGTCATGACGTGATGGATTTGTGACTGCTGGTGGAATCTGGTGAAAATGCTTGTATTTTATTTTTAATTTTGCAATGTATGTTTTTCTAATATCGCCACCCTGTTATTACTGTTGTGTAGAAGTAGTTCTAGTAGTTGTCATTGTCACCATACTATTCTAGACAAAGTTCCTCTGTTTTATTTGGTGGCGTAGCAGCTGTTGTCTTGTACAGCAAGTGATGGGGTCTTATTGATTCTGGGATGTCAGCCTAGCCCTGCTTGTGATGGTCATGCAAATTGGATTATTTGGCCGGCTCAGCTGAGTCGTTTTATGCCATGTAGTGCTGGTTAACTAGTTCATGCATTCAGGCTCAGCCTAACCCTCAGCTTTCTGTCGCCTCACTGGCAGCTGTGCATACCGAGCTAGGCACACTGGGTGTCCCCTTGCCAAAATGACAGCTGGTCCTTTTGAGTGGAGGGAGCTGTAGAGCGATTACTCACCAACTCCTGGGTAATGACACGGTAATCTGACTCTTCTTACGACTCCTGAGTTATGACTGTAGAGCGCTGTTTCTTTTTGTCATCTCTATTAGTTCCATTGTTCAACTCTTTTTTTTTTTTTTTTTTTTCCCCTTTCCTTCTCCCACATTCAGAGCCATGTGTGCTTCTCCCTCATGTCACCAGTGTGGCTCCTGGATAATCACTGCACTGATCATACTGCTAGCTGACCATCTGCTCAAGTGTGATTAATAAAGGCTTTGATTGTGTGTCTTTTAGAGGTTAGGGGTCCGTCTCATTCTTTTCACCACAATATTGCCTGCTGGTGCTGCTGCCAGTTTGGGTAGTTTTGTACATTGACTCCTGACAGCTGTATGGGGTGGTGAGTAGAGGTAATTTTGTGTCTTATTAAATTAAAGGAAAACCTCAACATTATCTGTACTTGGCACAGTATTGTGCTTTCTTTGAGATGCAACAAATGTCTGCTTTTGATTGACAGATTATAAGACTATCACTGAAACAAATGATCAGTTATTTGAAATTAAGTTCAGTTGAATCAAAAATAAGCCCTTATGTAGCTATAAACTAAATGTAGCTATAAACTTTTAAATGTCGCGTGATGTTTCAAGCATTTCTTATATAATACTAAAGACAGTACATGAACATTCAAAAATTCACTGTTTTCTGCTAACATAACAGATGCACAAAACTGCAGTATCTATTTCCTGTCAAAAGTTAAAGCCAAGTAAGTGCAAAGTCATGGCAACAATGTTCAGAAAGTTCAGCAAAAAAGAATAACAGTGGCGAATTTGAGATTCTATTTTTAGCTTTT
The DNA here is from genome assembly GCA_034509495.1 of Acestrorhynchus altus. Classification (NCBI taxonomy): domain Eukaryota; kingdom Metazoa; phylum Chordata; class Actinopteri; order Characiformes; family Acestrorhynchidae; genus Acestrorhynchus; species Acestrorhynchus altus. The sequence goes on from CM067508.1 coordinate 30,189,482, forward strand.
GTTTCTGCTGTTTATATTAGTGACTTTTATTTTGGCAAAAGATTGTCATCTTTCCTCCATTTGTGGTGCAACACCTGATTGGCTTTTTTGTTGATGGGTGAGGCTTTATATGTGACCCGTTACCTGATTGGCTTATTTGTATGCTATGATTGGCTCCGTCTTTATGTTTAATCTGTAGCTCTGTGTTAAGACCGATACAGTTATTAGCAGGAAATATACACACTGTTATAGTTCAACTGCATGGATGTGTGGTTCCCATGCATGCTGAAACATTTCTGTTTAGCGTAAGAAACCCATATGACAATGTTACCAACTAGTGGAATTATTAAGAAGTTGCCAACTATTTGTGGTCATTGTTTTAATTCTTCGAAATCAATTCATTGTCGCACCCTACCTTCTTTTAAAAACCCTACCTTCTTTTAAAAACCCTACCTTCTTTTAAAAACCCTACTTTCTTTTTATGCTCATATAAGTATTATGTATGAAATTATAGGCTACTGTACTCAAACTGCTCAAATGCATCTATGGGATACTGGATGTTAGAAATACTGATGTTGTACATACTCCCAACTCAAATACTGTAATTGGGTGTAAATTCCATAACTCTCCAGTCTGTAATTGTGAATAATTAATGATAATAATCCTGCAGAATAAAAGACATGCAGCTGAAGTAGGGCTGGACAATAGGGCTAAAAGATTTGATGTAAAATCCAATGTATTTGAATTGAATGCCAATATATGATATGCTGTGCAATATACGATGTGAAAAATGGGGAGCGGAGTAGAGGAGGAGCTGAGAGCAGGGTGTGGATCAAAGTGAGGGAGCAGAAAAAAAGGTTTTCTACGGAATTGAAACAATATGTTGATTTAAAAACTTTAAAGCTCTAAAAAAAAAATCAGCCCATATCACACTCTGTTTATATCTTGATATCGATGTCAATCGATATATCGCCCAGCCCTACACTGAAGCCATTTCATCGTGCCTTGAAGTGCTCCACAGGGTTGTTTTTCACCTTGAATCAGAAGCTTATGGTAAGACTGTACATCTGGCACAAATGTGTTTACAAGTGTACAGGCAGTCAGAGTTGTTTACTCTTAATTTGCCTACCTACGTGCTTGCACTGTGCCTGGGTTGGAACCCGTGTTCATCCTGCTTTTTTTCAGGCTAAATGCACAGCGAGAGTCAACTCTCACAGATTGATCTGATCTTGAGATCTGATCGAGAGATTTTTTTTTTCTTTCAACGGTTTGGTCACAAATCATAGAGGGTGGAGAAAGAGCGATGTTCACCCTGCTTGGTCACATGGCTCACTGTGTGGGTCTGCTAATGGTTTTGGCTGCAGGTTACCTTAACAGACCGAGTGTTGCGCACACTGCACATATCGTGTTATGAGACGGGGCACTAATGGGCTCCCTACTTGGTAAGGATATCTTAAAGCTGAGGAGGAGGTAATAGATGGGCTAGAATCTCTTATGAACTGGCTAGTTGAGTGTGTTGTGCTTCAGTGGGTCCTGTGAGCCTACAGAGGGGAAAGATCCGATTTCCTTTTGAGTCAGACACCAGTCGAGTTGGCCATCAGGCAGCGCTCTAAGTGGATAAAACACTATTTATAATGCAGAGGCACACTTGAGCCATAAAGCCAGTGCAGACATGCTATTTGCAGTATGTAGACATGTTTTTATTACTTGATTTTATAACCTCCCCTGCTTTGGCTTGGGTTTCTTGTGGTGAGTAGTGAAGGTGAAGGTTAGCTAATTAAGTGAGTTAAATGGGGTGTTTTTATGATGGGAATAAAGCAGATATTTTCATGATGTCTGGTTATTATTTATCACGAATAGGAACATTAGTAACATAATTAAACATTTATAAAATATAATGTGATGTCAATAAATTTACCTTTACAGGTATTTAAATACAGTAAAATGATGACAATTTATCCCTATTGATGGTGCATCTCTAAATGCAAATGCAAATATTCTGGCTTGCATATTTCTTGAGTGCCAGTTTAATTCAATACGTATTAATGGTGCCTTGAAGATGTTAGTGTTTTGCTTGTGTATCAGTAAACTCGTTTTATTACAAATAAATAATACATTTGTTAAAAAAAGCTCTAGACAAAAAGCCCATTTTGCATGGTGTGCAACAGGTTTCATAGATTCCTAAATATTCGATGTGTGAAACATTGGTCACAATATATATGATTAAAATCTTAAAGTATAACTTTTAACACTGCATGATATTTTTATATTTAAGAGTAAAACCAGCAGCTTTTTTGCATCACCTCCTTTCTCCACGTTTTTCTGGATATGCGAAAATCTCTACCGGCCTACTCCGTGCTACTGTGGCATTGGTGCTTCAGCTGCAGCCCTCGTCCAGAATTGCTAGTGCGGTGTTTAGTGGCCTCTACTGGCCTCATTAGCATTGTTTTTAAATTGGTGCCCAGTATGAGCTCACGTAAAATCATATAAATTATACCCAAAGCTATTCAGAGACTGTACACAAAAATCAACACCTCCAGCTACTAGATTGTGATCGTGATTTTTCCAGATTTTCACTTGTTTGCACTTTTAATTGTGATGTTTCTGCAGCATAATTTGAACAAGACTGTACTCTCTAGTGTCACCCATTAAATAAAATTAAATTAATCCCACAATCCCATTCATGCCTTTGTAGTAACCCCATGCGGTTTAAGATTCAGTTGCGTCTGTAACGCCACCTCAGTTGATGATTAAGCAGGATTTCTGGCCTTCGTCTGACAGTGGTGGATGGCAAATGTTCAGCCTGGTAGGTCGCTGATGCAATGTAGGACGCGGAGAGGTCTCTGACTGCCTCTCGACTCTATTGAGTGGGTGGGGGGCTTGCTGGTACTGTGGGTGAGTGAATTCTTTGATCAAGCGTTTCTGCAGCATGTAGATCGGTAGTATGACTGTCCAAAAATCCCCAGTTATAGAACTGGAAATATAATTGAGTGCATGGATAACAAAAGCTCCTCTCCTTGGCCACTTCATTCTGAAAGATGTTTCTTTGACTGCTGTTTCCAGAGTAACTGATACACGAGAACCTTGAAAGAGACTGAGGAATGGCTATAGAAGCTGTCGGTATTGATCTGCACCCTGTGTCCAACCCAAACGCACGTCTATGTCAATATCTGTGGCACCTTTGTCCTGTAACCCATTTCAGCATGGGAAGTAACGTGGTAACCCTGTGGAAGTCTGCCTTATCCCAGGGAATAATCATGCTTATGTTGGTGCTCAGAAACATGCAGCCTGGCCTTGTTCTTGGATGTAAGTGGGGATGATGTGAATGAGGAGACTGCACTCTGGCTGAAATATAAATGACACTGCCAGAAATCAAGAGCAGTCCTGCTCAGACTCTTATTCTGGGTTTGGGAACATGTGGATGCAGTTTTAAGAAAGATCCATGACTTCTGCAAACAGCATATTAGTGCAAAATCTACCTTTTTTTGGTAACTATTACTATTTTTTGCTCCTTTCACTATTGTTTTACCACTATTACTATTTTAATATCTATTATTGTTTACTATAAATACTACTATATATTGGGTTTTTTTCTATTTGTTCTACTTCTAATGTTTTACTATTATTTATTATTATTTATTATTATTATTATTATTATTATTTTACTATTGATAATGTACAATTGATATCATTTAAACTACAGGGAAAGAAACTGCAAAAAATCTCAAAAATCTGAATGGGATTAAAAAATGAGAGAAAATGAAACCGATTTCATGGGGCTTAATATTATGACTCGTCAATGTCATGTCATTAACGCTGCATCACCAACCTTCATTTATGACATTTAGCACAGTAGTGCGAGCAGTCAGAGGTGTATTTATACAGGATTGTGAATGGGTTGATTTGTTCCTTTTGGCAAAAGGCAGAAAAAAGGCCATCTGTTTTGATGGCTTGGGCTACAGCCTTTCTGTCGTTTGAAAACAATGAAGGTGATCAGGGGCTTGCATGTGAAAGTGTTTGCTTTGTCACCAAGGCGTGTTCATTAGTGATTAGTGAAAGAACTTTCCACTGGGAACCTGTTTTGCATCCTGCTGACTGAAATCCAGCTCTTGCATCCTGCTTCTGCAAAGAGCTTGGGAGACTCCATGTAAATGTTATTCCAGAAGACTCTCATCTAGATGTAAATGGTGTGTCCTTTGCCTGGTTTTGTTTATGGCGCAGCTTGTTTTAAGGTGGTATAGCTTTGTCTACGGTAGATCTTTTGTGTTGTGAAAGTTTCATCACTATAAAGTAGTGGGGTAACATGCCTGCCCTCCTCACAGCAGACTGTGGTTCCGTTTCCTTCCTGATCAAGAACGCCACACCACACTGCACTAGCCCCTTTTCGTAAATCGGTTCTATTCTTAGTTGATTTAGTTCTTTGATTTTTGGTGTTTGTTGTTAGATCAAAGAGAAGAATCTTACGTGGTTACATTGAGTAATCTGTATATTACTGAACTGAATGATCAATTACTTGGATTGAGTCACTCAATTACAAAAACCTATGTAGCTATCAGCTTTTAAGATTTAGCATGAGGTGGTTTTATGTAAAGTAACAATGAAGACACTAAACATGGTTTAACGGAAACGTCCTGCTATTATAAAGAGACGCAAAAGTCCAATGTCTTTCTGGTGATAAAACCCCAAGGACGTGCAAACTAAATGCACGACTAAATACGTTTTCCCATAATTCTTCAGATCATCAAGGAATAAAGGCAGCCAAATTTGAGTCTAATTTTAGTTTTAAAAGTAATTTTAATGCTTGAAAGTAGTTTTATTTGCTGCTACTTTGTATTAGTTACTTCTTTGGACATTGTCTGGCCTAATCTTGTAGCGTAGCCAACAAACTGATTGGCTCTTTCTATGTAAAAGCTGTACTTTAACTGTAACTGATGAGCTGATTGGCTCTTTCTGTTTAAAAGCAGGGCCTTATACATAACCTACAACTGATTGGCTTTCTTTGTTGAAAGGTAGGACTTTATCCATAATCTGTAAGACGATCCAGACCTTGTTACACCTTGTTTAGAACGTTTTGTCGGTTGTCAGACTTTAAGATTTTCATACTCAACTCATGTTTGTATGAGACTCCTCTGTTGTGTTTAAATTTTAGCCATTAACCTTTGATTTACATGTGATTCCTAGTTAGCATGTGATGTCACTAAATTAAATTAAAAAAAATTCAATGAGTTGGTCATTGATTAGTTGTTGCACTCCTGCTGTCAAATGTCTCAAATGTAAATTTATTGATCTTGCTTTGAGGATTGCTCATGTTGTCCTGTGGGAGGAATGTGGAGAGGAAAGCCGAGTTGCTTAACTGATTATTCCAGTGTTTTGAGTTTATTGGTTTAAGATGTCTTTCTCTGCTGTCAGTTTTTTGGTACTCTGATCACAGTCCTGGAGCTCGTAAAGTTTGTGGTAAAACTTTGTCTTGGCAGTTTTGCTCCATTCATGAAAGTGACTCTGCGAAAGCCATGAGTCATCTGAAAAACGAAGAGCCTGTATTTTTCTTGAATACATTTAGGCTTCCTCCTGATGGATCATGGCAGCTAAAACAGCTCCGAGATGAGTAATATTTCTGCCAGGAATTTAATAAATGTGTTCTCCTGTTGTGCTTCTAGTGACATGGTTGTGTGCCTTTTGTTCTTGCCGCCTGACCTGGCTGAATGAGTTGCTGCGACCCAAACGCCTTTGCATCTGCCCTTTGTAAAGGTGAAACTTGAAACAGAAGGGTGATCACATGGTCGCTGACTTTTCAAGTCAGTGCAATGCGTTGTCAGGCTTGCGGTATCAGTAAGGTCATTGATAGGGTGGCAACATCATTGTTGTCTCGGTTTTTGTGCTCAGTGGGTGGTGGTGAAGGGTGAGAGGATTCTCTCTTCTAGCAGTAAAGTATTCATACTGGTACTTTAACATAAAGGGCGGAGGTGAAAGCTTTATCATGTGAGCTGGACCCATTTACAGTATGTGAAGGAAAGGTGTTGAGGAGGTTTAGTTGAATGCAGATAAGTATTAACATAAGCTTTAGCAGATGAAATGGCAGACATGGGGCAACACCAGATGGGCTCAAAGGTCGAAGGAGACAATCATGGGCGTGTACTTTCTGCTGTTTCTACTACACTCTAGTCATCTGTGGTAGCGGGAGCGCCGTAAGCTGAAAGATGAAGTCTTTTAGCAGTTTTTATGTATATGAAATGCTTCTGGTGTGTTGTGGGTGTCTGCAAGACCTCTGAACACCTCTCAGTTTGGCTTGGGCCACGTTCACACACTTTTGATCTGCATAAAAAAAAAGGTTTTACTTTTGTGTAGCATGGCTTTTAGCTCATGCAGATCAGAAATCTGGTACCTCATTATTAGAATCGTATTTGAATATTTCTAGAATATTTTCATTTGAGTAAATTACTATTTACACAGTAAAAATACTCCAAGTTCAGCAAACAATCATGAGGAAGACTGCTGACCTGACAGTTGTCCAAGAGACTGTCCATGACTCCTTCCGCAAAGAGGTTGTTGCCACTGGCTGTTCTCAGAGTGCTGTATCAAAGCCCATTAATGTAAGTGACAGGAATGACCACAGCCTTGAGAAAATTGGCAAGAAAATTAGTTTCAAGAACTTTGGAAAGCTTCACAAGGAGTGAAGGAGTGGACTGAGGCTAATGTCTGCTTCAAGAGCCACCACACACAGACTGGAGGAAGAGTGGAGAAGCATAGAACCCCAGTAGTTTGATGTCCAGTGTGAGTTTTTGCAGTCTTTAATAGTACAGGGGTCATCTGTGAGACTTGGTACACTGTGTTTTATCTACCTGCTGGACTCTGGATGACTACCAGGAGATTTTAGAGCTCGCCATGCGTCCATCTGCTGACCAGCTTTAGGCAGGTGCTGATTTTCCTTTTTAGCAAGTCTTCAGCAGCGATTTCCAATTTGGTGGATGCACCGTGGTTAGCACCAAGACAGGTCTGCTGTTGTCAATCGTCACCTAGTATGTGTCATGGTGGGATGCAGTTTTCTAGATCCATGAGGTTCTCCAACCAGTGGCCCCACCTTTTCTGGACACATACTTCAGTGTGTTTTTCCAACGCTTGTCCACATACTGCTTCTGTCTCAAGAGCTCACCTTGAAGACACGCATACTATTCCATGGCCAGTTGCGTTGCCTGACCTATCTCTGATTGATGACAGGATGCTAATGGACGCGCTCTCACTCCAGAACTCCAATCCGCAATACTGCCAGACACTGTTTCTGTATGCGTCGCTCAAAAATACTGTCCCTATCAGTCTAAAGATTTTATTATTGTTACAATCTTGCATTGCAGTCTAACACTTCCTTCTGGATGCAACTATTAGTTTTAATTTATTTATCATGATTTTATTCTTTTAGAATGTAGTTATGGGAAACCAATCACTGTTCAGTTCACTGTTAGTAGTAGCGGGAACTCCGTAAGCTGAAAGGTGAAGTCTTTTAGCAGTTTTTTATGTATATGAAATGCTTTGGTGTGTTGTGGGTGTCTGCAAGACCTCTGAAGGCCTCTCAGGTTGGCTTGGGCCACGTTCACACAACACATTTTGATCTGCGTAATGTTGGTTTTACTTTTGCAGACTATGGCTTATAGCTCATGCAAATCAGAAATCTGGTACCTTATTAGAATGTTATTTGAATATTTTTAGAATATTTTCTTTTGAGTTTGAGTAAATTAGACACTACTGTATGCGTCGCTCAATAAATATTGTCCACATCCATATTCATTTATTGTTCCTGGGAACCTTTTATCTTCATTCCTAACAGCACTGCAGTGTAACACTTCATTCTGGGTGAAACTATTTGTTCTTTTTTATTTTATGGGTGTAGTTATGGGAACCCAATCACTGTTCAGTGTTGTTTACATGAACTAACTTTTAAATGTAAAAGTTTGGTGAAGCAGTGCACCTCCCTGTCACACAGTTGTTCTGTTTGAACTTCATGCTTTGCTAATTATGAGCAGCTATTTTTATATTCATTCCCTTACTGCTCTCCTGCTGTGCCCTCTTCTGTAGGTTTTGGTGTAGTGCTGCTGTATTGTATCTCTTTGTCTGAGCCACATGGTTGATAGAGGCGGAGCTTTGTGTAATCTGACACAAGCCAGGCCCAAGAGCAGGGCCCTACTCCTGTTCCTCAGGAGGGAGCGAGAGACACTCGCACACAGGGGGAGTGAACCAGCATGCTGACTTCAGCCTGACATTCGACTCCTCAGCCCACAGGCTGCAGTGTTGAAAGTGCAGGAAGGCAGCACTGTGGGTTTTCTCTCTCTTTCCGTTTCTCTGAGTTTGCTCTGGTCGGCTTCGGGAAGTTCTTTTCTCTCTTCTGTCCTTCTCTCCAGGAGTTCTCACTGGATTCTTCAGCTGTCCCTGGGAGTGGTCCCTCATACTGGCGCTGGAATGTGTTCGTAGACAAGAGGGGGGGAATCTTGCCTCTCTGTTTTTCTCTCTTCCTCTCGTTTTTTCCCTTTCTCTCCCTCTCTCCTTGGGCTCCCTTTTATCCTTCCTGACAGCAGATCAGAGCAGGATACTCTTGTGTAACTTTCCTGGGTTTCTCCTCAGTTCCTGGATTACAGTGCCTTTTTTCCCCTCCTTTTTTTGTAGTAACCGTTTTTTCCAACCCATGTGTTTGTCCTGGGCAGCACTCTAAAGAGGACTCACCCCCCACCCCCACCCCCTAAAAATACTAGTCTCCTACACGGCGGTCAGTAAACACTTGGATTATTCACAGGATTTTGAGTGTGAGCAGGACTGTGCACCCTCTGTGCTTCTTGTGTCCACGGGGTGTCTGGGATTGGATGTACCGGAACAATCGGAGCAGTATTTCACCTGGAGTTTTGTTGGGGGTGGAGCAAGGGCAGTTTCGGTGACTGGACTGGGGGGCCCTCTGTTATGGGCTGTTTTGTTTCTATGGAAGGAGCGCAATGAAGAGTCCCTCCGCTCCCCATGTCGCCCACTGTTAGGCTGCAGCCCGTGTACTCATGGAAGGGTGTGCTCAAACTCTTCACGTGCATAGCTGCCCGAACGGCCAGCAAGCCTAAAGGTAACACAAGCCCACTGCATATCTTGCTGACGCCTATCTCTCCACCTGCGTCACAGAGCCTGTATGGAATGTTGTCAGTTCACGTGTCTCTCACGCAGCCAGCCTACACACCAGACATGGGCTTTGTGTTCGTATATGAATAGGGTGAAGCTTTATCTGCTTCAGACCTCTGTTTAAATTCCATGGTGGTTGTGTGTATGTGTGTGCTTGCACGAGACTGGGAGACGCTGTAGAGGACGAAGCAGGGAAGTTTTGTGTTTTGAGAAAACACTCTAATTTGTGTTTGCCCTGAGGTCGAGTGTGTGTTGGTGCTAGGAAGGGAGGTGCAGCTGATAATAAAGCATTAATGTCCTGGAAAGTATGGCTTTCCACATGTGGTGTTATCACGGTCCTCTTTTTCTTCAGTGTGCTTGAAAATGAGTGTTTAGTAGTAAACAGTCTTGTCAGACTGGACAGGCTGGGACACGCCTGGCCACCCAGGCAACGCTGACTCACTGGCTGGACTGGAGTATCTATCTCATGCTTCTCTGTGGAGCATGTTTTCTCCACTGGGTGTTTTCAGTGTGCAGTGTTTTTGCTACATCCTGCTTTGTCTCTGTGCATGCAAATCTAAACACGCCGGGATGTACATTCAGATAGTGCACTTGTATGAAGCATAAAACTCCCCCTACAACAACCCGAGAACAGCGTGAAGTCACTGTTAATATTCCACTCCTTGTGGTCATTGGATCACTTTAATATTGTGCATTGACCAACTTGAACTTTTGATCTATTCATGCTGTTTGCACCTCTTGAAATATTAAAGCTGGACATTGATCTAATGAATATGGAGAAATCCATGTTCTGGCCTAGTCCATAATGCCTTCTGCATTACTCTTGATGCCTGGCAAGAGTGTGGGTGTAGTTTGTACAGCCTTCAGATACAGAAAAACTAGTTTGACTAATAAAGACCAAACACACCCACACACATCTGTCTGAACTGCTTTAACAAACTGCTGTGTGGCTGCTGAACACCTTTAATAATAAATTGGGAATTTTCTCTTAAGTTTAACTTAAATTGTATTACTGCTTGTGTAGGGCTGGGCAATATAATTGGTATTTATAGCTATATCATGATATTAAAAAAGCCTGAGCTGGGCTGAAGCAATATCGCTTATATGGAGTTCAGTATAGCCTTTTTTTCTGCTTTCTCACTCGGCTCCGCCCCCTGCTTTAAGCTCCTACTCTACTCTGCTCCCCTATGTCCCATTCACACTCACATGCACAGTGTGTAATGAAACAGAAGGATTTCAAGGGGTGTCCTCTTTTTTTGCATTGTATTTTTCACATTATGCCTCATATCACACATCGCCTTTCAGCTAAAATACAGTGAGAGACATAAAGTCACAGGAACCACCACTGACAACTCTAACAAGTGAACTCGCCACAGACAGTGCAGGTACTTACACGCCACACAGGACACAGAGGCGTTATTCAAATATGTAATTTTCCCTGAACTTTAACCTGTGGTTTTGATTCACCTTGTACAGCAGAATGCTTGTTTGTTTTGTCCGCCTTGATCTGATAATGATCTAATTGAAAAGAGTGATTTGATTATTTGGTTTATTACTCTGATCGATTACCAGATAAACCTTTCCTGCTAATATAAAAGAGAAAAAACACTTTTGTCAAATAAAATTTACAAAAGTCACTTCTTCTCTAAAATCTAAAACGATTACTGCTTCATTTCTATTAGTGACTTATTTGGACATTGTCTCTGTCTCCATTCACATGACAGACAGCTGCTCAGTCTGGAGCTGCGTTCCAAAGCCTAGACTGTATCTGGGGTAGGAAGAGTGTTCGGGACTGTTATAAACACCTCTTGGTAACTGATTTGTCACACAAATAGAGTTCTGTTTCAGATTGATCTGTGTGGTGATGTAACCAGAAAGGTCCCACCTTCTGCATTTGTTGTGCGAAACTTGTGTTTGGGGCCATTTTTGTGGTGGTGGTTGTTATTTTTTCCTTCATGCAGTACATGCACGCAGAACCGTGGGTTACAAACGTATATGCTGTCACTCACTAGCACTTAGTTGCACTTTATATGGCCCCCTTCTAGATACCCAAGGACCTGTCACAATCCTGCTCAGCCAGCACACACCGCTGAGAAGCGGCAGCCAATTGCGCACAGTGTACTGTCTACCGGAAATGACCGTCCACCTGAACGACTGCATTTAGCACTGGAGGGGGGGGCAGAATGTCAAACAGCATTTCTCTGCTCCGTACGAAGAGTCCTTCACTTCTCCAACGTAGCAGCTTGTATGTTTTAGGCTCTGCATCCTGCAGCTCTGCGTCTTGAGGGAATTAAAACTGTAAAAGAAGAGCTTTATTGTACACCGTTATATATTAAAATTGGCAGATTATTTGATTCACGTCATTAACATTGTTAATATATTGTATATGAAATGTGATCTGAGCAACTTCGTTTGGTTTTTGATTTTAGTTGATGCATCCTCAGTCCTTTAGATTGTTTCATCTTGTGTATGTGTGTTTTTCTGTTTACTTGTTTTTTCAGGTTGTTGTTTTTAATAGTTTATCAATAGTTTAACAATTTAATTGTTTCTCTTTCTTTCCAGAGGTCCACACATTTCAAGAGAAGAAGATAGCCTTACTTGGGAATCATATGGACGAAGGCAAGTTCTCAGTATATGTCTCCACATGTTTTGCTTTGAAAGTTTATGTGGGATGTGAGGTTTACGTGAGTTCAATCGGAGAGAGGGCAATATGTAAGGGTCACCGTGCTCTACGAAATTGTTGTGGAAGAGACGGAGGGGAACCGGCTGAATAACATGTTCTTCACCTTGGCTGGTGTTGTAACACCCCTCCCCCAAAAACACCTTAGTACAATCTAGGGGGGAGGCACATATCTGCCATCAAGCTCGCTGGTGTCCTCTGACCTACTGTTAACGTTCATTGCATCAAGGGAGGCGAGAGAGTGTCCTGTTACAACCTGCCTTTACCAGAATTTACTGTGAGTACACCGTGCCATTGTTTAGCGCTCCCTTATCTCGAAGACCATTATCCACCACCAGTATCTGCTGGCAGTTTCTTTCCAGAGCACAGATTAATTTAACGGCAAACCTTGTAATGAACTAGATCTGCAGCTTGCAATCATCCTTGGAAATGGTACTGTTGGTCAGTTATGTATAGACAGGATTCACGTGGTCATGCTTACAGCCATGAGGACATTTAGTATGTACATTTATGACAGTCACACCACAGGACATTTCACATGTTCTTCTTACAGTAAAACTAAAACACGTCTTCCATCTAAAAGTTATAGTAAAATGGTTAGATCTATAGAGACAATGAGTAATACATAAAAACTGAACGCTACAGGGCCTGATGTCAGTGTTGAGTAGATAATACCTGGCAGACCACTAACCACATTCACAATGTGCGGAAATCCAACCTCACACCTAAATGAGTGAACACACAAGTTTTTTGGCACCTGTTCACCTCGCATTTCCTGTAAAATCACAGTGTGATTTTGTAGGGTCACAAACTACACACCAGCTCAGTCATTCCAGAGAGGCACATTCTACTGTTCACAGCTTTATACCCCCTTAGCAGACATGACGTTGGGACACTGGGTGACCTTAGGCTGATTTGGAGCATCCTATTTTTATTTATTTTGGACATTTCACACAAGCTGTGAGTCCGTGTTAAACGCCCTCATTAGAAAGATGTGAGTTTATGGCATTGGTCAGTAAGGAGGTCGACACACAGACCCCACGTTTATTTGCCACATGGCTCAGTTTTGGGGCCAGAGCGATACATTGACGCCCAGCTTTTGTGATCGTGCAGCTTATGTTTAGGTAAGCTTGTTTCTTTTGTGATGGAAAGAGCTTATTTTCACTTTGCTTTCCAGGCATCTTAAGCATGAAGAAAATCCTCTGTGCTTGCAGTAAAATCCATTCCAGTCTCGTTTTCCCCCTCAGCAGTGTAAATAGCACTGACTCATTCCACAAAGCATGTTTGTACTCACAGCCCTTAGAGTATGCACTGCTGCCCTTCTGCCCTCCTGTTGGGTTAGCCTTTGCCCTTTTGACTTGCATTTGCAGTGTAGGATTTGTCAGCTTACGAATGCAGATCAGTTTCAGTATTACAGCAGTCAGGAGAGATACTTGATGAGTCTGAAGATTATTTCAATGCCTAGATTTTTTTTCCACATCGACAGTACATTCTTTAAATGATCTGACAAAGGTTGGGCAATATTGCAGAATTTGGATATGGCAATTTCATATTCATATCATGACCATGGTAACATGCTTTCAGCTCTGATATCCTAATCATGTGATTTAATAGTAATAGTCCAATCCTCCCTTTCCGTGTCTTCATTATACATCAAATCAGTCATTTTAACAAGCTAAATATAATCCAGTCCCACTGATCTGAAATCAACACCTCCTCTCCAGTATAAACTTCAGACCATCAGTTTCTGGTTATTTACAGTTTTTAAGAGACTGATGATGAATATGCAGTTTATAGAGAGCACTGGTGAAATGTACATCTCCGTCAGATTGGGGAAGGCAGATGTTTAGTACACAGAGTGTTCAAAAACTCTTCTTGTACTCAGATTTTGTGTCTATTATGGAGTTTTTATAATGACTGTTCCTAACATTTGGTTTAAAATACTGCCATAATGAAAGCGAGGTCAGAAACTGCAGTGTATAGAACCTCATATGTTGATGTGTATTGTATCAGACGTTCTTGCCAGTACACGGTACTAATAGGAACTTTAATTTTTAGTTTAGGAGTCCAGACACAAGCAAATGGTACTGATTCAGGATTTGACCTAAATGAAATGAAAACTACTGTTAGCTTCTTCTGTGTTCAGTCAAACTTATGACCACCCTAGTGGTCAGTAATATCTGGAAGCTTGCGAGAGCATAATATTCATATAGTTTTATGATGTCATTGCAAGGGTTATGATATAACTCTGATTTCACATGAGTGTAAAATATCATTAATAACCCCCCAAAGATCCTACGTGGGGACCCAGGGCCAGGACTATGTTTAGTATTTAGTATGTTTAGTATTGTGAGGTCTTTTGCCTCTCCCCATGGTTGTAATTCCATTAGAGCAGCTGACATTAGGGCTGGTCAGGCTACTTCCTCTGGGGTTACAGGATTTCCTGTGTTATGTGATGGGCTCCAGGCTTTCCATTTGCACAGCAGCTGAGTGCTGCTTTTTCTTAGAATTAGAGGTGTGGCTGACTTTGGGTTTCACACAACGAGTTAGAAACATCTCTGCAGATAATAGTAGGCGTCACATGCAAATGCTAATTTGCATTAGCACCGCATAATTCCTGATAGCTGATTAATGCTGTTTCATTTCCAAACAGCCCCTCAGTTTGTTCAAAAGCACATTAGTGTGCAGTGATTTAAAGGCCTGTACTGATTGACCCAAATTGTTGGAGGATTCTCGAAGCACTCTGGGATTTTATTTCAAATTCTAGACAAACCAATTATGGCATAAATGTGCCGTGAAAAAAAATACTTGCACATAGAAGTGGTCCAAGAAAGATCAACCAGTCAATTAGAAAATGCCCATGGAGCTCCCATCTGACAGCTTACAGGATTTAATGTATTCTTTGCTAATGTTTTGGTACCAGATACCACAGGACGCCCTCAGATGGTCCGATATGTTGTGGTGGCATAAGGGGGACCTACTCAGGTAGTTCTAACGTTATGGCAGTAAATATAGTTGTACACCACCCTATTTTCTTTCCACTCTTTCTTGTGTTTAGTTGGAGAATTTGATTGGTTTACATGTGCTTTTAAGGACTGATAGATTGTATCCAGCACAAGAACATTATTTTAAATAAAATATTATTTAATATCACCAATATGATCTTTTGTGATTCAGGACAATCTCATTCCAGATGTAACCATGGACTACTGTAACGATTACAGTAGTGCTAGAGTAAATCAATTACACCCTTAGCTTTTATAAGAATATTCAGACGGTGGAATTGAACATTTTAAACAGTTAAAGTTGGGAGGAAAATGTAACATCCTGCAACATTCCAAAGCATGTGAGCTGGATGCCTGTTCCATCCCTGATTACAAGAAAGCATGCAGACTTCCTGTAACGCAGCAGTCATTCCTGATTTGAGGATGAAAGATTACCCCAAGAACAGAGTGTAAGACCCCCTGTTCCAGTAACCATTCCAGGTTGCTGTTGCTTTTACAAACAAGACTCTTGCAATGAGTACCAGGTCAACTATAACCAGAAGGTTCTTAAACTTTCAGATTGGACATGTCATCAGATTCATGTTTGCGTAGGAAGGTTTGAAGGATTACCCACTTTGTTCTGTCCGAAATTGTATCCGGATTAGACTCAGACTAGTGTACTCTGAGACGCACACGAGCACATATTCTAGCGGAGTTGTTATTAATGGACATCAGGCTGCAAAGAAATGTAGCTAATGTGTGTCTGTTAGCTCCTCCAAACGTGTTCAGCCGCTCAGTTACGTCACTGGAGGTTGATCAAAATTATTAAGAATTGTATTATGAAGCACGTTGGCTTTCAGACACGCAGAATCAGCCTTATCCGAGCTGGTGGGTGAGAATCGGAGTTGACTTCAACTGTACACACTCCTAAGCTCAGCCCACCTTCCACGTCCCAGTGTGTTCAGGCCCATCGTCCTGCTCACTAAAGCGCATGCATTGCTCCATTGGTCACATAAGCCAAAGCAAACAGTGCAGTGTTTTCTCGTCTATACTGAAGCATGGCTGTTGCCTGCCTCTCAGCACTCTCTCCGAGTGGGAGGTTGGCGTGCCTCAGTTTCGCTGCCATTTCTGTGGCCGTGTCACTTAACAGCAGACGGGCATTCTCTGCTGTGCTCAGTGTTTCAGCAGTATGTCTCATGCCAACATCTTTCAGCACTCGTCTCTGTACTTACACACACACACACACACACACACACACACGGGTTACTAAAATAATGTTGCTTGTACATGGGACTTTCTGCAGACCAGAAACGCTGCCAGTTTAAATCAGTTTTTCCTTTGACAGCAATTTTTTTTTATATTTCAAATTCTAAATGTGACGGTTCCAGTATGTCAGGTTCAAGAACAATCCACAGTCTGAAGAAATAAACTGTTTAAATTGTAAGGTTTCCTTGTTTGGATGTAAGTGTTTGGATGTGTTTACATACATATTGAAGAATCTGAGTAAGACGGTCAGGTTTAGTAACCATCTCTGAATGCTGTACACCAGCAGTATTTAATTAGAATTCAAAGAGGCCCAGTTAGATCACATTTCCTCAAGCCTCTAGACCATCAGGTCTAATTTGCATTAGGATTCAGCACCATAACCTAGTAGTTCTATCCTTTTGTCAGTTTGTGTAAATTTCAATAAGGTTTTTCTCAGTTTAAGTGAAATAAAAAAAACAATGTGCATATTAAAATGAAAAAGTACTTTTGGACGTGCCGGACACTGCTGCCGAACATTGCTGCTTTTCCTCTAATGCCACAATATTGTTGAACAGAAAGCTGATGGGCTGTTTTTGAAGGGCAGGACTTTATCCATAAACGGACGCTATAAGCACTCCATCTCATATTTCAGTCAGTGATCATTCATGAGCTCTGGTTTTACTGCACACAGCACTGTTGTCCAAAAGTGTCTGTAAAAAGACTCTCCACCTGTGTGCTATTTTTAGTGACTCCATAACAACAGGACAGTGCCGACTGGAGCTCTGCTTTGTGTCATTGGCTGAGTGGTGTCAGCGTGAGTTTCCTGGGCCACTAAACTGGTACAGTAAATGCTAAATGCTAACTTTTATGAACTCAATCCCCACTTTTGGGCTAATTATTGTGGTGATGCTACTGAATCTGAATCACACACACTCCTGACCAGGCAGAGTTTTGAGCTCCGTATGTCCAGTCACAGTGTAATGAAAAGTGAGCCCAGTTGTTGGTCAGGAACAACCACAAAAAGCAAGGCATTTGAGTACCAAAGGGATTTTGATATAATTTGCAGATTGTTTTTAAAAACCCTTCTGTAAAATATTTTTAAAAATGATCATCTCATATCACACTTGCTATGCAGGTCACCATCTGTGTGATTTAATTCAAACAAAAAAAATAAAAAATCGTGAGTGGGTCATGTGTGGAAATGTTTTGGTTTCAGGAGGGATGACATAATTGGCACAAGACTGAATGTTTGAAACATCATAAAGGAGCAGCATGACTTTTTCACCATCGTAACAATTCAGTGCAGTTTGCTGAGTCACTCAAACCCCACCAAGAGTGGATCTGTCTTGTGTTTATTATTTACAGTCTGTGTGCAGACAGTGACTAAGAGCTGCACAACTAATGAATAAATAAAATGGCAATAGTAATGTTTATTGCAATTCTAGGACCATATATCATCCAAAAAGAATGTTATGATGGGGCTACTATTTATTAATGAAGACCACTTAATGGCGCCGATATCATGATCCTATAATGGCATAATATCATCACACCCTTTTAAAGACCTGTATTTTGACCTGGATTAACAGGTTTTTTAGAAATGAACTGATATTTTTAGAACCGTGTGTCTCCAGCTTGTAAAGTCAGAGACCGAAGCCCATCTGATTCTGCAGTTTGTGTTGGTCATCCTTCAGTCCTTCATTAGTACAGGATGCTGTTGGCTGGATATTTGTTTGGTGGATAATTCTCAGTCCAGCAGTGGCACCGAGAGGTTTAAACACTCCAGCAGCGCTGCTGTGTCTGATCCACTCATTGTGCTGTTGCACTGGTATAACACACCACCACGTCAGGGTCACTGCAGTGCTGAGAATGACCCACCACACACACAATGCCTGCTCTGTCCTG
This sequence comes from Acestrorhynchus altus, assembly GCA_034509495.1. NCBI lineage: Eukaryota > Metazoa > Chordata > Actinopteri > Characiformes > Acestrorhynchidae > Acestrorhynchus > Acestrorhynchus altus. Next base: position 30,207,419 of record CM067508.1, read on the forward strand.
ACCTTTGATGAAAAGGATGGAAGGAGGATGAGAAAGTGTGCAGAGAAAAGGATGGACTGCAGTCTGTGATTATAGAACTACAAACTGCTCCTGTATGGTCAGTGGAGCTGATCAAATGGACCATGTGTAGAAACAACCATAATGTCATGGTTGATCGGTGTATATTGTACAATAAATTGACGATAAAATGTGCCATGTTTTATTTTTTTCCTAATTACTGACCCATCAACAGAACTATTCATCCACATGGAAGTGGTGGTGATTATCTTAGCACTGCTGGTAACAGTAACTTGTCAGGTTATCTTCTGCCTTTCACTCTGTTGCCGCCTTCCCTAATCTAATCTTCAGGTCCTGTATTTGGGGTTCGCTGCAGGCCTCTTAACACTCGCTGCTAATTTTGGCTACGGCTGCTGCACCCAAAGAGCTGCTCAGTAAAGGATCTAAAAATACACAGGGCTTTATCACAGCAGATGTGTTTACATGCTGCCTCCTGAGCTGCTTGCAAGCACGCACTCACCCACACACAGCTAGCCATGCAACCCACCCTCCATCCACCATGCCCTTCGTTGGGACTCCTCACCGTCTATCTTAACCCCTTCATATGAGCTCATTTTCCTCCACCCTGATTAATGTAGTGCCTCACAGAAGAGGGTGTACTCGCCATGCTGGGCTGCGCTATAGGCAGACAGCTGTGGCTTACATAAAGCAGCACAGTATGACTGGGTCACGCCCTGCCTCTGCCGCGCAGCAGGGAAAATCTTGCCATGATCTCAGGCTCCTCTGCTTTCCCTATGTGCGCACACACACACCTCACCACACTCTGTTGCCATAGGAACGCTCCTTTAGCAGGCATGCGTCCTGGCAGCTAAGCGAGCCCGGCTCTTTCTACGTCTGCTTTCTACAAAAGCGTGGAAATTGTGTCCGTGCCAAAAATAGCTGCCCCGAGCACTTCCCAGAGGCCCATGTCTGACTTTATCAGTGCAAGTAGACCACAATATCTTGGAACTGTTCAGTGGAAATAGACAAGCGTCTCTGTGTTGCAGCACTTGGCTCGCACCATTCACGATGGTAAGCTGCCTTTTCGTGCCATCCCAAGGCTGTTTGAATTGATGAGGAATGAAAGAGGAAAAACTTCAGCACCCAAAGGCTGCATTTAATGTGTCTGTTTTCACACAAAGCAGAGGGTCAAATTGCAGCATCAGGGAGATTGAAAGCGACGGCATAATTGTATTCCCAATTGCCGTGGATAATGCTGCTGAAGTGCTGCCAGCTGTATGTATGTCCTCAATTGGTCTTGCCTGCTCATGTTCTCTGCACTCGTTTTTCTCCCTTTAGCTTGTAATTATTCGTTTCTCCTCTTCTCCATGTCTCTTCCTCAACCACTCCCTCTCTCTTCCCTCTCTCTGATCTGCAGAAATGAGTCGCCAGACCGCCACAGCGCTGCCCACAGGAACCTCCAAGTGTGCCCCCTCTCAGCGCGTCCCCACCCTGTCAGGCACCACCGCCTCCAACAGTGACCTTGCCAGCCTGTTTGAGTGCCCTGTGTGCTTCGACTATGTGCTGCCCCCCATCCTGCAGTGCCAGAGCGGCCACTTGGTGTGCAGCAACTGCCGGCCCAAACTCACCTGCTGCCCCACCTGCAGGGGCCCCCTGGGCTCCATTCGCAACCTGGCCATGGAGAAGGTGGCCAACTCTGTGCTGTTCCCCTGCAAGTATGCCTCGTCTGGCTGCGAGGTGACCCTGCCTCACACAGACAAGGCAGAGCACGAGGAGCTGTGCGAGTTCCGACCATACTCATGCCCCTGTCCTGGCGCCTCCTGCAAGTGGCAGGGATCGCTGGACGCAGTCATGCCCCACCTCCTGCACCAGCACAAATCCATCACCACACTGCAGGGTGAGGACATCGTCTTCCTGGCCACGGACATCAACCTCCCCGGGGCTGTGGACTGGGTCATGATGCAATCCTGCTTTGGATTTCACTTCATGCTCGTGCTGGAAAAGCAGGAAAAGTACGACGGCCACCAGCAGTTCTTCGCCATCGTGCAGCTGATTGGCACAAGGAAGCAGGCTGAGAACTTCGCTTATAGGCTGGAGCTGAACGGCCACAGGCGGCGGCTCACCTGGGAGGCCACGCCGCGCTCCATCCACGAGGGCATTGCCACCGCCATCATGAACAGTGACTGTCTGGTGTTTGACACCTCCATCGCCCAGCTGTTTGCTGAAAATGGCAACCTGGGCATCAATGTCACCATATCCATGTGCTGAGGACATGCGGGCGTGCACACATACACACACACATATACACACACACTCACTCACAGGCATAAACACACTCAAAACATTTCACATCACCACAGGACATCTGGAGTTGTACTTTGGGTGGGGGAGGGGGGAAATATTTAACCGAGGGAAACGTTCGCTGTTGTACGTTCCAAGTAATTGATAGAACTGACAGTTATCAGTTAAGATCTTGGCTCGTCCAACTGGATATTATTCCTGGGTTTTCAATTTTATGCTTTATTATTGTTATTATTATTATTATTATTATTATTATTATTATTATTATCATAAGTTAAATGATTAAAGTAATGTATTCTACATTTTTGAGAGCAAACAGCATTGCCCTCAAAGGTGAAACAGGGCCTTGTGAAGCGGACTTTCACACGTGGCTTTGTTGGTGAAGATTGGTGAGTGAATGGTGCAGTAGAAATGGAGGGTTGTTTTTTTTTGTTTTTTTTTCTATAGATTCTGTGGTGGGGTTCACTCAAAAGATTAAAATAGATGCATCCCTAGATACTGGTTACTGCCTGCCCCCACCCCACCCCACCCCCTCACGTTCATTTTTCCACTCGCAGGTTGGAATTTTCGTTCAAATGAAACACTAACTTCCGAGTTGAGTTTCTGCTGTTGTAAGTTTCCACCACCACCCTTGAGAAGGCTGAAGACGATGCTGGTACTCGATGCGTGACGCAGCAACACTACGCATCCAGATTTCATTCACAAATCTGTATTGCTCCAACATAACTGCAGTGTTTCCGAGGGTTTTCTCTTTCTTTCCTCTCTGTAGGAAGGGGTCTTTATGAGGGTCTCTTTTCTGCACGACCCTGCTGTGACCATATCACGCTTGAAGCCCCTCAAACATCACCCTGGCCCTTAGATTTATAACTTCTCCCTTGGCCACTTCTCTTTTTCTGATCGGGCGCTCTCTGAACAGCAGTGTCGCGCCTGTGAATGTTAAGTCATTGTACTGAAATCCATCTAACAGTATGGATTTTGCTTCCGTTTTACAGCACGCATGAAGGCAGACCGCCGAAAGGTATACAAGTATGTTGTGTGCAAAGAACTCTTAAGCTGGGGGGGCAAGGCTATACTGAATATCAGACTAGAAACGAGGGCAATTTCTACAGTTATTATTGAGATTATTATCATTTTTGTAATGACATAAGAAAAAGGAATGAAAAAGGCTGTTGTAACATTGTGGCTAATCTTCAGTGTTTGTATATAGTGTTGTTCTTCAGAAGACCTCATGTCTTTTGTTCTCTTTTTTGTAAGTACAGAATTTTTTCCGTTTGTATGTCCGTCTTTGTTTTTGTGAGGAGTGGGCGAAGCAAAAGCCAAACATCTCTGTGGATACATTGTACTGTTGCTGGTCCTAATCTGTTTTTATTTGGTTTTAATGGTTGTTTTTGTTTGTTTTGTTCTATTTTGCCATTAAATAAATCTATCTTTTTCATATGTTTGTTTCGGTCCCGCGTCGTCTGTGAGCAGTTTGACCTGCAGGGTCTTGATCTAATCAAGGTGAAGCGCTCTTGATTTCAAATGACCAATCAATCTATTGGTGTCCTGAAAACCTGCTGCCACACCGGCCCTTATGGGTAAGATTAGATGGATTTTGCTTGCGTTTTCCACACCCTCATATCAGGAGGCATTTCTGATTAAATCCATGCAGGATTGGTCCAAAGGTGAAGACCAACCAGGTAAACAAGACAAACAAAGACTTGGAGACATGGTATGAAACTTCCAGACTGGTACTGTTGCTATGGAGTTACTCAGTGGTTGACCCTATGATATCCCAGTTGTTTGCAAGTGTGTAAATAGTTGCTGCGGTATCCTGTGCACAATCAGGTCAAACACACTCTGAAGTTGGACTGGTGTCCATCTTGAACTGCTACACGAGTTAAGCAGCAAAAAAAAAAAATCCTGAAAACAAAATGAATGTAAATGGGAAAACGGTGTAGGTGCACATCGCTTTCAACCATAATTAAGCAAATTTTTGCCTACGGCCAAGTTACCATTTTGAAGATGTGGCTTTAACATTTCCATTTCTGGCATTTCAGCTGACGTAAAAGGTTACTCATATTATTGGAATGGGGAGAGCAGGGTTAGGAATCTTGCCCAAGGACTCCTGTTGGTGTAGCACAGCACAGTTTCCCAGACTGGAAATTGAACTCCAGTCTCCCGCATGGTGTGGTGGTTCGCTGGTGGTTCTCTGTTGTACCACACCAACCTCTCACAGCAGTGGTGTTAACAGCCTCTCTGTTTTGTAACTGGAGAAACGGGCACATTGATGTGGGCAGGAATATTACTTGTGTGGGTTAGTGATTAATGGCCTGTTGCACAAGTGAGGTGTAGTGATATCTTGATTTTAAGGTGTGTAGAATGAATGTGGAATTTTCAGGGGAACTGGGAGCCTACAGGGACACAACCTTCCCTAGATCTTGGGGCATCTCAGAACATGCCTACCACTTTTACTTCTCAGATGAAAGAATTCTGAGGAATAGTGAAGGTTTCAGCCCCGCAGAAAGCCACTGCCCCTGTAGTGCAAGTGTACTAATTTATGTGATGTGTACTAGGGTGGCCATATTTTGGGTTCCAATAAAGAGGATCTGATCTCTGTGTTTATAATAGTGAAATCTATTCATAAACTGGCCTTTTGAACATTAGATTTGCCTTCTTCAGAAAAATGAAAAAATCAGAAATCTGTAATCATGGTTATTAATACGCAGCTTCATTGTCAATCAAAAATAAAAGCTATTTGAACACTAATTACAATTATTAAAGAATGCCATCTAGTGACATGGTCAAAACCAAAAATACAGTATTCAGTGTTTATGCTAATGAAGAAGAAAAGGTCAGGAGGCAGAAAGAGACAGAAATCTGCTAAAGTAGGTCCTCTGTTTTCAGCATTAAATATCTCATTCTAACTCCAAAGGCCAGTTACTGATTGTTTACAGATCCGTACGTTTCAGAGGATCGTGAAGGCCTTTCTCAGTACCTCATCACTGTGTGCACGGCGCGCGTTAGTGTTTTTGGGAGCCCTGTAGTTTCAGAGTTTGCTGGCAATCTGTGGGTGAGTCATAGAGGCAGCAGGGAATCCTCCATCAAAGGCAGCATTGAGAACATCATCTAAAGTGCTGGCTGTAACAAAGTCAAGTTCGGCTCGGATGTGGCCCGGGATCTCCTCCAGGTCCTTCTCATTGCGCTTGGGGAGGATGATCCGCTTGAGACCAGCCCGGTGAGCAGCCAGGACTTTATCCTTAATGCCTCCCACCTGAAAAACAAAAAACAATATGACTGTATAATAACAGTGACAATAATAATGCTGATTATTATTATCATATTAATATTCAATATAAATTATATGTATTTACTTCATTATACTGTTTCTCTGTGAGGGTTATTAATAATATTATTAAATCCATTCAAATACATCAAGGCTCCGGAGCTGCATGTGGCTCTTTAATGCAGCTCCACAGCAGTTTTTTCCATTTACAGATAAAATCCCGCCCCTTCAACAATAAGAACCAATCAGCTTGCTGGTCTCCCTATTCAAAGAGATTGGAGCCTGGGCTTCATTATTGTCAGGTGTTGCTATGTGAACATCTCTGAATGACTGTTTACATCTCATATAATGAACCATGTTAAATTTTGAAACAAGAGAAATTCTCCTTCAGTATTAATGATAATAAGAAGCTTCTTATTCCTGATGCTCAGGATGCTGATGAATGCAAATTCCAGAACTGCCTCAATACAGTTTCCTGTACATTAACAGGTTCCTCAGTATAAACCTGGTACAAAACTCCATTAGTCTCTTGATCACATTCTAAAACTGTGAAGGTGGGCTTTATAGAGTATTAATTGTTCCTCACCGGCAGCACCAGTCCTCTCAGAGTGATCTCTCCAGTCATGGCCACATCAGAGCGTACCAGACGCCCACTGAACAGAGAGGCTAGGCACGTAACTATGGTAACGCCAGCAGAGGGTCCGTCCTTGGTGACTGCACCCGCCGGGAAGTGCAAGTGGATGTCATTTCCCTCCAGAGGGTCTGCGCAGCCTGCGACTGCACCAGCACACAAATGAAATGGATCAGTCTTTTGCTGCAGACAGAACACCAATGAAATATGACTGCAGTGACGGCTGAATGGAGGACGGCAGATGGTCGAAAGAAGAAAGCTACAATTCAGCGTTTTCAGTGAACTACAAATGAAATAATGTGTTTTTCGGCTTAATGACTTAACGATGGCCTCAACAATATAATCACATAATAATATGAATAGATGGCTTCTGTGTGTGTGTGCGCGCACGCCTCACTGTTGGTTAGCTGGTAGGTCTTGGCGTTGCTGCGGAGCCAGGTGATGGCCAGATGAGCCGACTCCTTCATGACATCCCCCAGCTGCCCGGTTAGGGTGAGCTGGCCCTCACCCTCCATACGACTGGCCTCCACAAACATGATTTCCCCTCCCAAGGGAGTCCAGGCCAGGCCTATTGCCACACCCGGCAGAGTCAGATGCTCAGACACCTACACGTGTGCACAACACAACACAACACACAACACAAACAAAAGAATCAAACCTATATAGTAGCAAATTTTTGGATAGCCCTTTTAAAATGACCAAGATACTGTCCATAATAAAGTACCTAAATGAACTGATCACCAGAAAGCATAAGAGTTATTGTTCCAAAACTTGTTCCAACAATCAGCAGCCATGGATACTCTAAGCAGCTGCCTAGAAAATGCCCACAAAGCAGACGGACGCAGCATTTCTGAGGATTTTTAGGAGCCATTTCCTCAGTTTGTACAGTACGAAATGGCAGGAACAGGAATGGTGGAGGAAAAACCGTGGTCTGAACGGAACTGTGACTTTTTTTGCCCCAAATTTAAAGGCTTGTCAAAATCTCCATTTCAATTCAAACAACATTCAGTAAGATGGGCAAGTTTTCATGACATTCTGCTCTACTTTTCTCAATTTTTCTCAACAGCAGGATGGTTCATGCTTCGGGCTTGTTTCAGCCATGGTTTCAGTCCCTCAACCTTGACGTTACTGAAATATGTGAACAGACAGCAGTGCAGCATGACGGCCCAAGAATCTCGGGGAAATTGAATTCTTTAATGTGGAAGAAGGGTGAAAAGAATACCCCTAATGAAAACTGAAAAAGCATTTACAAGCTGTGATATCTGCCAAAGGGAGTATTTCTTAGTACTCATCATGGAAAGCACCCAAATTTTTCCTTTGAGACTGCAAGGATATGAATAAGCGAAGCATTTACTTTCTCATAATTCTGTAGAAAAGTTCAGCTGTGGCAGAGGCTGTGTCCCAGTCAGAGCTAATTTAATAGTTGGCCACTGACCACCCAACATAAGCTTATATACGTTGGAAAAGAACTCTTGGGATTGACAATCATGTGTACAGTGACGGTCAGTGCAACTTTGCGTTCTTGCAGAAGCTCAGAGCTAAAACGTGAACCCTTTAAGGTGCCTCTCAATGGAGCTCATTTGGAGAGGTTGCTAAAAATCCCATGAGTATGGCTGGAATGCAGGACTACAGGCAAGCAGCCACTTTCTGCTCCCAGTAACTAACAACAACACATATGGCTTGGGGGGAAATGCTCCAGGTGGTCTGTGGACAGATGAAGAAAAGTTTCATATTCAGTAGAAATGTGCTCACCTTCCATTTGGATCAGGAAAGGAGATTGCGGGACGTCAACACTCACCTCCATCTCAAAGATCTGTGGTCCCAAAATGTCTTTCAGAGCAGCCTGGTCAATGACGATGGGCATCTCCGGTGGAGCTGCCATGTCCGAGTCCACTCCTTTCCCCTCTCGCTCGTGACCTGATGAAGGGATGGAGAAAGAGGGATGCACCTGATAAGTGATAACAGTGGGGCAGTGGTCTACTGTCCAGTGGTATCAGCAGAAGTATGATCTTTATGTCATCAGAAGAAAACCTCAGGGGTACATTTGCATTAGCTTGATGCATTTTTGGAAACTGATGAAGAGAGGATCCTGTTTCTACAGCCTTACACACCCTACAACACCTCAACATCCACAAGGGATGACCCTCACAGTCCTGCTGTAACATGGAAATAACAAAGATATTTTATTGACCTTGTAGTTTGGGTTCAGCAATAGGACTGAAAAACTCATCTCGATAAGCTCAAGATAAATTATGAAATATGATATAATGACCAGAACCATCTCAGTTGTTTAGTGTAGTTCTCATCCTGTTGCAGGTCAATTACATTCTTTATCAGAAACCAAACCATTTCCACACAAACAACCCACTCATATACTGTATTTAAATGTAATCACACACAGCTGTAACCTGCATAACAGATGCAGTATTACGATGTGTTTGTACAACACTGTTTACGATATATCAGTATTTACAAAAAATCGCCCGGCTCTACTCATATGCCACCGTCACTTGCGAGGAAGAGGGAAAGTGGAGAAGGGAATGAGAGTGGGGGCTGCTGGTTAGTGGCACAGAAGCCCAGTCAGGGGTGAGAGCAGGTGCTGCTCTTCAGTTCTGGGGGCTGGACAGACGAGTGGTCTGGACATTCAACATAGATTTCGAACCTCGGGGGAGCATTTACTTACAGAATGTGTGTGCGTGTGTGTGTGTGTGTGTGCGTGTGTGTGTGTGTGTGTGGTGTTCCAGCCTGTGAGACTCATTATTATGCACATGCCACTGGCTGCCCACAGATCACATGACTTGACTTTTAATGACATGCGAAGAAGGAGGTCCATGTGAATCTACAGCACAACAGTAACCATTCAGTCTAAAGAGAGAGAGATAGTGTAAGAGACTGAGAATGTGTGTTAGAGACAGAGTGAGAGAAAGAATGTGTATGAGACATCAATAGATACAGTGTGTGTGTGGGAGAGAGAGAGAGAGAGAGAGAGAGAGAGAGAGAGAGAGAGAGAGAGAGAGAGAGAGAGAATATGTATGAGCGAGAGAGACAGAAGGCACACATCTCTGATCACACACACAAACACCCCTTGAAGATTTATTCCTATTATACCTATTATATCAGTTACCTGGCAACAGAGGCTCATATTCAACGAAAATGGGATCAGTTAAGAGAGCTCCGTGAGAGTTTCTCAATCAGCCCTTCTGTCAGCTCTCGCTGCCGGGCCACGGAGGACACGAGAGGGGAGGGGAGTGGGACAAGGGGCGTGAGGAGCTGGATCAGACTGAAAACAGGCTCAGCGGCACGCTCCCCCACACCCCCTGACTGTGCTAACTGGCAGGGTGATCACTCGTCTTACACAGGAGCAGCTGCCCTGAGGCGAGGGGAGGGAGCAGGGGCACAAGGCCGGCTGTTAGCACACTTTACCCCCTCCGGCCCACTGCTAAAGAACCTGATGATGGGAGGGCAAGCGCGTGTGTGTGTGTAGTCTGGGACAAAAATGTGGGAAAATCGTTAAAAGAGTGTAAACAACAACATAAAACACTAATGACCATTCATGAGATTTGGCACGGGTACATAGTTTGTGTAAAGGAGTGTGTGTGTGTGTGTGTGTGTGTGTGTGTGTGTGTGTATGTGTGTGTGTGTGTGTGTGTGTGTAGACACTGAAGATTTATACATGGTGTAGAGAGTTAGTGAGACTGGGTGAGACCCAATTTTGCCATTTGTGTAGGACCGACCATCTCATCAGTGCAGTGAACACACACATAGCGCAGTGAAACAATGGAAGGTGGGCTGCTGTGGCAGCTGGGGGACAGTTTTGGGGTTAGGTGCCTTGCTCAAGGGCACTTCAGTCACAACCTGTCAGTTCAGGCACTTGAACCAGTGACCTTGTGGACACAAGGCCACAGCTGGAGTCACCTGTTTGTGCTACATGCAGGTCACACATTATACGATAATTTCCACGTTACACGAAACAATCTGAAACGAAGTTCAACTGATTCAAATGAGTTTCACACGAGTTTCACAAATCTGAAGATCTGTAGGTCTCAAGCAAAGTGTGCACATTTCACCATTCAAAGCCAAACTTCTTTCATTATTATGAAGATGTATTTTTTCGTGATTACAAACGTAACTCAGCTGTTTAGTAAGTTAAGTAAGCTATTACAGTGCACAGTACACACCTCAACTTAATTTCAATCAATTGTTTCCCTCTACAGGTTTATAATCAGTTCAAAAGTTTATTTGTATAGCACTTTTTGAAACTAAGGAGTCACAAATCAGCTTTACAGAAATCCGGGTCCAGGCCTCGATTGAGCAAGCCAACGGGCGACAGTGGCAAACAAACTCCCTCAAGCAAGAAGGAAGAAACCTTGAGAGGAACCAAGGCTCCAGAGAGGAACCCATCCTCCTGTGGCCGATAACGGAGAGCACAGAGATAGGCAAAGGCTTAGGCAAATAAAGTGAAACAGAGAAGTGTAGCTGGGAGTAAATGTAATGTGAAGTTAAATGGCTGATAAGTTTATAGTAAACATGGTGGCACAGCAACAAGCAACAAATGGAGTCACAACTACAAATGAATTACGACGTGGTGAAGATTATTGTAAATCATTTGTTAACAAATGCTTTGCACCAATCGTGGACACGGGGTTTGAACACTCTGAACATTTCTGAGCATTTTGTTCCGGAGAGTGTGGCGCTAAAAATGAGGCTGAAACGCCGAGCGCTGCCTTGTATTCACAGCTCCTTTCCCCTCTGAATGTATACATTTCAGACAGTAATAAAAGTGACTGGACGATGTGTCATAATTGTGTAATAATTGATAAAGTTGTTCATTTTAATTAGGTAATTTATTCTGGATTTAGTTATTAAATATGAATTTAATACATTTTTATTAAAAATAAATAAGAATATTCAAGCTTCATGAGATGGATTATCACAGGACACCATTAGGAACATCTACACCTCCATTCGGAGACGTCTGGCATGTTGTGTTATGTCGATGCCATACTATGAGACACTACATGTGTACATGTAGCTCAATAAATATTGCATCAGTCAATGTTTTTGATCATGGTTGTATGTAGTAACAGTTTTGGCTGTTACATTTTCCACCTCCACAAACGACAACATGAGCAACCACGAACACACCAACCAGAGACTAACTTGGGACAGAAGTTACTCATCGCCTGGCTGCCCACCACTATAGGTATGTTCTCACTGCCCTATTCACTAGTTCACTAGTATGTCTGTGTGTGTGTGTGTGTGTGTGTGTGTGTGTGTGTGTGTGTGTGTTCACGGCCAAACTAGGTTTCATGCTGAGGTCTGTTGAGGTCTGTTGGGGTAAATAACTTGCACTTTGCCACCAGTGAGCAAATCCAGTTAAAAAAAACAGCTAAAATCCACTGATTTCTGAATTAAATCCCAGTTCAAATGCCATAGCAGCCATCCAGTGCATTGTTTACTGCTCTGTCCATGTGTGTACGCTCAACCTGCATGCAGCTGGGGTCTGTATCCAGCTGAGCAGGGAGAGGAGGCGGGGTTGATGAAGTCACTGACCCAGATACTCAGTCTAATTCTAATTCCCTTTCTAAAACAATATTTGAGCTAAGAATTCATGTATGTTTACAGCGTATAAAACCAATTTACACCCACTTTATTAGGATCCTCATTTGGAAACATACTGGGTTTCAGTGGAAAATAAAAAGGGAGGGGCTATTCACTCTGTTTCTTTGCAGAGTGTTCAAATTTCAGAATAAAGGTCATGCGATACATGCGTCAATACTGCAATAAATAAATAAATAAATAAATAAATAAATAACAAAAATAATCAAGTACATTCAGGGGTTTTTTTCTGGACCACTGTTATGAATAACTTAGTATAAATATCCTCGTCAATCTAGTCATTACAAAGAACTCAAAGACACTCTGGATGATCACACCTCCAAAATCATTTTGGAAATTGAACTGTTTGTTTAGTCCTTGTAAGCAACAGTCTAATTCACTCATGGTCAAATTCATACAAATGTGAATTCTGCTAATATTTTCATCTCAAATGACACATGAGTAGCTTAGGATCTTCTGAAAATAACATCTGGAGTGTGACTATTTACATCAAACTACCAAAACATGCCACAAAATTGGCCTCGGAGTCTAAATGGATAAGATTAAACTGGATATTTCAGTGAACTATTCTAATAAGATCAGAAAGTAGGTTTGATCTAAGTGAGCAAGTGCTCAGCCAAGCTCCAGCTCGGTTGTAGAAGAGCTGTAGAGGAGCTGTATCCATACCTGTCTCAGCCTCACTTGAAGATTCAGTCTTTGACAACTTATGACCTTCTGCCACCTTCACAGCCACCGCTCGACAGATGGCCCCAATCTTCCTCTCCAAAGAACGTACACCAGCCTCCCTTGTGTACCTTTACACACACACACACACACACACACACCTTTGTAACTCTAACTACAGAAATGGGGTGTGTGTGTCACATATTGACATATTGATTGCTTTTTGACAAATAATGATCCATAAATGACCACTTAAGTAATTACTTGGTCACAAAACACACGTCCTATTGAGAGACTGGGGACTTGTGGTAATGCCTCATTGAGTCCACTTGAAGAAAGGGACGGGTTGTGTCTAATGAGAGTGAAAAACACTGTATAGCAGTGTGAACAGTGAGCAGAGAGAACAGTGCTCTTCTCCTCACAGTAACTCTCCCTCACTCGGCCCCCTCTCCTCTGACTCCTCCTCTACTCTTCACAGTCAGGGCAGGGCAGTCAGTATTTGGCACTAGAGCAGCCGTAGGGAGGTGACTATTAGTGTGAGTGTGGGTGTGAATGTGGGTTATTTCCTCTTTATGTCAGTCTGTCTGTCTCTCTCTCTCTGGGTCATTAGAGCTGCGTTGACCCATATGACCTGATTTACCTGTCTGGACTCAGTAATCTCTTGCCGTGTCCTCAGTCAGTGCAGGCTGTTTAGCATGTGTGTATGCGAGTAATCATGTGACTGCATGTGTGCATTCAGATGGGAGACTTGTGTTAGACACTGTTTAAAATGTTTGAAGCTGAAAAGGCAAAACATTAAGATTAGTGTTACCATTAATACATGCAGCTGTATTATTATATACACTGATATACCATGAAACTGCCATTTAAAATGTGAAATCACATTCGTTGTTAATGTTAATAAATGTACTGCTTTATCTGCAGTACATACTGCATCACTCTGTTCTTCAATGGTCAGAACCCCACAGGACCACCACAGAGCAGCTATTATGTGGGTGGTGGGTCATTCTCAGCACTGCACTGACACTGACATGGTGGTGCTGTGTTAGTGTGTGTTAGTGCACATCAAACATGTCGGGCTGATCAGCATCTGAGGTCAAAGGGAAACCATACTTATGCAATTTCTTGTGTTCTTTTAGGATGTTTTTAAGGAAATAAGGCTGGTGATTTGCCAAGTCCTGTGTTTTACAGCAATGTTTCATTGCATCTTCGTCTTAAACAAAAGAAGCAGATTTTAGACATCAACTGCATCTGGGCTCAGTACCAATGCTCATGCTCATGACATTTCGTGTCATTCTATGTAAATTAAATCAAGTGAATCTAAAAACAATGTGAGCTGCTGCTGCTGATTTCAGCAAATCTAGAAAGCTGTTGGTCACACTGAGCAGAAATCTGCAATCAAATCTTGGTTATTTACCTAAAACTCTACTTTTTAACATTATGAAATGCCTGTCACTTTTAACTGATATCATTGTTATTTGCCCTTATTCTAATGGTATTTTGTGCTTCTACAAGAAAAATATACTCATTGACAAGATATACAGGGGTTGGACAATGAAACTGAAACACATTCCCAAGACGAACTCACGCTGTATTGGCCACAAAAGGAGGCTCTTGTTCACCATATTAATAAATTATTGTGGTCTAAAACCAGGTGTTTCAGTTTCTTTGTCCAACCCCTATATGTTTGTAAGGCATATGTTTGGGCTCCTAAGACATTTATAATAAGTACTACATATAATACAGCAGGGCCGTACACATGACCCCACCATGTAAACAATCCTGTGTGTGTGTGTGTGTGTGTGTGTGTGTGTGTGTGTGTGTGTTTACTTGCTAATAATTTCCTGTGTACTGTCTTGAGGGATTTGAAGCTGTTGAGGGGTGAGGCCATGCTGCTCCAGCTGATGAGGGATCAGGTGCCGATGAGCAATTTCCACTTTTTCCTCCTGTGTGTACCCTGCAATCACACACACACACACACACACACACACACACACACACACACACAGACACACACACACACACACACACACACACACACACACACACGTTAGTACACAAAGCACAATTCTCCATCCATACAATTACAAAGCCATCTGCTTAACTGCAGACCCAAATGAAACGTGTGCCTTTGTTATGAAAATCAGGAATCAATATATCAGTGATCAATCAATCAGTCAATATAGGCAACGCCCTCTGTCACTGACTGCCCCCATCTGAAAGTCATGAACTCTGACCTGGCACCTGCAGGACCTCCATTCTGTCCAGAAGGGCAGGGGGGATGGTTGCTGTAGTATTCGCCGTGGCGATGAAGAGGACTTGCGAGAGGTCAAAGGCTACGTTGAGGTAGTGGTCAGTGAAGCTGTGGTTCTGCTCTGGGTCCAGAACCTGAAGGTGAGCAGAGCCAGAGAGAGTTCAATCACAGCACTGCTTACTAATGATTTCCTACAAACCAACAGCCCCAAACAACACATCCAGCTCAGAGCTGTCAGAGTAATAAACACAGACAGAGCCGCTGTACACACACGTACTGGGGCTGAAATGACCTGCAGCAGCTTCTTTGGTCTCTTTGTGTTTCACAACAAGCAAGAGTGGGAACGGCCACGTCGCCCACAGCAATTCCAGGAAGAAGCATGCTAGTACGCAGGTGGTGGGAAACAAGCTGGGAAAGAGGGGCCTGCGTTAGGTTACTACACCACTGCCGCCAACACACTGCTGTTCATACACACCTGCAGCAGCACAGCCCTGAACACCTTTCCCGGCCCTTTACCTACATACAGTTCTCTCCAGAACACCTTAGAACATACACACTTTACCATAAACACAATAGAAGAGGTTTATTTAGGCATATTAATGACCACATAACATAACACCACTAGTTCTGCTGTGAAGATTTGATTGCATTCAGCAACAAGAGTATTAGTCAGGCCATGATGTTGGATCATCTCCAAGGCCAATTTTGCAAACTGCTGCTGATTTCAGCAAATCTATAAAGCTGCTGTTCACATTGAGGAGAAATCTGCAATCAAACCTTGGTTGACTGCTATCATTTCTGTTTGCACTTAATCTAATGGCAGTTTGTGCTTCCACAAGAAAAAATACTCATTGCCAAGATGTATCTTGTGTTTAACTCCCTAGGCTAGTTTGAAGAATCAGTTTCACAGATGTTTATCACACATGCTAGATTTTCTTTTATTTATTCTTTTCTTCACAGATTTTAAATATTTTTATGAATTGAACATGTTGTCATCAAAAAGTTACTTTGTAGCTGCGATTTTTTTGTCCTGTAGCTGGTAGAGACAACAGGTAAACATAAAGGTAAACGTTTGGAAACGTGTGAAAATGCAACCGTTTTGAATTGTTTTTATATTGATTAGACTGAGTTACTACTTGATTTATTGATAATTATTATTAGTAATCAGACAAGTAGTAGTTACATGGCATCAGGACTCACTAAAATCTGGTCATAACACCAACATCATCCAGAGAGAGAGAGAGAGAGAGAGAGAGAGAGAGAGAGAGAGAGAGAGAGAGTGTGAGTGAGTGAGAGAGAGTGTGAGTGAGTGAGTGAGTGAGTGAGTGAGTGAGTGAGTGAGTGAGTGAGTGTGTGTGTGTGTGTGTGTGTGTGTGTGTGTTTTAGCAGTCTTTCCAGTCGTTTTTAGCCAGTTCCTGAGCTGTATTACTTGCTGACAATTGACAAATAGTTCAAGTTCCAGGTCTCTGTGTTGCGTGTTTCACATCAGGAGGTTACTCTGATCCTCAGTGGCATTTCTGTGCTGAATCTGGAGACACCACTGTATTATGTGTTGATCTATTTTATTGTTTCTTTTTGATCTGACTGTTCTGTGCAATCACCTCCAGCAGGGCGGCAGCAGGATCTCCCTGCAGACTCTTCCCCAGTTTGTCCACCTCGTCCAATAAGAAAACAGGATTGTTGACACCGACCATCTTCAGGCCATTGATGATGCGACCAGGCATGCTTCCCACGTAGGTCCTCCTGTGAACAAAAAGGGGAGGATACAGAATATTGGGTGGGGGATGAGAGAACAGAAGAAAAGAAGAAAGCGTTATAATTCATTGAGATAAATGTCTAGTACACTGCCAGCATTATTGTGCAAGCTGAGAAGATGCCTTAAGCCTGTTAGTTTATTGAGAGGCTGGCCACCCCTGGAGTTCACAGAGAATTGAAACACATGTAGGACGAATGTTAAGCCAAGACAAGCAACATAGGGATTTCTTCCCACTCGTCTGGCTTGGAGGGAGGATGATCTAGAGAAAAGAAGGCAAGAGATGACACATAATTACAGACATGAGGGGGAAGCACTGATGTTATTACAGTACAGCAGCAAACCACTAACCCTTCTAACAAACAGTGGGCGAGTGAGTAAAAAAGACACTCAACAAAATAACAATCGCTGACTATGGCTTGGAGAAGTCTGGGAGTTAGCTGAGGACAGTTTCTCCATCATGCTGGTGGTGCTGAGTAGTTCAAATAGATCAAATATGTCTGAGGATGGTTAGGGAGCTTCCGAATGAAACCACAGGAAACTTGCAGGGACTTACCCCAGCCTGCAGGCCTTGCTGTCGTTCTCTGCCGGTCTCCAAAGTGACGGAGGATCAGAGAGAACATCAGAAGGTGACCTCATGCTGTAGCTACGGCTGCTGTTCTCAGGTTCCCTCACATTACTCAGGGTCATATGTAACGTCTCGCTAACTAACTCTCCCCTGACCACTGGGTGAGCCTGGCCCAGAAGAGGCTTCATCAAACAGCCCTAAACCACCACACCTACACTGAGCTATTGAGCTTCAATTTCATGCGCTTTGGAAAAAAGAGGCCTGCAGGGGTGTCGCTTGGCCTCAGACGCTGGGGATATAACCCTGAATATTTCTAAACCTTACATCATCCTCCCCCCACTCCTGGAGAATTATCAGACCACCAGGGACCCACCCCCCCCATCCCCCCCAGTTAAACGAAACTTAACTTCCGGTCAACAGAACAAAAACAACAACCATGGACCCCCAATGAACAAAACGGAATCACCCAACCAACCCCCCAGTCAAACAAAGCCCCTTGCGGACACAGACTCGGGACTATACACAGTCAGGCAGTGCCCCTGAAAGCCTGTAGTCAGCTTAGTAGAGGGTGTGGGCCAATATATTTTTGCCTTCCGTGCACAACTACACTCATTTCTATGTAGTTTACACATTTTTATTTATTATACCAATTAACTCAAGGCTCTGACTCAACTGGTAACACTCAAAACAGTACAAACCAAACCCATATAAACCATCAGCAGACTCTGCAAGAGTCTTAACCACCGTTTTATTGGGTTAAAAAGGTTAAAGTGGAAAGAAGAAAGAGCTGCAGAGGAGAAGAGTCTTCAAACAGTGGGCTGATGGAACTGAATGACTGTGCAGTGTGAAGTTCAGTGCAATGATTCTAAAGAAGTGAGACTTAGCCTTGCATGCATGTTTACATCTCAAGCACACGCCACACCCACACACGCCTTCACTGGAACTAAACTAGGATAAAGCAGACCTTTTCTGGACCTCGTACACTTCAACATCTAACATGCAGAAATGTAGGTCATTAAGGATCCTATGTTCATTTGATGACCAGTATCACAAACAATTTTTCACATAACATCATTTGTGATTGAGAATTCATCAGCAAAGTAAACAGCTATCTTGCAAAACTGACAATAAATTGGTTAGTTTTATGATTATGGGATGAAATTGTTCAGAAAAATACTGATGGTGAGCTCATAACTAGTGAATATGTGCTCCAGAAATTGTTCAGTTCAATCGACCCTCAAAAGAGCTCAGAAACACTTTGATAAATAACTGATCATCAAAGCAATTGATCAGTCCACTCCTGCTTTAGTAGAGCTCACTAACATCAAGACACACAAGCGAAAAGTACAGCCTACTCATGCTTCAGGAACATTTTGTGAGCTCATCTTTAAGGGTCTTTAATGTTCACATTTAAATACAGATACACAGAGACAGACCTTTCTGTCACAGATATGGACACAACAGAGCGGTACCGCTGAACCCAATCGTTCAGACAAAGCACGGTCATATGAGCATGACAATAAAGAAACTCTGGAAGAAAAGTAATGGTTATGGTGGAACATTTAGAAGTTATCACAACCTCCATCAACACTGCCAAGTTTGTTGGTGTCAGAACCTTTTGACCCAGAACTGCCCTCTAGTGGATGCATTGCTTAATGTTCATGCCAATGTAAAGCCATTGTAGGTAAGTGACACCATCCCTTAATCGTTATATATTCACAAAGATTGCCTCAAGCTGCCCCATTTAAGGCGGAACAGGTAAATGCCTAGAAGATGATGGAGAATGTAAGCTGAATTTAGCCACATCCTTCTTACAGTAGTTGTTTGGATTTTGGGGGTTTTGGTTGCTGTATTTTAACGTGCATGAGGATTAGAATTCACATATTGATGGGTCAGCTGGTGTGTGTATGTGTGTGTTTCTTATAGTAGTCACCTTTAGAGAAGGCATTGAACGTGTACCTGTGCCCGCGGATGTCTGACTGGTCACACACTCCTCCAAGGGCTATTCGGTGAAATTCCCTGCCCAGTGTGCGGGCAATGGAGCGGCCTACGCTGGTCTTGCCAACACCAGGCGGCCCCACAAAGCACAGGATGGGGCCCTTGAGGGCGCTCTTGAGCTGCCGCACTGCCAGGTACTCTAACACCCGCCTCTTCAGTTTCTCAAGGGCATAGTGGTCGTTGTCCAGCAGCACCCGAGCAGCCCGAATGTCCAGGCAGTCTGAGAAAAGAGCAGCGAGCATGCTGTTGAGAAAGGTGAGTGATAGTACTAATAGAACAGCAGATCACCATCTGCTTTGCCCATTTGCATGCATGTGCGCGAGTGCACACACACACACACACACACACACACACACACACACACACACACACACACACACACACACACACAGCTGTCCCATTAAAAAAAAAAAAAAAAAAAAAACTTAAACTGGGCACAAAATTCTCTTTATGGCCATCACTAATCTTGGAATGTGCCTGTAGGAGTGTGTTCCTGTTGGAGCAGACCCCTGAGTTGTGCAGACACAGAACATTGTAGACATGTAAAATTAAAGAAAGGAGGAAAAGAACATCTGTGAGATTTAAATCATTACACATTTGCTCTCAGCATGTCTCTGAGTTGTGCGTGATGCAGAGCTCCCTGATCTCCAAGCAGAACCAATATTCCCATGTTTCCGTTCTTGCATTCTGACCTCAACATAACATAAAACTACAACGAAGACTTAGAAATGATGGGTCTTCAAGGTTCTTCAATGATTAAAGGATTCTTCAAATTGATGTTGAGGTTCTATATAGAACCTGTTTGAAAGGGTTCTATATGGCACCAAAAAGTGTTCTCCTATTATTACAAGTTTGACATCATAAAAATATGATATCTGATCCTGATACGAAAGCAAACATGAACCCTGGTGGAATGAAGCCCATCGTGAACTGAGTCCAGTGTAAACACACAGAGGCAATCATTAACTTTATTTTTCCATTTCTCTTTCAAAACAAGTAACTACACACATTAACCTTGGTTCCGGAGGAACGCAATTTCGTTGCACTGTGTACCTGTACTCGGTTGTAATGACAATAAAAAGCCTTGACTTGACTTGACGAAGTGCTTGAGAGGATCACAATCATTAGATAAAAGAAAAAATCCAATATTTCATCAACTGATCACATTCACACTGTATTTCAATGAAAGACCATCATTTTAGAAATGTTGCCATCTTTAACCTAAAGGAGATTTTAATTCAATTTTTTTTATAGGTTCATGAAACATTTGCACAGTACTGTAAAATTATAAAAATGATTAGCACTGCTGTCCAATCAAAACCACGTATCTCCATTTGTCTGATTGAACAGACCAATAGAAATGTTCTTAAATTAATCAAATAAAGCCTTAAATAAAGCCATTTTGCCTTCTCCTGTAAAGCTGTGTTTTAATTTAATTTAATTTATAATTTATGCCTGTACAATAGGAAAGCTCTTTATCTGAGCACTAAAGGGCATTACACACCAGATTCCTTATTTGGGCAAATTATTTGCACACTTGTAGAATTAGGAAGATTTTCACCACAAGCGTGATTGTCAGAAGGCAAAAAGTCATTATTCACCCTCTGTTCTAAACTAGCTATTTTTATTGCTCTGGTTCTGGTGTTGGTATGTAAACAGCTGTGACTGACAACTAGAACTTTTAATAGAACCTAATTCTCTTCACCTGTGGAGCTGCATCCCCAAGATGTGCTCAGATCCAGCCCAGACAAGGTCTAATCTGTGCAACAACACTTCCTTCTTCTGTCACTCGCCAAGATAGGCTCTTCTAAGTAAAGATGAACTTCAGCAGTTTTTCTGCACACAGCCTGTAGCGTTTTTAGAGACAGAGCTCCACAGTAATGTGAACTAAAACCTTTGAGAGTTGATTCAGTCGTGCTGAACACTTTCTGCCTGCTTGGGATTTATTTACAGCATAAACTAGCCTGCAAGATTCCAGAAAAACTGCATCACATTTGATGTGATGTATCATAAACCCTCCCCCATACATACATAAGCCCCTCCCCAGAGAATTCCTGTCCTAAGATCTAATGCACATCTGGAATGGTTAATACAGTGGAATGTATCATGAGAGAGTGTGATTGTGTGTGTGTTTTAGAGAAGGAAGGAGGGAGAGTGCAAGAGGTACACAGGACTCTCTCTAATTTAACCCTTTTGAAGTTATTTGATGACAGCAACATGTGGCTCACTGGATTTGTGTGTGTGTGTGTGTGTGTGTGTCATGAGAAATATATAATAATTTAAAATCATGTCCTTAAGCAATGAAAACGTGACAATGTTGCTGCTGATTGGACACTAATCACTGTTTAAGTAAGCATCTACAGACACCCCCCCTCCCTCCAATGGTCAACACTGCAGAAACACACAACCAACTGTAGGGAAAGGTCCCCCTTGTGGCCATAAAGCACACTGCACATTTAAACCTATAAAGAAGTGTTTCTCAACCCTGGTCCTGGAGGCACCCCCAGCCTTAAATTCGAGGGCTTTCCCTGCTCCCACACTTGATTCAACTACTCTTTAGACTCTTCAGAGTTGCAGGATTGTGTTAAAGCGGGACAGGAGTGCCTCTGGGACCAGGGTTGAGAAATAGTCAATGTGCGAACAACAGATCCTCGAGCAGTTTAACACAAACAGTGCATTCACAGCACCAGCAGCCAATAAGAATCTTAAATCTGCACCAGGCTATGTGGAGGAGCAACAAACTCCCACATGAGGATTATTTAGCAGAAATGCACAGATTACAATTTTCTTGGCTGATTCCAAGTCTGACCTGCCCATTCTGATTTTGGCCAATTCCAATTTTGACAGCATACGCAAATATTAAAATTCTCAAATGTAAAATTATGTATAATGTAAAATTCTCAAATATCAAAGTAAACTAGGGTAGAGGACAAACCCTTTCTTTCTACAAACAAGCTAAAAATTAGTATTGGCTTGTACCAGACTGTGCCCTGACACGAGAATATACAGTTCTGGTTACCCACAGTCGGCGGAGTACTGCCCGTTTGTGTTGTGTACCTCGGGCTCCAGAAATGCATGAAGTGTCTCAAATCACCAGATCCATGACTCCAGAAAACAGCTGCTGATCCAGTGCTGAAGATCATGATTTTCCTTGGATTAGCTTTGGTCTTTTCATTGCTGTAGAAAGATAGCAGGGACGGCCAGCTTTTGGCTGATGATTTGTGTTCCTTCACGGCTGCAGGTGTTGCAAATTTCAAGCTTGTTGCGTTTTTCACTCACTGAAGAACTTTCACTCTTGACAGGTTGTGTTAGTGTTGGTCTGTGCTGGTTAGCTCTAGTCTGCACATGTTTCCATCTGTCTGAGTCAACAGCTGGAGTGAGTATCACGTAGGGCGTGAGGGCACAGACCCTGATTTTTGGCCTCTTGATTGGCCTTCAGACCAGCCAGACTCTGAACATAAGTAGTGAATACTGGTCAGCAACTCAGAGTCTGAACGGAACTCATCAACAGCCAATGAAAACTGAGCACAAAAAGTAAACAGAGGGTGTAGATGAAATAAGAAAGCCACAATTTCACATTTATGTTCCACCTTAAATAAAGAGAAGCTTCATTCTGGTGTCTTCACGTAAGGGATGTGTGTTTTGGGGCACGTTTGGTTCAGCAGCAGGTTGAAGTTGTGTAGTTTCTCATTGATCTTAGTCTGGTCCAAATGCAACATTTCAGTCATTTTTACAGGAGACACACTGCTGTACCAGCAAAGCCATTTACCTCCAAAACAAGCCATAAAATAACCTGTTTATATTAATAGAACTGGTGTGAATCAATGTGTGTAAACATTCTCTAATAGCCTGCAGAAAAGGAGTGTTTTGCAGGTTTTCTCAGTAATTAAATGCTTAAAGTAGTTTTGTCATGTATGAAACCTTCACACCTACTGAGAAAGCAGATACAAATCCAGATTAAACAGCAATGAGTGCAGAGGCTGCTTTCAAGTGCTGTGAACAGGCTGGTTCAAACCTAGAGTGGACGTGGATGTGGCACAGTGTGTACACCGTAGCTCTTCATTTCACTTAGACAATTAATTCTTCACGTGTTTAGTTAGATAACCTCCATTTCTCAATACTGTTCAACAAATATGTTTTTAATACTTTTTAAATATCTTTTAAATATACTTTTAGGGTTAAAAAAACGATGACCATCTCATATTAGTTAAACTATGACAGTTACATGGCTCTTATTTGGTAAATAAACCTCACCTGTGGTGCTTTTGCTCCAAGGAAGCTCCACCATGAGCTCCAGGTAGTTGCGGGTAAGGGCATACTCTGGCATGGACTGAGGCATCTTCTTCAGACTACATGTGAATGCATTTACATGGTGTCAGAAAACACACATAATAAATTTAATGCAATAATCAATACAACCAATCAGTACAACACCCAATTTCATTCTCTACTATAATGTACGCTTCATTATATATTACATATAGTAAAATTATGGGCTGTGTATTGGCAAGAATCTGGTGAATTTGTTCTATAAAAAAAACATTTCATAGCTTATAAATCTTGTTGGTGTGTTTTTGAGCTGAATAATAATAAATGATTTCATTTTACTATTATAATAATAGGAGTAGTCGTTATAGTAGTTATGGCCACAGGACTCTTATACTGAAATCATAGCAGCTGTGATTGTGAGGTCAATAACCTGCCTCTTCTCTTGTCCCGTCACTGTGTGTTTGTTTTAGCCGTTTCTCGTTTTGGAAAATTATGAGAGGTGATGTCTAGGGTAAGTCTTCCTTTTTCTTATATGTGTATCATGTCTGTAGGTGACTCTGATTCTGAGTTACGAAGCTTAGAAAACAGCTTTTTGCTAGCCTAGAAACCACAGCCTGCAACATGCGAACATCTGGGTTAAAGTGTTCGTTTAAAAAAAATATCGCAGAAAAGTAATCTTCATTTAAGAAAAAGCAAACACGATACTCTTCCATTTACAATACAGTGGAGCATCAAAATGAATTTGCTATAAGTCTAAAACTCTACTGTATTCGTTTCATAAATGCACTGCAACACCGTTGGACCAGATATATTACAGATAAAGTATTTGGTTAGGACATACCGTTTGAGCTCTTTCAGACAAACTTTTAGGGCTGACTCAGGCATGCCTGCCTCCTTCACCTTCCTCTCCAACACAGTCATGTCATCACCATCTTCATCCTCACCATCCTCCTCGAGAGAGAACTGGCGCCCAGGGAACACGCCGCCTTTACGTATTGCCAGAACCTGTGAGACAAACAGGAATTACAGGATGAAGGATGGTGAGCGAAAATATTGGTGGAGCAGGAGTGTGTAGAGAGCTTTACAGAAAGAAGGGATGAATGACAGACTTACCCTCTTATCATCATCAGGTCTGAGTTTACGGGTCTTCTGCAGCAGTTGGAGCCCCTCAATCTGTCTGGTAAGCATAGGCAGAGTCTTCTTAAATCGCTCCTCCAAGTTTATAGCATCAAGCACCTGCCGTCAACATATGGGAGGGTGAATTCTGACTTTACTGTAATTAAGTAAAAATCTTAAATAATGTCCATAAAAAGACAGTCAGTAAAGTAAAACAGAATGCTTTGTGTAAATTTTAGATGGAAGATGTGTTTTATTTTGGTTTTACTGTCCAGCAGGTCGACAAGCATGACCAGGATTACCATCTTATCCAAGCTGGTGAAACAGAAGAACCAGCAAGCCAAGGCAGGTCAATCACAATGACCAGCAAGACCAAGGTTGTCAAACAGCATGACCCACAAGCCCAAGCAGATCATCAAGCATGACCAGCATGACCAGCATAAATAGTAAGACAAAGCCGGTTAATTAACAGTACAAACAAGTTAGTCGACCCACAAGCCCAAGTTGGACGACCAAATAAACTCTAATTAATTACATCCCTATTTAAGAAGTCAATCAAACTTCTGACACAGAGAGTCATAATCTATTGACACTACTTCTTTACAGGAACTAGACAAGCTCAGAGTGTCCACAAACATTTGGACGTGACTCATGTAAGTTATTGTGGTGCCATAAACCAGTAAAACTTGAGCAAAGCTTGTTAAAAGAAAATCAACTAGTTTCCTTCTGAGCTGAAATAACGGGGATGCAACAGGTTTATAAAACGACATCTGAAAATGTTTGACCACAAGTCACAAAACTACAATTTATACGTCAAAAAGCAACTTAAGATACTGAATAAATGCCATCTGTGACATGTTTAATGTGACAATGAAACAATTTAGCACGGTTTCCTGCTCTCCTATAGTGCACCAGTGTAATGAAACGTGCACTCTGATTGGTGGTGTACCTGAAGTTTCTCTGTGTTGGAAGTGCGAATCATGGAGGCGAGGACGTCAGGCAGGGTCTCTCTGGGCAGGCTGTCTAGCAATCGTCTCAGCTTCGCCACTACAGGAACGGACATGTCCAGCATACTCACCAACTACACACACAGGGGGAGACGTAAAGGTCAGTGCACACAGAGTGATGTGGACATAAATGGGAGTGGTTAGACCACGTATTTCCTAAGGAGGTTTTACCAAATTAGATTTTTGTGCATTGAAGGAGCATTATGTCAGAATGCATCTTTCTTGTTCTTGGGCTCCCCCTACAGTCAGGAAGTGTAATTTGCAAGTTGAGCCACCACTGAAGGACACGCTTTTTAGGAGGGAAAAGTTGAGGGATGCAAAACGATCACTGTGAAGTAGTGAAGGAACCTTGCTGACTGATTTGAGAGAGTAAGTAAAGTAAAAGTGTTGCTGAATCAGGATCTGCACAGCATCTCATAATAATGTGACAACACAAAGAAGAAGCAAATGTGGAGCTGATCAACAGAACCCCTGTTATGTTAGCTAACCTTCCTGAGGAAACTGGACTCTGGGACAAACTGTGACGGTGTAGAAAGGCAGCTGTAAAGTAGCAGCTGGCCAAGCCCATAGAGGGCACATCAGGATTGTGATCATCCTGTTACAGGTCAGAGGAACATCATAATGAAACTGTAAAAATGCTGCAGAATGTTGCTTTAAATCTAAATGCTGTGATATGCACTCTGCATCGTGAGCATTTCTTCAAATTTCTTCAACCATAAAGACATTTGCTCTCCCACCTGCACAGCAGCCTGGTAGAACCTCTGAGACAGTTCCCCCAGCTCTCCATCCAGCTGCTCTCCCTCCGTGTACTGCTCCAGTCTGTCCAGCTGCTCCACCACAGCCACGGGGAAGGGCCGCTCTCTCAGGAGCTGCAACATGCGGAAGCGGCACAGGCCTGTGATAAGCAGTGTGTAGTGCGGCTTTGGCCAGTTACTGCCCACCACCTGGACCGCCAGGCCTGCTGTGCCGATGCTACAAGAAAATAAAGCAACGTTAGCATTTCGGCATTCATCGCCTTTGTGACCAGGACCCTGATATTGAATTGTGTAAAAGTCACGTTGTCTCCAGTATTTTTACCTTTTGTATCGTTTATGCAGAAGCAAATTAATGAGACACAATAAAAGTTCCACTCTGCATTTGAAGGATAACTAAAGGCCATTTTTAGGAACAATCATGACTAGACTGAGTACATTTCTGCAAATATTATGCTCGAATATACTGTAGATTTGGTGCCACCAAAGCAGCTCGACTCATGGACTCCTCAAGACCTTTTATAGTGTTTAGTAGTATACGGCATGTGTCTCCATGTGTCCCCACCAATAAAGCCGTGAATCTGGCAAGGCCATATAAATCACAATACAGGGGTCATAGTTTGATATCCTGCAGACTTATTATTTAGAGCAGACAGTCACGCATTCCAGAAATTCAGAAAATCTATGAATTTATTTGAGATCTTTTGATATTATAGGAATTTGACCACGTTTTGATCAGAAATGTGCCTATAATCTCTTGGGTTGTAGCTTGTAAGGACAATAAAACCCTTCATAGCTTGCAGATCTTGTTAGAAACTGATGATCTAGTGCTTTTAAGCTGTTTGTTGTATTAAGTTTTTGACAAAACCTGACAGCATTTAAAAACAAATGTTTATTATTTGTTTCTTGTCATTATTATCTGCGACAGACAGACAGTTTATTAATCCCTGAACAAAAATCCCATAAACACCAAAAAGCATAATAAATACTATACTCTTAAACTATTGAAATGCATAAACATTATTCCAGTGGTTCTCTGTTATTATGGTTCTAATAAGGCAGACAGTGATCAGCCTGTGTTGTCCTGCATCATGAAAACCTCCAGCTGAACTGAACTCTGAACTCTCCCAGAGCAGACAGGAGGTTAAAGTCCTTCAAAGACAACAAACACTTCATCTAAACAGCCTTTTAATCAACACCCAATGATCTAACTGCTAAAACATCTGGTCTCTCCACAGTATTTGGTTCTGTGGGTTTGTTTACTGCTCCACAGAGCTGCTGCAGGGCTCAGTGTCACAATACAGCTGGAAATCCAGCTCCGGACACTGGACTCCGCGCCGGGACTTGGCTCCTCCCGCCTGAGAGGCTCCGGCCGAGTCTCACACCGCTCGGTCCGGTCGGAGCAAAAACCCGGACCGGAGTCCAGCGTCCGGACCCGGATCTCCCACCCGGAGCGGGTTTGGGGGTTCTAGAGCTGGGTTCTGCAGCTCTCCTCACCTGTGTAAAGGGGGCAGCTCTTCGCTGTCCTGTTCGGGGTCCTTGGTGTTCGGAACGACCCCTATAATGGTGCTTTTCAGCGAGGTGCCCTTCAACAGCCTGCTCTTCACCAGCTGCATGTTCCGCGCCGAGTCCACGCTGATGCGCGTCGTGGAGCCGGGAAGCAGGACGCCCTCGTGGGTCAGCAGCAGGGGCAGCCGCCCGGGGATCTGAATTCCGCTGCTGGAGGACATGCCGCCGCGCTCACAGCCACCCAACGCAGCAGACGCAGCAGACGCACTGACGCGCTCAGCGATCGGTACGGAAACCGCGCAGGGACAAAGTTCACCGGGACGATAACATACCGCCAGAGGAGCGGACAGTCAGGCAGGGGGCGTTGACAGCGTGCTTCCGTGGACACCGTATCATGTGACTATTACAGGAAGTAAGCACGAGTGTAGGAACCGACCACAGACCCTCAGCTCATACACACCCCTATTCCTGCTGAAACCCCGCCCACTGTCAGCCCACTATCACTCCCACTGTCAGCCCACTATCAGCCCACTTTCACTCCCACTATCAGACCACTATCACGCCCACTCTCAGCACACTAATACCCGGCCATCACCCCACTATCAGCTACTTTCACTCCCACTATCAGGCCACTATCACTCCCACTCTCAGCACACTAATACCCCACTATCACCCCACTATCACCCCCACTATCACCCCACTATCACTCCACTATCACCCCCACTATCAGCCCACTATCACTCCCACTATCAGCCCACTATCCACTATGACCTCCACTATCACACCTACTATCACCCCTAATATTAACCCTACTATCACCCCCACTAACACCCCACAATCACCACAATATCACCCCACTATCAGCCCAGTATCAGCCCACTATCCCAATGTCACCCCACTCAGCCCACTATCACCCCTCTAGCATCCCACTATCACCCCCGCTATTACCCCTACTATCACCCCCAATATCAACCCCAATATCACCCCCACTATCAACCCCAATATCACCCCAGTATCAGCCTACTATCAACCCCAATATAAGCCCACTGTCACCCCACTACCAGGGGTTCAAGGACATAGGGATTTATGGTAAACTGGGATGATCGATGATGACCCACTGGCCTGAGCTGATTAAGTGCTAACCTCAAGCTTTTCTGCCCCATCTGAGAAGGACCCCAAGCTCCTCTGATACATCTTTACATTGGCTTTCCGCCTTCTGGCTACTGGACCTGGACTAGTTTCCCACCCTGTCGTTGAGAAATCGACTGTTACTTTTATGTCCACCAGCAAACTACTACTAAGTAGTTTGACCAGAGGAGGATTTGTCCTCCCCCTTGTGAGCCTGGTTCCTCCCAAGGTTTCTTCCTCCAGCTCTGAGGGAGTTTTTCGTTGCCACTGTCGCCCTTTGGCTCACCAGGTGATCTGTCTCTCATCCTTTGTTCATCTGTTGTTTTATTTCTTCCTGAAGAGCTATTCTAGTAACACATCACCAAAACATCACTTTCATTTTTCTCCTGTTTGTAATGAAAACATTCCGGTGTTCAGGGTTAAATAGTGAAAGGGAATTTTCACCCACGACTGCATTTTCAAAGCACATTTATCAGGGAAACAACGAACCTGGCAAACCTGCCACCACTGCAGACTGTAAAACCACCACTGCTGCCATCTCTACTTGTGTGTACAACACAGTTTCTCTCTCTCTCTCACACACACACACACACACACACACACACACACACACACACACACACACACACACACACTGTCCCTCCTTTTCCACCTGTGCATGAGTAGGAACATCTCCTGCTGGAATAATCAGGTCAAGACAGTTTGTGAGTATAAAACCTGGACATTCTTCAGTGTGCCAACAGACCAGAGACAGTGGACAGTCATGTTCCCAGCAGTGTAATGAATTGAGTTCATGCACATTTTACCTGGTAATCTTGTCATGTGTGTCAGGTGATAATTTGAGCATATTCTAGTGATCAAATTATTATTACAGCTCCATAATATTTCACAACTCATTTTAATTTAAATTTAAATGAA
The DNA here is from genome assembly GCA_034509495.1 of Acestrorhynchus altus. Lineage (NCBI taxonomy): Eukaryota > Metazoa > Chordata > Actinopteri > Characiformes > Acestrorhynchidae > Acestrorhynchus > Acestrorhynchus altus. The sequence goes on from CM067508.1 coordinate 30,237,167, forward strand.
AATATATTTTCTGATGGACGAACAATTATTACACAACAAATTCCTTCCTGCTCTTGTGGCATATCATTTGAAAAGACAGAGGTACAGTGTGATAGATAGATAGATAGATAGATAGATAGATAGATAGATAGATAGATAGATAGATAGATAGATAGATAGATAGATAGATAGATAGATAGATAGATAGATAGATAGATGATAACTCCATGTGGCCCTTTGTTCATGCAAAGGTTTCTTTGCCCTCAGTTAAAATGTGTAGGATCAGTGCGCGAGAACCCTTATTTATGCTTGAACACCCATTAAAAGGGTCTGGACACACCTACGCTTGACAGACCTTTAGAGGGGGTGCATCATCGGACTGAGAGAAACAGGATGTTTGTTTTGATGAACTGTCCACCCTCTAGGCCGTTCTGACCAAGTCACCATCGCCTTCATTTGCAGTGGTTTCATGAACAAGAAATCTGAACTGTTACAGAATAGAACCATCTTTAGGAATAAATCTAGGTGCTGTTTGTGTTCAGATGATGTCCGTGCCTCGTGGTGAGAGCTTCAGCCCTGCTTTCTAAGAAAACATTGGTGAATCTGAATCTTTCTTCTCATGAACATTTTACTCTTAATCTCAAGATTCTTCCTAAGATTTTTATTAAGAACACTTTGGTGACGTGTTCTTTCTTCAGTAATGGCCTCTTGCTTGTCACTCTCCCATACAGACCAGTGGAATCCAGAGTTTTCCCTGCTCCCACCACACCTGATTCAACACATTGGCTCATGACCAAGCACTTCAGTGTTGCAAGGGTTGTGTTAAACCTAAAACATGCAGGGTAGGGGTGCCTCCAGGACCAGGGCTGAGAAACACTGGACTAATACCCCTTCACTCCACTCTCAGCTACAGAGTGATGTTGAAGGGGAAGCTCTTTGTGGCTTAAATTGAGTGACAGAAAATATGAAATCTGTTAATGAGAGACGTCCAAACTTCACATTACAACAAAATATCCGAGGGCCTTTCTGGTTCTTGTTTGACTATAATTGCCCAAAAAAACCAGGACAGCGTTTTCATTACAAAACTTAATTTACTTTGACTATTATTGTGGGGGTTCTAGGCATTTTTAAACCTTATATTGTTCAAATAAATGCATTATTATAAGCATTTATAAACAATTTTATAAACGTTTAGAATTCATTCTTTACTGTTACACCACAGGACATTTTGCATGTTTACCCTACAGTCAAAACCAAATGAAACACTTGCAGAACTTTTGATTTTCTGGAGGAAAATTACATCTTAATATTTTTACTTGATTACAATAAAATCATGTCCCATCATATTTACAGCATGAAATGCCAAAGAAGGTTCTGAACTAGACAGATCTCATGACATTTAAGGGGGATGAATACCAGTCCATTATGAACATCATATACCTGCCATGTGCTGATGCAACATGTGCTCATGCTTTTATTCTATTTTGGGTCTGTTGGAGTTGATGACCTGCAGGGAGGTTTGATTGAAGACTGCAACAAACATCTGGTGATTTATAGACAGAACACAAGGTGGCGATAGAGATACATTTATTTTCTTTACAACCTGATCGTTACCAGAACATTCTACAGACGTTTCCAAATAAATAACTCATACACAATGTACAAAACAGACATTTATCTCCCTTTAAAATACTTTTTCCTGAAGACACTTAAAAATCATTCTGGTAGTAACTGACTTTAGGAGTGAGCCTCAAAGCACACAGAAAAGGCAGCAGGTAAAGAGGAATTTACTGACTAAGCCAGCAGTCAGCAAAACATCTGCATGCGATTTATACATATAGAAAAGAAACCTATGAAACACTCACTTATATCACACAATGTAACACACACACACACACACACACACACACACACAGTAAAGGTTATATACTGGTTTTGGCACAACATCAAGAGCAATATTAAGAGTCCCATTAAGGTCCCTTTTTGGAGGTGAGGCAAACGCATGGTGGAGTAAATCAGAGACGTGAATGTTTCTCATTACAGAGTACGCTACAGCAGAGAGCTCCAGGCTGCTCTCCTCCAGAGTGGACACACGTCTGTGCTCACATTCGAACAAAGTCTCTTCTTGGAGAAGCACTATGGGCTGGATGGACGGCATGTACACTGGACAGCAGCTGCTCTGTAAATCTACATCTCCACATAGTTAATATCATCAACAAAATGCACAAGCACGGACACTCAAGTGCGCAAGCGGGTCTGCTCAAGTCGGCTGAGGTGTGGTTCCCTTCCTTCTTCTCCAGTGGAGGATGCTGCAGTCTGGTGTGGAACAAAGAGACAGCACTGGTGAACTAACGGTCGAGACAGTACTGGGAGATGTTTTAGACACACAAGCACACGATTTAAAAGCATTTCCTTCAGCCGTAAGAGCATCCCTCATTCTGAGTAGTAGTAGTAGTTCAGATCTTTGGAGCTAGTTTGGATGTGTTCAATTCCATAGTGCACCCGATTTAATAGAATAGAATAGAATAGAATAGAACTTTATTGATCCCTTGGGAGGATTCCCTCAGGCAAATTAAGGTTCCAGCAGCAGCATCAGTACAGAAAAGAGTAGAAAGATAAAATAATAATTATACTATATAAGAAAATATATATAAATATAAAGAATATATAATATAGAGACTATATGACAATATGAAATATTTATAAATGGCATTAAGCACTAATTTACCAAAGCAGGTGCTGGATGAGACCTATAAATAATACTCAACATAATTCTAGACTGTTTGGAGATGTTGTGTGTGTTTACAAGCCCTCAATAATCTGATAACTGCAGAAAACCTGATTTGGTCAGTGATTACGAGCACCTGAGTAATCAGAAAATGGGAAACTGGGCTTGCATAAGCTGGGCTTTGCGACGTTAAATTGCGTTCTTTTTCCACATCAAGTCACAATATGAACATACATCATCCAGAACAGTGTTTCTCAATCCTGGTCCTGGAGTTCCCCTGTTCTGCACATTTAACATGTTCCCCGCTCTCAGCCCACCTGATTCCACTAATCAGCTCTTTCAAGAGCACTTTGTAGGGTTGTGAAAGCAGGGAATTCTCTACAATGTTCAGGACAGGGTTGCCTACAGCAGTGGTCCCCAACCCCCGGGCTGCGGACAGGTACCGGTCCGTGGAGCAATTGTCTGAAGGATATTTTATTTAGAAAAATGTTTTATTTTGAGAAATGACTGGATTTTCTCGGTTACGTGGTCGAGAGGAGAGGAGAGGAGAACAGGTTGTGAGTATTAACTGGATCTGATAACAGAATAACAGGTCTTTACCGTTCTGTACTCCTTTCTGCATAGAGACCTCATTCCAGACTGCTCGTACAGTATAATTACATGGTGATCACTGTCTGTGGTCACCGCTCAGACGTCACTTGTGAGTGTTCACAGTATGTTTTGGAACATGCATGTGCCAGAGGGAGCTCAATCTGCCCAGGCTGGCCAGCGGTGACATGTGGGGGGTCTGACACCTCCAGGGCCCCGCGCTTTCTGCCTGAATCACTGGCAAAATCAGATACTGGCAGGATCAGACACACCCGTCATGGAGTAAATGCCGTTGACTCAACCCCCCCCAGCATGTGTTCCCGCTCACAGAGCATGATGGTGGTCAGCCACAGACTAGCAAGTAGAACTTCGAAAAACTTGTGGTTTTGCACCACTGTGTTGCAAACCCTGACCAACCCGAGCACAACAAGGACTTGGGACATAATGGAAGTACCCGTCTCATAAAGGCCATCTCATTTTCCTCAAGGCCTGTTTGTTTTTTAAATATTGAACAAATGTGGGCACACTCAGCAAACTTCACAGATCAAATCCATAGGGTGAATAAATCATTGCCGTGATCTGTTTGACTGACTGTTTTTGTGCTGCTTTTTCCTCTGCATCCACTTTACTAGCATTTCTTCTCGCACCGTTTCTCCACTAGTAATGCAAACCTAAGATTTAAGTCAACAACACTCTGACTTTTCTGTCAAACCAGTTCCGCAAGCTTTCATACAAAGGACATTTTGCTTAAGCCTGCTTGGGCAATGCACAGTTTTTCTATTGAAAGGTTTGTAAAAACACTAAAGGTCTAGAACTTCCACTCACAGTCAAACTCGCCCCCCTCTCTTGGGAAGCACTCTTTGAATAGGCAGTGCATGGTTCGGTAGCAGTTGTCGAGTAAGGATTTAGGCTTGACGGATCTCCGTCCCTCAAAGTTCGGGTTATCGACGTGGTCCCAGATGTCCTCTATGATGTCTGGGAGATCATCCTGTGTTGTACACACAAACACGTGCACACACAAATATAAATCATCAGCCAACACATCAATACATCATCATCATCATCATCATCATCATAAGGTTAATCCTCATTAGGCCACTGTCAAATACACACAATCGAAATGTGTCTCTAAGAAAGAAAAACAGCCTCGGCTGGAGAAACTAGTTACGGTGAGTAAACAGGGCACATATGTCGGATCAGTACTGGATATATGAGTACTGGATAGTTATGGTGAGTAAATAGTTACGGTATTATAATAATAATAATAATAATAATAATAATAATAATAATAATAAATAATAATAATAGTAATAGTTACGGTGAGTAAATAGGGCACGTATGTCGGATCATTACTGGATAACATATGAATAGGACAGGAATGAATAGGGAGGTTTTGGTTTTGAAACGGGAATCGACGTTGATATAGCAATGTTGTTTCAACGTTGTGTCAATGTTGTTATTGATTTCATGACTTTAATTTTCTAATGCAATGTTGATTTAAGTGTTAAGTGTTTTTTTTTCCTTTTTATTAATAATTTTAACCCAATTTGGAAGCACCAATTAGCCAACCCCATTAGGAATCTCCCTCTGGTCCCAACACTAGGAGGGTTACCAACCAGCATCACACTGGGTGTGATGTGGGGAGAGAATGCCATCGACCCACCCAGAGAGAGCAAGACCAACTATGCTGTCACTCAGACTCCGGCTGCCGATGGCAAGCAGCATCACCTCGGATCATAGTGCAGGTTTTATCAACACTGAAGCACCAACTGACATTGTCTCAGCTACAGTGAAGGTTGCTGATGTGCCAGCTGGGATGAATACGAAATGGTTTTACTGAGGACAACAGAGGGGGTGTGAGGCAGCATGAATGATTCAAAAGGCCGAATCAGCTGCTTTGGGGGTGAACAGAGGAAGGCTTTGTCCTTACTGTTTCTTGGGACCCATATGTTTGCTCATAGATCTTGAAAAGGTTGTCGAGTTCCACGAGATATTTCCGTCGTGTTGGATGTCTCTCAGGCAGAACCCTCAAAATCCTCTTTATGCTGGCCTTAGACACCCTGAGCCACAGGCCCTGCAGATGCTCCACTTTTACAGTTTCATCTGTGTTCATCTAGGAGAGCAGAGGGAGACAAAAGCAACACGAGATGATGAGAGAGTGGACAGGATGCAGCAAGGCTCAGAAAAGGGGAAGAGGCAGAGAATTCAAAACAGAAGAATGTCAGGAGGAAAGGATGGGTGAATGAATGAATGAACGAATGAACAGCTACAGAGGAAAACAGCGATTACACAGAGGAAAGGCTCACACTGAGTGTGGGAGGGTGTGCAGAGTGTGGGAAGGCATAGTGGATCAGTGAGTCAGAGAGTTTAGGGGCAGGATAGTGGGGCACTTGCTCACCAGCCTGCTGATGTTGTGCAGTCTGAAGACCTCCTCATATTGCACTTCAAGGGTGTAGTTAATGGGGAAGTTCTGCTTCTGAAAACATCAGTATTAACACTGTAAATAGCCTCTCCATTTCCTTGCAATCCATGTAACAACAGAAGCAACATAAACAAAACTGAGCCCTTAATTTGACCATGACTGTGATTGGCTTTCTGTATTTTTATGGTCACTGGAAGAAGATTTGAAGAAGATGAATCATGAACAATTAATGGAATGGAATGTGTTGATATTTGATTTCTGTTGATATCTGTGCAGTTTACCTTTTTTATTTCAATTATGAACAAAACAAATCCTGATATTCTAATTTATAGATATAGGTTAGGCTTCCATTTCATCATTGTCTAGCAAAAACCTTGGTTCTCCAAAATGCCAGCTTTACATCTTTGAGTCCAAATCACACTAAATGATCCAATAGACGTGTTCCAAAATGACTTGGAAAGGAATAAAACCATTTACACTGACTTCCATTCAAAGTTCTCTTCTTGCCATTTTGAAGATACAACACTTTTGCGGGACAGCATTGATAATAATATGCTCACACTTCTCTGGGCTAAATGCCAGCTTCTAGGCTTCATAACTCAGATTGTCTCCTATATATACTTTTGTCATTTTTAGGTTAATAAAGGTACGTCACACCATCAAAACGTTCTGTGAAACTGGTTTAGGGCTCTAAATACTGCACATTACAGTATGACCATATACTTTTACATATCAAACTTTCAGCCCTGTGTCATGAAACCTATCGTATTCCCAGGTTCTTGCCAATACATAGCTATAGCACATACCTGCCTACTGTTATATATTCATTTATCTACCTATGCTGATGTGTATGTACAGACTGAATGGGTCACTTGTGTTAGTTTGTAGGTCATCTTTCTCAACACAACAGTCTGACGTTACAGATAGAAATCTTCTTTCCATTTCCATACTTTTTCTGGAGATGCTCAGTTCTTACAACGCAGTTGTTATTTTTCCCACTGCCCCTGAACCCCAGAATACAGTGATGTTAGGTGCGTTGTGTTTTACCATGTATCGTCTCCTCAAGGTGGAATTAAGCTTATCCTGAATGGTCTGCAGTCCTCTGCATCTATCTTGCACTGTGTTCATCCACACTGGTAATACCCATATCAGACCTACAGGAACAGTGACAGAGAAAACACAATACCACATGAACCCCGGAGAACTACATCAGCACTAGACCTAGTTTTCAATCCCAATTTACACAAAAGCATGAGTAACACGTATGAGTAACATGTGGGAGACTGGCACAAACATTCAGCTTCCCTGAAAGAGTCACTGAATATCCTTTAATCCGTACTAGGTCTGGGCACTAATCCAGCGGGTGACTAATTCAGCGGGAGTTTTACTCGTAGAGCAGTTCAACGCTGTCAGGTTTCTGAGAGTAACACTGTATTTATTGTAGGACTCTCCCTGGGCAAACTGATTATATGCTACACTTCTCTCCTGTCAAACAAAAGCACACGCTGGATTGAGTACCTCTCATTACATCCGATACAATAAGGTGTCAATCAGCATGTGTGTTCTTCTGGTAGCTACTGCAGATTCACAAGTGTTGGTCTGTTGGATTACAATACTGTTCTGAAGGAAGGAACAATAAATGATTCAATATTTAGACTGATATGATCAATATTTATTGATCAAAACATACAGAAGTAGTGTCTTCCATTGTGGCGTTGGGTTTAACGCAACATGCCAGACATCTCTAAATGGAGTTGTAGAGGTTCCTAATGGTGTCCTGTGATAATCAAGCCCATGCATCTTGAATATTCTAACTCAGTGTGGCAGGGGTGGAGTGTTGATAGTGAGTTCAATAGCATTCTACACATTTTCAATCAGGGATAGATCTGTCATTTTCAGGACAGAACTGAAAGTGACCTGCTGCCATTCCCAGACACTCCATGACGGTCTGGTGCAACACCATTGTGCTCTTTGGTGATGTTCACATGGTGTTAATGGCACTGGTTGCAACACTCATGCATGTAGTCCTGCAACCACCTGCCAATGGTGCTGGTGCTGAAATAGGATGATTCGTGGAAGGCATCACTTCTCCCCACACTAGACTCGCACACACCAATCAGCCATAACATTAAAACCACCTCCTCCTTTCTACACTCTCTTTCACTTGTATCAGCTGCACCATACAGGAGCACATGGTAGATCTAAAATTACAGATTGTAGTCCAGGGGTCACCAACCTTAAACCACCCCACTTGATCAAATTAATTACTGCCTTCAGAAGGTCTTGGGAGGCTGAATGGGGTGTGTTCCATTTGGGTTGGTGTTAAAAACTGCAGGTTGGTGACCCCTGCTTTAGTCCATCTGTCTACTTTGTTTCCTTCGCATTATAATGATGGATCCCACTGTCCTCATATATATATATATATATATATATATATATATATATGTGTGTGTGTTGAACAAATTCTAGAGAAATAAACATGGGTGAATACTAATATCTTCCTTTTAAGAAGAAATAAGTTAAGTTGCTGGACAGTTACTGAATAAAGCCCATTCTTGTTTAACTTAAAGATTCAGTTACTTTAAGTGTGAAATTTAAGAATCAGAATCTAAAATTGAGATAATGTCTCTTTAAAGGCCTAGCGTCTCTGTTGTCACAACAGATGAAAGATAAAGTGTGAAACACAGAAGCTGTCTTATGTAGTTAACATCAAAACCACAAACCACTGCTGGGTTTACGAGGAAAAATGAGCTTTCAACATAACACGAAACCTGATGATGTTGCCATTTTGTATACATATATATATATATATATATATATATATATGTATACATACATATACTGTATATATATAGACCAAAATTAATGTCCTCCAAAGCCTTTCCATAGTCTAGATATCTATTGCTTCTCCTCCCTGCAATAAGGAAAACAAGGACAGAAATAAATCAAACCTCCTCTGAATAAACACTTACAAGCCATAATGCCACACTACAATAAGCTCTGTTACACTGCCACATAGTAATTCACGTGTGGTCAGAGGTGCGTTGCATAAGGTGGTCAAACGTAGTTTATGGAAAGTTTCTCAGCGAGGCTCCTGCTGAGAGCAGAGGGATTGAGGGCACGGGGGTTTAATCCTGTGTCTATTTTAACAAAGAGGTTTGGATAGTTAAAGATAAGCGATTGTGACTGCATAGCCTGAGGCTGAGAACGAAAGAGAGACGCAGACAGTGTGAGACAGAGGCAGAGAGGAGAGAGGAGAGAGAGAAAGGGAGAGCCTCTACAGCTGGATGTCACTCTGCCATTCGTCGCCGTGTGGTTGGCCCCTGCGGTACAGCTGCAATTCAGACGGTTGCGAAGAGACGGTCAGTCAGCAAAGTCCCAGAGTGCAGGCAAAACACTTCAGAGGACTGCTGGAATTCATTCGGCCACAGGACCCCAGTCTATATATGGGTATGGTCCACTCAACCCCTACGCTTCGATCTGAACTCGGTCTACCCTCGTGTGCCCACTTTCTCTCCCTCTCGCTGGCCTTTCGCTTGCATCGGACATATCTTTGTCTCTTCGTTGCAGGAAGTGGTGAAGTACAAAAAGAAGGCTTTTTGAGATCTACGGACGTATGATTGTATGTAATGCGGAGTGTCAAACGCACTACGTGCATGTCACACACACCTCTACATCAACATCAGAGCTGGTCACATGTGTAACTGTGAAACCACAAAAGCTCACCAAGATCTGTGCTGCAAAACCTGACGTGCATCACTTGGTTTCTCTTCACCCCCCCCCCCCCTCTCTCAAAAGCAATGTCTTATCCAGCATAAGCCTTCACTTGCTGATGGACTTCATCTGAATTAACCCAACTTCCAAAGTTCTCATGTGAGCTGCCTACTTGTGTTCATTAAGGAAGCTCTCAATCTTCTTCAAACATCCTGTCAGGCCACTCCAGAGCCCTTTGGTCTGCAGATTCCCAAGCCACTGATATCCACTGAGAAATGGGCTCTATTTTAGTTGCAAAATCATTATGTTCCCTTACAGCTACATGTAGACAAAGCTGAACATGTGGACAAACTGCTGATGAACATCTGGACAACTCACAAGCTGTCCAGATGTCCACGTAAGTGCTTAAGCTCCGAAAAGACCTCACTTACCCAGAAGGCCCCTCAGGAGCCAGGTCTCAAAATGGACCATGCTTCCGCTGGAGACACTTGACACTGAGGACTGGTGCAGTGGAATCTGGACACTGTTCCAGAGACTAGATGAGGCCTCTTGCACGTTCACCCTGAAGAAGCAGCACAGCATCAAGCAATGTCCAGATAAACATTACACAGCAGCATATCATCACCCGGGTTCACTGGGTTCTGCTTTGAGTGACCCGTTCTGTTCAAACACTTTCCGTGCAGGTGTATCATTCAGTAAATGCAATAAAGGTCCCTCAACAGTTCCTGGTTTGGGTATATGTCTCTACAGCAGGGGTGCACAACTGGTCTCCAGATTCAACTCGTCAGTTGATAATCTGACAGAGCAACTACCAAACTCTCCAGCAGGCTGGCCCTTCAGGACTGGAGCTGTGCACCCCCGACTTAACCCTTACCATAATCCATTCTGGAACGCACACAAGGGCAGCATTATTAAGGTTACATGACACATACAAAAAATCTATAAAACCACCAAAGATGAGACAAATGTTGGAAATGTTCTAAAAGGCCTTTATACTATAAATGCTGATGCAGGTTAATATACATTGTCATTAAAGGCTCATGTTGTGTTTTTATCCCATTTTCCCGTCACAATTTGGACGAGCCAACCCTGTTACGACTCTACCCATCACATACAAAGGAGGCACTTGGAGGGTGAAGCCAGTCACTGCCTCATTTTGAACTGCTGTCATTGCATCACTGCTGTATATTTCACCTAAAATTGCCATTTCGGAGGTACAGGGTTCAAAGACGACAACACTGGATATACTGGTGCATCTCAAAAAATTAGAATATTGCTCATAATTCAATTCAAAAATTGTAACGGTTGTATATTTTATATTTATTACATTTAAAGTGATTTTCAAACTTTTCAAGATTTGTAATTTAGTCCAAGCTGAATTTAAACATCGTAATAGATTCTGGGTTTCTGATTTTCAAGTCATCCTTATCAACAGTAAAAAATAAATAAATAAATAAATAATGTAATTTTACATGTAATGGAAATAAAGTCTGACTCTAACTTTTATGAAATAACGAACACTGAAAGGAACCTTTTAAGATGTGCTAATATATACTGTAAGGACACATATCATGTCATCCAATAAGAGAAGAACCATTAAGCTATTCAAAGAACCGGGTATATTATATCTGGGCAGGTGGAATTAGGAAGAACCAGATAAATATTAGTCTAAACACATTTCAATAAACACATTTTATTTATGGAAGCATCTACTGACTGACCACTATGGACAGTTCTGTGATGCTGTGTTATTATAACCTTAGTTTCCAGGAATATATATAATATATATTTAATATATATATTAAAGACTGTAAGCAAAACTTTGGTTGGTAGAGAATCTTGTGGAAATTCTTTAAACTTCAAAAACAATCCAAAGTTCTTTTGAATATCAAGTTAAAGCTGTGAAATGAAGTCACATTACATGGTCTTTAATGATGTTTCTGAGGTTCTAATGACCTGCGAATTCCTTTGCTGCAGCTTGAAGAAGATGGGAGTGATATCTGCCCCAACACACCAGTGCAGTGGTGTAAAACAAGTCCAGATGTTTTCTCCCCCACCATTGCCTCTCATTCGAAAGGAAAAATGAAAATTCTCCCCAAATTCTCCACGGGTGAGATTCCTGCAGGAACATCTCCCTCATAAATGCAAAATCCCCCTCTAATGAAGTGTGCATGTAATGCCATCCAAGAGCAGCCTGGTCAGATCAGGAACTGCTGAGCAAGAAATTTTTTGGCAAATTTCCCACAACCATTCTTCTAGTCCAACACTTACCAGCTCCAGTCCTCCAGGAGGTGAGATCAGATGCTTGCACAGATCCAAGCAAACCTGGGGACAGCTGACGAGCTTCAGCTGAAAGAGATGCAGAAGAGTTAGAGACCAAAAGCTGAGACACCAAAAAAGGCCACCTCATCTGGTCAGTCCTTCTCGGCCTTTCCAGTAAAAGGTGATCAAGGCGAGGCTGAGAAGGAGGACATGGAGTGGAGAGCAGGCATTGCGCAATGGTGGGCACATGCTGAGTTGGGAGACGAGGAGCTTCAGCGCTGGCTTGCACCTCCAGACTTAAATCAGAGGAACCGCAGCTGGAGGCTCGCGCACAAACTGCGCACTGCTGGCTTTGAGCGCAAAACGGGCGTCTTTGGCGCTCCTGCGCAACACGTGAGAGCAGCTCACCCACCTTTCTGTCCGTCCTCGAGCTCGGTCTGCTGCTCGCGCTCAGGCTCGCGCTGTCCCACAGCTTCAGGGGGAGCTTTTGACCCACAGCCCCTCTCTGGAAAGCCCTCTGAGCTTACGTATGCGCTGCGGAAACCCCCGCAGCCGCTCCTCCTCACGCAGATTTTCTCTTTAAAGTGGTCTTAATCAGAGACCCTCCTCCCTCTCTCCCTCCCTTTTCTCTCTCTCTCTCTCTCTCTCTCTCTCTCTCTCTCTCTGCGCACAGAGCCTAACTCACTTTCACTTTCGAACAGGTTTATTAACCCTTAGAGCTACACAGGTTTTTTGGGCCTTTTTGCCTCTTACAAGTAATTACATGACATAGTCACGTGACATATGATGATATCTTTATGGAAGGCCTTTGGTTTCTGAAATATGTAATTTCTTGATGTGTCCACACTATCAGAAATTTAATATCTTCAAGAAAGTGACCAAAAATGACCAAACTATTTTTTAATGTGGAGACTTGAACTGAAAAAAATTAGATTTCTGAACAAAACACTTGCAGATCAAAAATGATATGTATGACATTTTATAATACAGCTCATTACTGTGACAAAATGAAATTCTTTATTCAAAGCCAAATTGACCAACATCTCAGGAAATAAAAACTGCTTTATTATATTGGATTTTAAAAACAGAAGCTTCTAAAACAGTTATACATTTTATAAAAGTATGATTTGTCACAATAAATTACTCGCAGATGCTTCACTGCACTACAACCCTGCCCTCTCCTATCCACCCCACATCAGCACAGTTACCCTCTTCTATTCACCCCACATCAGCACAGTTACCCTCTACTATCCACCCCACATCAGCACAGTTACCCTCTCCTATCTGCCCCACATCAGCACAGTTACCCTCTCGTATCCACTCCACATCAGCACAGTTACCCTCTCCTATCTGCCCCACATCAGCACAGTTACCCTCTCCTATCCACCCCACATCAGCACAGTTACCCTCTCCTATCCACCCCACATCAGTGCAGATACCCTCTCCTATCGACCCCACATCAGCACAGTTACCCTCTCCTTTCCACCCCACATCAGTGCAGATACCCTCTCGTATCCACCCCACAGCAGTGCAGTTACCCTCTCCTATCCGCCCCACATCAGCACAGTTACCCTCTCCTATCCACCCCACATCAGCGCAGATACCCTCTCGTATCCGCCCCAAAGCAGTGCAGTTACCCACTAATATGCAACCCACAGTAGTGCAGTTGCCCTCTCCTATCTGCCCCACAGCAGCTCAAAGGTACCCTCTCCTATCCACCCCACAGCAGCGCAGTTACCCTCTTCAATCCTCCCCACATCAGTGCAGTTACCCTCTCCTATCTGCCCCACAGCAGCACAGAAACCCTCTCCTTTCCACCCCACATCAGTGCAGTTACCCTCTCCTTTCTGCCCCACAGCAGCACAGAAACCCTCTCCTTTCCACCCCACATCAGTGCAGTTACCCTCTCCTATCTGTCCCACATCAGCACAGTTACCCTTTCCTTTCACTCTGATGCAGTCTGGCAGAAGATTCCGGAGCATCCAAGCCTCCACCACCAGACTCTGCAACAGCTTTGTCCACCAGGCAGTCAGACTCCTCAACGCACAGAGACTGGGCTGAATCCCCCACCCCCCCACCACTCCTCACACCCACACTCACACAGGGACTGAACTGGGACTGAAACCTGAACCCCACACCACTCCTCACACCACAAAGACTACACCAACACAAAGATTGGACTGTAACCACCCAGCACTCTACACACAGATGCACTCGGCACACAGAGCCTGGATCATCCCCATCCTTATCAGCAATATTTGCTGCTCACTAAGAACTATAACTTCTACCTCAGTAACTGCTGTTATCATGAACATCTAGATGTTACAGTATGTTACATATCTCTTGCACCTTATTCCCACCACTCATCTCACTTCATTGTACCACTCGGTATTGTACTGTCCTGTCCAGTCTGTTAAACCGTCTCTTGTTTACTGTATTTATTGTATTTATTGTAGTGTTCGCACTTTATGTTGTCTTACTGTATTGCTGCTCCATGTTGCACCTTGGTTTCCGTAGGAACGCAATTTCATTGCACTGTGTACCTGTACTCGGTTGTAATGACAATAAAAAGCCTTGACCTTGACCTATCTTTCCCACATCAGCACAGTTACCCTCTCGTATCCGCCCCACAGCTGTGCAGATACCCACTCCTTTCAACCCCACATCAGCACAGTTACCCTCTCCTATATGTCCCACATCAGCACAGTTACTCTCTCCTATCTTTCCCACAGCAGCGCAGTTACTCTCTCTTATCTTTCCCACAGCAGCGCAGTTACGCTCTCCTATCTGCCCCACAGCAGTGCAGTTACCCTCTCCTATTTGCCCAACATCAGCACAGTTACCCTCTCCTATCCACCCCACATCAGTGCAGTTACCCTCTCCTATCTGCCCCATATCAGCACAGTTACCCTCTCCTATATGTCCCACATCAGCACAGTTACCCTCTCTTATCTTTCCCACAGCAGCGCAGTTACCCTCTCCTATCTGCCCCACAGCAGTGAAGTTACCCTCTCCTATCTGCCCCATATCAGCACAGTTACCCTCTCGTATCCACTCCACAGCAGTGCAGTTACCCTCTCCTATCCACCTCACATCAGCACAGTTACCCTCTCCTATCCACCCCACATCAGCACAGTTACCCTCTCCTATCCACCCCACATCAGCACGGTTACACTCTCCTATCCAACCCACATCAGCACGGCTACCCTCTCCTATCTGCCCCACATCAGCACAGTTACCCTCTCCTATCCACCCCACATCAGCAGAGTTACACTCTCCTATCCACCCCACATCAGCACAGTTACCCTCTCCTATCCACCCCATATCACCACAGTTACCCTCTCCTATCCACCCCACAGCAGTGCAGTTACCCTCTTCAATCCTCCCCACATCAGTGCAGTTACCCTCTCCTATCTGCCCCACAGCAGCACAGAAACCCTCTCCTTTCAACCCCACATCAGTGCAGTTACCCTCTCCTATCTGCCCCACAGCAGCACAGAAACCCTCTCCTTTCCACCCCACATCAGTGCAGTTACCCTCTCATATCCGCCCCACATCAGCTCAGAGGGACCATCTCATATCCACCCCACAGCAGCACAGTTACCCTCTCCTTTCCATCCCACATCAGCGCAGTTACCATCTCGTATCTGCCCCACAGCAGCGCACTTACCCTCTCCTATCTGCCCCACAGCAGCTCAGAGGTACCCTCTCCTATCTGTCCCACAGTAGCACATTTGCCCTCTCCTATCTGCCCCACAGCAGCTCAGAGGTACCCTCTCCTTTCTACCCCACATCAGCACAGTTACCCTCTCCTATATGTCCCACATCAGCACAGTTACTCTCTCCTATCTTTCCCACAGCAGCGCAGTTACCCTCTCCTATCTTTCCCACAGCAGTGCAGTTACCCTCTCCTATCTGCCCCACAGCAGTGCAGTTACCCTCTCCTATTTGCCCAACACCAGCACAGTTACCCTCTCCTATCCACCCCACATCAGTGCAGTTACCCTCTCCTATCTGCCCCATATCAACACAGTTACCCTCTCGTATCCACTCCACAGCAGTGCAGTTACCCTCTCCTATCCACCTCACATCAGCACAGTTAAACTCTCCTATCCACCCCACATCAGCACAGTTACACTCTCCTATCCAACCCACATCAGCACAGCTACCCTCTCCTATCCACCCCACATCAGCATAGTTACACTCTCCTATCCAACCCACATCAGCACAGCTACCCTCTCCTATCTGCCCCACATCAGCACAGTTACCCTCTCCTATCCACCCCACATCAGCACAGTTACCCTCTCCTATCCAACCCACATCAGCGTAGTTACCCTCTCCTATCCAGCCCACATCAGCGTAGTTACCCTCTCCTATCCACCTTACATCAGCACAGTCACACTCTCCTATCCACCCCACATCAGCACAGTTACCCTCTCCTATCCACCCCACATCAGCACAGTTACCCTCTCCTATCCACCTCACATCAGCACAGTTACCCTCTCCTTTCCACCTCACATCAGCACAGTCACCCTCTCCTATCCACCCCACATCAGCAGAGTTACCCTCTCCTATCCACCTCACATCAGCACAGTTACCCTCTCCTATCCACCCCACATCAGCGCTTTTACCCTCTTATTATATACATTTTTGTTAGTTTTGTTTTGGGGGGGATCAACCAGAAAAAGAAAAGGAAAATGAAGGCGATGTAAGATTCATATCTATGATGTTTCATAATTAAAATGTTGATCACAAAAAACAGATCAACACACAGTCTGTTCCACCCAGGTGATGAATGTGTTACTGTCGTTTTAAAAATCCTCTCAGCAGATTAGAAACTAATAAATCTGTTGGGCCTCAAACACATTTTTAGATGTTGTTAATCTAAAATTCCTCCTACAGTAACATCTCGATTCTCCGTTGTCCAATCTGATATAAAACTAAAAGCAGGAATCACTGATACAACACACAGACACACAGGGTATTTGGTCACTCTATTGTGGCCAATGAAGTCCCAACATTTTAACCTTACTGTGCCATCTGAACCTGGCTCTGTTCTCTTGAAAAACAATAGAAAAATAAATTGCTGGCCATACCCCCACACACACAGCCACACACAGCCACACACACACACACACACACACACACACACACACGCACACACACACACACACACACACACACACACACACACACACAAAATCTGACAGAAATCCTTCATTGTAGTTTAGCTCAATAATGCACAACACTCTCTACATTGCTCAATTATGGACAAACTGATTGACTCTTTTTGTTGAAGGACAGGACTTTATCTATTATCACAATGGTCAAAACTCGAGCTGTACCAAGAGCCCTTTGAGCTTCAAGTACAGCTCGGCTTGACCCACCATCCCTCAAAACGCAAGGAAAACATGCATCCAGCAAAATGGTGGAAAGAACTTTCCCTGGAGGTCTGAACAGATCCCTCACTGCCTTCAAACACAGACTGTTTCATGAGTATTTAACTCCATAAAGACATTTGTTTTCAACAGGATCTAAGTGTGAGGAATCTCTAGATTCTAGCCTTGTCTATTAGCTAAGGATATCCGAGTGAACAGCAAAGCACTGTTGTAGGTGACATACATGTAAACGGAAATGTAAGCAGCAAGCTGATTGGTTCTTTTTGTTCTTTTTGTCTGTAAAGAGATGCTCCTACAAGGCTAGGAGAGAGAAAAGTGAGGGTTCTCTTGTATTTTCACTTTTAAAATATTGTTATAACCATATATTTTCTGTGGTTTTATTTTTTAACTTCTGTAAAAATTAAACAGCTGAAAAATAACTTTATACTAATTTTTTAGGAGTACTGAGATTCAATTTAAAGGTGCTTGAACACCCCTGAAAAGTGGTTTGGGCACCCAGGTCAGAATTTCTCTTACTGTGAGAAGCTATGTGAGTAACACATGACCTGATTTGCAAATAGCACAGAGTTAAAGACCAAATGAGTCGTTTTGAAAATATTCCATCTTGAATACTTTCAAAATAACAAAAAGTAAAAAGCCTCCAAGCAAGGGCTTGGGCACCAGCATTGTCGTAGGCTTTATAACACAGCCTTCCAGTTCTGTGAGATTCTTGGGGCATCTTGCTGCACTGCTTTGGTCAGGTCTATACAACAATTTTCAGTGATATTTGGATCTGGGGATTGTGAGGGTTCTAGACAGTGGGATATAGAGCAGTGTTCTTTGTGCCACTGGCTGCAGCAAAGCACAACAGTTTTCCTTTAATCACTCTCCAGAACATCTCCAAAATGCATCAGGGACTTTGAGAAGACATGGGTTTCTTCTGATGACAGTTCCGTTAATGTACCTTCCATATGGACAAGTATTGGGCCACATACTTATTTGTTGGTCAAGGGTATTAAAAAAGGTTGGTTCTGCTTTTGTTAGGGACAAAGAATGTTGGAGATGGAGCTGCCGGGCAGAAGGAGAAGAGGAAGACCTCAGAGAAGGTTTATGGATGTAGTGAAGGTGGACATGGAGAAGGTTGGTGTAACAGTAGAGGAGGCAGGGGATAGGGCAAGATGGAGGCAGATGATCCGCTGTGGCGACCCCTAAAGGGAGCAGCCAAAAGAAGAAGATTCTGCTTTTGTTGGGATAACTGTCTCTAATGTCCAGGGAAGGTTTTCCACTACATTTTGAAACATCTGAGAATTTTATTGCATTCATTGTTAAGAGTATTAGTGACATCAGGAACCCACTTCATCTCCAACTCCTCAACTCATCCCAAACCTATCATCACACTGTGCCATTGCTCAATGCTTGGGGGCTTTATCGCCCATGCTGTATGCCTGGTGCCAATAGGTTCATGTTTATCTGCCCCAGACAGTCTTATTTTATTGGCAGCACTTCACTACAGTATGTGTGCATCTTTGTCACGCACTATGGGCGTGTTTGTCATGGAGATGAAATTAGGAGGAAGATAGCTCTTTGGATGAAGGGTTGGGGAACCTTTAATCAGGGGTATCCAATGTCAGTCTTGCTGATATGAGTGGATCAGACACAGCTGTGCTACTGGAGTGCTTAAACACTGTGTCCACTCACTGTCCAGTCTATTAGACACCCCTACCTGGTTTCTCCACCTTATAGATGTAAAGTCAGATACAGAAGCTCGTCTGTTTGTGATGGTCATTCTTTAGTCCATCAGTGCCCACAGGACACTGTTGGCTGGATATTTCTAGTTGGTGGAGTGTTCTCAATCCAGCAGTGACACCAAGGGGTTTAAAATCTCCAACAGTACTGCTGTGTCTGATCCATTAGCCTCAGCCCAACACCACCCACTTAATATTTTCTATGGCTTTAAATAACCCTTTCTGGCACCTTTGCTTTTAAGAGTGTCAACACCTAAAGCTCTTTATAAACATTACCAGTCATCAAATGAGCTCCATTAGACAAAAAGCAGGACAGTTTGAATTTAAAGGCCTGTATGAGTCCCATCCCAACCCAAAATCTGAAAGATTCAAATTGGCTCTGACTCTCCGTTTAACTAGCTAACAGAGATACTGTTGCTGTTGAAAAACTACAAATTGGTTCCTCTGCCCCCAGATGAAAAAGAAAAGAGTTTGTAATGGGTACTGCAGCTTGTAATGGCAGAAAAAGTCCAGTAGCTATGTGAGCAATGTGTGCATCTTAAAGCAGCTGAATTCATTTATTCTAGAGACTGTCCACAAACATTTGGACATATGTGCATTTGTGCAGGAGTCGCTGCACAGTAGAACAGTGCACAGCACCACTCCGAGCACAAACTGGAAAAAAGGAGTACTGCAATACTAAGATACAGGGGTTGGACAATAAAACTGAAACAGCTGTCATTTCAGTGTGGGAGGTTTCATGGCTAAATTGGAGCAGCCTGGTGGCCAATCTTCATTAGCTGCACCATTAAGAGCAGAGTGTGAAGGTTCAATTAGCAGGTAAGAGCACAGTTTTGCTCTGAATATTGCAATGAACACAACATTATGGGTGACATACCAGAGTTCAAAAGAGGACACATTGTTGGTGCGCGTCTTGCTGGCGCATCTGTGACCAAGATAGCAAGTCTTTGTGATGTATCAAGAGCCACGGTATCCAGGGTAACATCAGCACCACCAAGAAGCACCAACCACATCCAACAGGATTAACTGTGGACGTAAGAGGAAGCTGTCTGAAAGGGGTGTCGGGGTGCAAACCTGGATTGTATCCAAAAAATGTCATTCCCAAGACGAATTGATACTGAGGCCGCAAAAGGAGACCCTAGTTCACCATAACTAATCAATTATTGTGGTCTAAAACCAGGTGTTTCAGTTTCATTGTCCAACCCCTGTAAGTTGTGTGCAAAGTGTAACTGGTAACTTAATTCAGCCCAAAGCTTTTGGTTAACCTGGCCTCATATAGTGTGAAGATTAAAGGTTCTTAATTAAACCTTTATATTTTGTGAAGGTTTTGAAATGCTTAAAGGTTTCTTCACACTCACACATATAATTTGCAAAACTGGTTCCGCAACTACCCACAGAAAGGTTCTTTTGAAACATCAGGCAAAGAACAGTTTTTGGGGTATTAAGTCTTTATATCATAACAGAACAGTTTTTCTTCATTCAAATATTGTCAATCACTGTACCATGAGATGAGTGTAACATTGCAACATTGCACCCTCATTCTGTGAAACACACACACGCACACACACACGCACACACACACACACACACACACACACACACACACACACACACACACACACACACACACACACTCTTTTCCATCTTCAAGGGGTATTTCCAAGCTGCACTACCCCAATACAAATAAGGACATTTCTGAATATAGAGACCCGTGTAGATGTTTCAGGCAGTAAGCACTGCAGTACCCTCGAACAAACAATCTTAAACATAGTAGTCAGAATGTGTTTGTCAGTAGTTATGTATTTTCAAAGAACAGGTCATGGCAATATTGCACTCTTTGAACACAACTATAAAAGATTGTTTTCTGATATCAGTGAAATCAACACAAGATTATCCATGAAATGGTGTTTAAATGTTTGTGAACCCTTTAAAACTTTCTATATTTCTTCAAAACCTGAGCTAACACTTTTTGTCACACTCCTATAGCCAAGCAATTTTCCTCCCATAAACTGCTTGTTTCAGGTCCTTCCACGTCATTACTATTGGATTAAGGTCAGGAAATTGACTGGGTCATTCCAAAACATTAACTTTATTATTCCTTAACCATTCTTCATTAGAGCAGCTTATTTGCTTTGGGCCATTGTTTTGCCGCATGACCCACAGTCTCATGAGATTCAGCTCACAGACATGTTTCCTGACTTTTTCCTTTATAATATGCTGCTATGTTTTAGAATTAACTGTTCCTTTAATGGTGGCAAGCCATCCTGGCCCAAATGCAACAGAACAGGCTCAAACTTTGATACTACCACCACCGTGTTTCACAGATGGTATAAGGATTTTAAGCTGGATTGTTTTCCTTTCTCCAAGAATAATGCTTGTCATTTAAACCAAAAAGATCTATTTTCTTATCCATCGACAAAACAGTATTTCAGTAGCCTTCTGGCTTCTCCATGTCTTGCAGGTGAGGAGTGCAGCACTGTGCTTATTGGGTTCTTTGAAACCCTTTCATACACACCATTGTTGCTCAGTGTTCTCCTAATAGTGAGAACTTACAGAAATGTAATACTGATTCATGTCCACAATAAATAAACGGCATAATCATGGCATAATTAAAGGGAAAGTTTGGATCTTCTTCCAGACCTTTTAATTTACAAATTATTTGTACTGACACAGGGATTTGATCCTGTAGTTGTTTAGGAAAGGCTGTAAGAGAAATTCCTGACTTGTAAGAGACATTCCTGACTCCTGACTACAGTCATCCTTCCCAGATTTGCACTGGACTCCGTGGAATTTCCCCCTTATTGGTGTTTTGGTCAAAACTATGAGTGCTGGCATACAAACCCTTTACACACAGGCATCTATGAGCTGCAGTCAGTCATGATCATTGACTATTTGTAACACTCAGTACCACTAAATTAATCATGAGGAAAAAAAAGCAACAGTCCCTTCTGTTCTGTCACTTATTCATGTTATGGAAACAAAAGCTCACAACCTGATTTTAAATTCATCCATTGGTTTTAGAAATGACTCACATGAAAGCTGAAACGCTCCCAAATGAGGTTTAATTTACGAAAATAAACTGCAGAAATACTGATCCTTTTATGAACACAGAAAGGTCAGATTTTGGCAGGACAAAAGTTTTGTCGCCTTGTCAAAAAATTCACCCAATCCTAGTTTACAGCCTCACCTGTGCTCACTAATTGATCAGTTAAAAGTAACCCCAGCACCCCAGACCTTCACTTGAACTGCAACTTGACTTCTGACAACATGCCAAAAATCCACCCTGCGATTATCAAGAGGCTGAAGACCAGATCCACTGCTGGCACCTTTAATGTGTCTCAGCGTCAAGTACAAAGAATTAAAAAAAGATTTGAAGAGACTGGAGATGTTTTTAACAAGGCCAGGTCTGGCAGACCCCGCAAGACAACTGCTCAGGAGTTTGTTGGTTAGAAAATTCCACTGCAGCAGAGCTCCACCAGGCCAGGTCACCTCATGTCCCTGTGTCAGCTAGAACAGTTTGTAGGATTCTGTCTCAAAATGGTCTCCATGGTCGAATCAGTGCCCAGAAACCAGCACTAAACAAAAGGCAAATAAAAAAACGTGTGGCATTTGCCAAGGCCCACAGCCTGCTAAACGGATGGACGCTGGAAAAGTGGCAGAAGGTGGATTTCTCAGATGAATCTTCAGTTGAATTACACCACAGCCTCCTCAAATACTGCAGGAGACCTACTGGAGCCAGTATGGATCCAAGATTCACCCAGAAAACAGTTAAGTTTGGTGGTGGAAAGATCATGGTCTGGGGTTACATTCAGTATGGGGGTGTGCAAAACATTTGCAAGGTGGGAGGCAATATCAATAGCCTAAAATATCAAGAATTATTAGCTACCTCTTACATTCCCAGTCATAAAAGGGGTCAAATTTTGAGGATTGGATTGTCCTCCATCTCATTCAACAAAGTTCCTCAATGCCAAGAAGATCAAGGTGCTCCAGGACTGGCCAGCCCAGTCACCAGACATGAACATCGTTGAGCATGTTTGGGGTAGGATGAAAGAGGAAGCTTGGAAGACAATACCAAAGAATCTTGATGAACTCTGGGAGGCATGTAAGACTGCATTCTTTGCTATTCCTGATGACTTCATCAATAAATTGTATGAATCATTGTCGAATTGGATGCAGTCCTTCAAGCTCACGGAAGTCACACAAATGATTAAATATGGCTCTAATAGCACCACAAATTCATTCACCAATGTTATGAAACATGTCTTTGTATTTGAAGTAAATTATTTGTTTGATACAAAATTTTGTCTTGCCAAAATCTGACCTTTCTGTGTTCATAAAAGGATCAGTATTTCTGCAGTTTATTTTCGTAAATTAAACCTCATTTGGGAGGGTTTCAACTTTATATCATTTCTAAAACCAATGGATGAATTTAAAGTCAGGTTATGAGCTTTTGTTTCCACAACATGGATAAGCAACAGAACTTATGCCAGGGACTGTATATATATATATATATATATATATATATATATATATATATATATATATATATATATATATATATAATTAAAAACGTATTATGTAATTATGTAATTTATATGTAATAATTATATAATATATAATTTTATAATTTTATTTAAGTTTTTAATTATTATTTTAATTCATAATCCTTATACTTGACTGTACAAAATTTTAGTCTGCCCACTTTTTTATGTATTTTATTATAAAAGCTGATATTTATCAAAGATGATTTTATTATTAGTTTATTTCATTGTTTTATTGAAAGTACTTCTTGAAAATTGATTGACTTGTTGATTGTTTGAGCCTTTACTAAAGGACCTTTGAAGAACCATTTTAGATGTGAAGCTCTCCAGACTAGACAGTTAGGACAATAGCAAATGAGTGATGGGTGTTCAAGATTAACTTGGCTTTGGGATTATTTTTGCTGTGACCTTAGTGACCCCAGTGACCCCTAATCTTCCAGATGAGAATGAGTAAAATTCAGGACAGGGGATTCGAGCTGAGTGTGTCAGACGAATCAGAATAATGTGGATTCAAATCAGAGACTAATTCTAATAGTCTGATATCAATACTGAGGATATGACTGAGACAAACTAATATGCAGAGGTGACAGATGTGTTACTGACAATTTAAAGGTCTTTTCATTAGATTAGAAGGTAATAGAACTGTTGCACAAATACTTGCTTTAATCAAAACCCTCATTAACAGTTTCTAGCTCAATAAAACACAAACTTTGATCTCCACATCACGTGGGGTTTCGCACTAGCACAACACTAACACCATTAGCAGCAAGCTGATTGGCTCTTTTTGTTGAATGGGGGTACCATCCATAAAGGTGGTCAAGGGTAGAAGAGAGAAAGGGAAAGGGAGACTTTTGTATTGTCATTGTTAAAATATTTTTTTCAATATATACTTTCTGTTTTTTATGGGGGTTTTTGTGTGTATCAGAGAAACATTAAGTGCTACAGGCCCCTTAAAAGGAGCTAGACAGCTTCAGATTATAAATGAATAAACGGAAATGTTGCAGAGGATGGCCTTAGCAAAGAGTCATGATGACTAAGCAAAACTATATTTAGGGTACATGTTTTAGAGCTTAACTACAAGACACTATGTATGGACACTAATCAAATGTTTCCATAGCACTGCCTTCCACAGTAAGTCACACCTTCACCCACGTTCACACATTTGTCAGATAGTGATATTTCCTTTGACTGATGTATTAATGTAGCTAAATTCTGCTCTGCCTACACATAAACTCATACCATCGTTGTGCTTCTCTTTTACTTTGACTGTCAAAGTTCCAAGATTTGTTAAACGGAATAAATAAATAAATTAAGACAGGAATAAATTAATCAATCAAAATAGACATTCTCATACTGACCACACAAAAGTTCCCCAAATGTCAAAGGATGTTCAAGTTTTCCTAGCCTGCTAAATAAAATGCATGCTAAATGCATGGTCTCACACACACTCACACACACACACACACGCACGCACGCACGCACACACACACACACACACACACCTCTTTTTCTCTTAAATCCACTGTCCCACCGCAGACACCCACACACAACATTACTAATTTCTTCCGTCCGCTTCCTGCGGCCTGGAGCAATTCGGAACAGCCAGAGGGAGGTGTGTAGTTGGGCCAGAAAGGCTGAAGTAGGAGATATCCAGACCCCAAACTGAGGGTCTTCACTGGATTAGTCTGGATTACACACACACATGCACACACACACACACACACACACACACACACACACACACACACACACACACAGCCTATGTGTGCTGTCATTCTGTTTAGTAATTAGATGTAGATTCAAGTCAAACAGAAGGTCTGAAGTGGACCAGACTAAAGAAACTGATGTGAGGGGGATTCCACCCGAGCCAAAACACCATCTGCCACCCTAAACAACATGATGTCAGTTGGGAAAGCCCCCAAAAGAAAGGACAGAAATGTACAAAACTCTCTGAACTCAACATTGGCTCTGAGGTCACAGGGGCCACACAAAGACCCTCTCTTTCACTGGCAGCGATCTCATAACGCTCTTATATCCTCAGACGGGCTGTGTCACATCTGTCAGCTTTGTTAATGATGTGAACTCAATACCTCTGTCACCCCTTCAGAAACTGCGGCAACACATTTCAGAAAAGATAGCAGTGAAACAAGCTGAAACTCAGGTTCTACTAGAAGAAGCTCTCAATTCAGATCTCAGATATAAAATGTTTACTGGCCACAACATCAGATTTATAAACACAGACAGACTGGTCTTATCCTTAATATCAGTTTGACTAGTCAGGTGTTACCATTGATTTCTGTTTCACTCTCTTGTCTATGATTACATAGACTCCACTTACAGATATCTACAGTTCCATTTTACCAGTAGACATTATAATCCCAGATATCTGCACTGGAATTCTGGCAAGCAAAAACAGGTCCACATATGCATCAAATTAACCAAATGTGGCCAACATCTGATCAGTAAGTGTCAAAATGGCCCAGGTTTGGCCCAAACGTGTCTGTTATCTGGGTACCTCACTCATTTAAAAAAAGATCTACCTACAATTCTGGTTTTGATAAGTAATAATTCTATTGAGATCTATATCTGAAGTTTTTACTAGTCAGAATTAGAGTGGAGATATCTGGAACTACAGTTTCTACTATGGATATATCTGTAATTATATGCAACTATATGTAAAAATGTTTTTAGTTGTAAAATGTAATTGTAGATAAGAGTGAAATCCCATAGAACTCAACGGTAATAAATAACTCGTTAGAACTCGTTAGAATTTTTAGTTTAAGGATAAACTGTCCTGCCAGTAAGACTATTCTGATTGTCTTTACATTTGCAGACCTGATTCCAGATAGTGAACATATTGGTCTGCTGGCGAGGTTGTCAACCTGCCCATCCTGGGACCAACCAGATTATTCTCCTTTGTACAAGATCAAACTAGTTTTTAATCTCCAGAGAGACCTTTATTTTACAAAATAAACCAAGACTAATATTACAAATGAAAAATGACCAAGTCTGGTATATAATAATAATAATAATAATAATAATAATAATAATAACAACAGAAAGATCAATTAATAAACAGGACAGAAAATGAGCCATAAAAAGTGGTCAACAGTGGGCCCCTGCCATTACATGCAGACACGAGACACATACTGTATCTGATTAAACTACAAGACTTATTGTATCTCTGAGGTGGTCTCAGCTCATAACTTCACAGCTAAACTTCACTCAGTTTCAACTAAATTAAAGATGATATGTGAGACCCTGTCAACCTAAAACCTCCCTGAAAAGAATGAAATGAATATAAAATGAAAAACATGAATATATAGCTTTCTGAAATTCTTTGATTGCATGCTGAGAGTTTTGATGCTCACATGTTTACTGGCTGAACAATTTAATTAATCAATCACCTCATATGAGGCTGCACCACAGCCCTGTATTACAGGAGCTGACAGCCATGTGACAGGGCCTTTTATCTTTATTGAATATAATGTGTATTTTATGCAGCACGACAGCTTTTTCTGCTCATAGACAAATGTATGTTTCTGTACATGCAGTTGTTTATTGCAATTTATAGCAAACAACCAGCAAACGCCATAAAATACTTACACTTAGAACATTATGAGTGGGATTATATAACCTTCTTGACAATTACATTGTGCAGGTTTTTACATTTTTTTGTGTCTTGGTGGTCTAATGTACTAGTACAATCGGGGTCATGCTGCTTACCATCGGCAGCCAGAGTCTAAGAGGGCAAAAAATGGGCCATTTCTAAATGGCTGATGTAATGTTTTTAAAATGCTACCAAAAGAAAGTAAAGCCTCTCGTTTATGTAACAGTTAAATTAAATTAGATTCAATTACAGTGAAAAATGCTTCAGAAATGGTTGAACACACTTGGACTTATGTGCACGAGGACGTTATTTTTTCTAAAACTTTTTACTGACAGTCTGAGTGTCGATTAGATTTCTATTTCTGAAAACACTTAGCTTTAAAAATAAGAATAGGATATCATACTCAAACCATTTAAACACACTACAGCCGCACAGGAAAACATACACACACATCACTGTGGGTGTGTCGTTTCTTTCTGCATTTATTTCAAGACTTGAGAGTTTCTCTCTGAAACATGATCCAGTATTAACCACTGTTTTTACCATCATTAATACTAATAAACAAAACAATACAAATAATTGACCCGACTTCCAAAAATCAGGTTTCTTCCGTATTTTAAGCTAGAAAACCTTTTTTTTCTTATCTTTTATAGTTTAAAAAAGGGTGTAGTGCATACGATTGGGCACCTGACATGATCACAAAGTAACACAACAATTGGACAAACATCACTGCCTGTACATGCTTTGTCGTGTGAAATGTGCCTTTCAGTGGGCTTTGGGGGATTTTCACTTTACAAAACACTTTCAGTTCTGAGATTCTCACTGCACTGCACTTTTGAGATCTAATCCATAGATTCTTCATGTTTCAGGTCAGGGGTTGTGAGGGCCATGAGAAACCTTCAGCTTGCTGAGTTTTAAGATCATTATCTTCTTGTATAACACCTTTCATTTTCATTTTGTTTCTGCAACAATTGATGTCATGTTTGTTTCCAGAATTTCTTAGTATGTACAAATCCAGACTTCTAGTGAAATGCTCGCTGTGCCATCAGCTGCAACTCAAACCCACAGCATAACATGTTTGTTTGAAGGCGTATGACGCTGATTTTTGTGGTGAAGACACAGGAAATGTTTGTGGAGGCCTTGCTGCACAGTAGAACAGTGCAGCACTGCTCCAGTGTGATCAACTTAGATCTTTTGCAACCAAGCTGGGGTTTTGATTGGGCTTGTTAGCAGATGTGGAAGCTGGGCTGATTGTATAATCAGAGCTTTAACGGGGCTGAGAACCCAACTAACACCCCAACGATACTGATCCAGATATTGGGTTATAGATGAAAATGAGAAAACAGAGGTTGTTTGTGCTCCTTTTTGCTCACACATACATACATAGAGTGAACAACACTAAGTAGAAAGGACATTTAAGGTTTTACTTTATTTGGACAACTGTCAAGTATTTTGAAGAACTTATTATTATATAAATATCCTTTTCAATCTAATCACAAATATTTCAATTTTCAGCTCCAAAACAATATTTTGGTCCATAAGAGTACATCCAGGGATCTAAAGGTTAAGAAATACTGAAGATATGATCAAGACAAACTAATACACAGAGGTGACGGGTGTGTTATTGTCATTAAAACATCTTTTCAGTAGAAATGATGTGATAAAAGTTACTTTTAAAAATACAATACATATATACAGGAGTTGGACAATGAAACTGAAACAGCTGTCATTTTAGTGTGGGAGGTTTCATGGTGAAATTGGAGCAGCCTGGTGATCAGTCTTCATTAATTGCACCAGTAAGAGCAGAGTGTGAAGGTTCAATTAGCAGGTAAGAGCACAGTTCTGCTCAAAATATTGCAATAAACACAACATTATGGGGGACATACCAGAGTTCAAAAGAGGACAAATTGTTGGTGCACCTTTTGCTGGTGCATCTATGACCAAGACAGCAAGTCTTTGTGATGTATCAAGAGCCACGGTATCCAGGGTAATGTCAGCACCACCAAGAAGGACCAACCACATACAACAGGATTGTGGATGCAAGAGGAAGTTGTCTGAAAGGGGTGTTGGGGTGATAACGTGGATTGTACCCAAAAAATGTCCTTCCCAAGACGAATTGACGCTGTATTGGCCACAAAAGGAGGCCCTAATACACCAAACTAATAAATTATTGTGGGCTAAAACCAGGTGTTTCAGTTTCATTGTCCAACCCCTGTCCAAATACGTTTTCCACAGAACCCCATCATTAGTTGGCACTGTTTGATTCAATAATGCCAAAACTTGGCCTCCAAATTGCGTGGGTTTCCTCACTACAACCATGCTCGCAGCATAAGTAGCAAGCTGATTGCTCTTTTTATTGAAAGGTGGGACTTTATCTATAACCTCAGCATAAGCAGCAAGCTGATTGGCTCTCTTTGTTGAAAGGCAGGACTTTACCTGTAGCCTCGCTGTTAGCAGCAAGCTGATTGGCTCTTTTTGTTGGGGGGGGGGGGGGGGCATCCATAATCATGCTCAAGGGAAGACAAAGAGGGACTCTTGTATTTTCATTGTTAGAATATTAATTTAACCATAATTCATTCTTTTGTTTAAACATTATTGAACAAGCAACTTGGGGTGCTTGAGGACCCTTAAGAAGGAGCTAAAGACCATCATAAAGGTCATCGGAGAGCTCAAACCTCTTGAGATGCCCAAACTTCTGCATGGTGCCTCATTGCCACTGCTAAGCCTACCAGCTTCAGACACAGTATTCATTTTTTATTGTTGAATAATGTTGCTCAGTTCATTTCCTCACCAACACATCTTCAGTCGGACTCCCTTACAACAATTAATTTCTCAAGATCTTCAACACAAATCAGGAAAATAAAAATCTCATTAATTGGTCACTAAACAGCAGCAGCTCCTACCTACTGAAATTAACTTTAGGTATTCATTTAATTCTGCTTCTGAAAGTCATCCAGTATCCATCTGGAGCCCGTCTGCCTTTGCAACACACTTCCACTAATTCATTACAGATGCTGTTTGCAGATGTATGTTATGTATTAAACTGGCTTTGCTCTTATGTTCTGTGCCTGGCGTGGCAAATGGAATTCAAGAACTTTCTTATGAGATTTAAGCAATCCAAATAAACCAAACCAAATAAAACCATCAGCAGACTATTCTATAATAAAAATAATCCTTAACTCCGGTTAGAAATTAACTCCTGTGCAGCTGGAGTTAACAATAATCATTAACTCATGTCCAGTTTAACCTTTAGAACTCTAGATGTTTTTGTAGTGGGACGTTCCCTAGAAAGTATTTTGAGGAGAACATCACACACCAGATATGATTTTCAGGAGGGTGATCCTAGGTAAGTCAAATTTGTCTTCATTTGAGATGAAAAAATGAATAGAATTTCAATATTTGTATGCATTTGACCATGTTTTGATTAAAAAATGTAAAAACTTGTAACGTTCTGTTTTTGCTTATAAGGACTAAAACTTCATATCTCAGAAATCCTGCTCGAAACTTATCTGGTGTGTTTTTGAGCTGAAGGTAGAAAACGTTCTCTATAATGATCAGATTGACAAGGACGTTTATTATAATACGCTCTGCAAAAATATTTGACAGTGGGCCAAATAAAAGAAACACCTTTATTATTTATTTCTGTCAATATTATCGCTTCTCAGGACCTTTTACTCTCGTTATATTTTGACATAACCCTTTTATTCTTGAATCCAATATCTAGGTGAGTGATTAGCCCCGCCCATCTCTCTGATCAGTCTGCATGACAACTGTAACCCTGTGTAATTTTCTGCAATGGCATCATACCCTGAAAACCTTGTAACACAGCAACCCGATCATAACATTTCTCAGCAACACTGCAGGCCCTCTTCAAACGTCCAACTGCATTATAGAAATGGATTCAAAATGTACATTAAATAAGCTGACTGTGGACATGTGGAGGCTACATGCATCATTCTTACATGCAGAACAACTGACGTTGCCAAGTGTAAGCAGATTTTTAAGTCTACCACTTCTTCTTTCCGCTGCTCCCTTTAGGGGTCACCACAACGGACCATCATATTTATGATCCACATCATAGTTTTGGCACAAGTTTTAAGCGGATGCACTTCCTGACGCAACCCTCACCATTTATCCAGGCTTGGGACCAGTGCCAGAAGTGCACAAACTACACCCCTAATGGCAATTGATTAAAAATAAATAATATCTAAATGTATATAATTAACATTTAAACACATGAACAGTTTATAAAGGAGGAAAAGCACCGGCTCCCATACACTGGCTGACATGCCTGTGCTGACCAGCATAGCAGTGGGTGTGATGTGGGGAGAGCGCCATCTACCCACACAAAGAGAGCATGGCCAATTTTGCTCTCTCAGACTCTGGCTGCCGATAGTGAGCAGCATGACCCAGTATTCGCACCTGTGATCCTCTGATCACAGTGCTAGCTATGACCGCTGAGCCACTTGTAGCCCATTTAGATGTCAATGCCTGGAAACGTGCTGGCCGTTTGGGCAGACCAGAAAACAGCAGGCTTTGTGGAATTTGATGGATGGAAAATAATACTGGTCTCACTAGCGGTTCTGATATTTTGTTTGCACTGCACTGTGTACACGGCGTGTTCATTTCTGAGGACGGGTACAAGTGATGCGCCAATGGATGCAAGATAAGTGTGGCAGTCATAAACTTCTCAACAGTTTACTTGTTTCTATCCTAATGCAAATGTTTCTCAAATCCGGTCCTGGCACCGCTCTGCACATCTTGGAATATTTCCTGCTTAACACACACTGAAAGGGCTTGTTGATGAGCTGAGAGCACACTATCCTCTAAATATGCAGGGCAGGTGGCTGCTGGCACAGAGTTTGGGAAACACTGGCCTAAGGCCACTCAGATGATGAGTTTCAGTTTCAATTCCTCATCTGTCAATGAACATAAAATAGTTATATGCATTAAAGAAAACATTGCACAAACTTGAAAGGAGGAGAATTTGGGCAGGAATTTGTTCAGAGTTTAAAGGGTTAAATCCTATTTGCACCCTCTGCTGCTCACGCAATTGAAGAGTAATACAAGCACTAAGCGACGAGAGAGGATTAATACAACTATTGAGCACAAAGCTTTGATGACTCAGCTCTTACTGGGTTTCCTGTACAGTAGGTCTTAGCAAGTCTGCTCAGCTGACTTAACGTCATGCTCTCCATCTCACACAGAGACAATTTCCAGTGGAGGGAAATAACCACAACAAAAGGAACATTTGTAACCAAA
Organism: Acestrorhynchus altus; assembly: GCA_034509495.1. Lineage (NCBI taxonomy): Eukaryota > Metazoa > Chordata > Actinopteri > Characiformes > Acestrorhynchidae > Acestrorhynchus > Acestrorhynchus altus. The sequence continues at coordinate 30,269,396 of CM067508.1, forward strand.
CGGTCTACAGCACGGGTGGGTAACTGTAGTCCTGGAGGGCCAGTTTCATAGACAGTGGAATCTTATAATACCCTGGAATCTTAAAAAGGGGGCATCGTACATGCCCTGTTGCTCGACTCATGGTTTGACAAAAGGGACTTTTTTATTATTAAAAAAAGTTTATTTACATCGTTTTTAAAGTTTCTCCATTGGTACAAAAGACATCTCTTTAATTTAGGACAGCTTGAAAAAGAATAATGGCTGTGGGTTTGATGATTAAGTCCATTTTTCCCCCCAACAAAGCAAAAACAACCCACTATCATCTGACTTCACCAGTGCAGAGACAACTAAAGCTACTTTACAAGACCTCACTGTATTTTGAAACAATGTGAAAACAGCACTTTTCTTTTGTTCAACCTTCACATTAAAAGACACCAGTGTGTTGCAAAACGCAGCTGGACGTCTCCGGACGTGATTCAGTCAATAAAAACCTAATTTAGCTCATTTTAGCCACAAAGTAGCGCCAGAGAAAGTAATCACACTTCTCACTCCTTTCAATCCACAGTTGCATATTACAAGTGACCGAGCAAACCCACGTCCCTCCCGTCCCGCCGTCCATCCCCCCTCCCCCCATCTACAGAACTGATCTGTATACAACTATACAGCTGAGCCTCCAGGCCCAGCACAGTTTCACAGCTCTACAACAACAACGGTGGTATCTGCCTTACAGGTTCACAGACCACATGGACACTTTCCGTTTGGTCTCTCATGAACCACATCGTGCTGCACTCGTCAAAATATTGTACCCATATTTGTGGTAGGAAACCTGCGGCTGCAGGCAAACAGAAAAAAACTAACGAGTGGGCTTGAGAATGTGAGTCTGTGGGTCAAAGGTATACAGAGTGCGACTTTAAAAGGCATAGCGTGTGCGGATGTCTTCCAGTTTCTTAGAAACTTCTGGTGGTGTGCGGTCCAACTCCTCAGCAACACTTTTCTGCTTATGAGGGTCCATCGAGTTAAACTGTTCACACAGGTCTCCGTCAATCACATTCTGCAAAACGAACAAGCAGAGTAAAGTATTAAACACCACATTAAAGTATTAATCCACCATCACCAGTTTAACTCTGCCTACAAGTTCCCTTGTTCCTCCTCTTCATCTGCTGCAATCATTTGTAAAGGTGGTCATTGCTGTTCTTACAGAAAAGCATACAATCTGCAAAGTCCAGGTCACTTCTAATAGACCCAGACTGACCAGTTAAGTCATGTTCAGAAGGGTTGGGCAGCAAATCGATACCTTTAAAGGGCATTGACCGAAGTACATCACCACTACAGAGTATCGATTCACGTCAAAGCAGTAACAGCGACTGTAGTGGTGCTGAAAACAGTCTCAAGTGCGGTTATGTTACATTTAGACAACCTGCGCTGCAATACTTTAACACAAAATGCAAGCTGGCAGCTGGGGTGCACTGAGATTTGTACGGCATGACTGACAAAATAACACGTTTTTACTGCAACACCGTATACAGGACTTCATATCCTACACACTAAACGGGGATTTTGGTGTTAAACAAATGCTTTACTAAAGATAAACCATGTAACAGTTTATTAATGGGAGTATCGGAAAGATCCCCCTTCTGAAGTAAAGTAAGTAAATTGAGGTGACACTCATGTGAACCATGTTGTTTCCAGCGAGGCAATTTTATAATGACCATCAATTTTCATATCACAGTATACATCTAAAACTAGCAACACCCCGTCAAACACACACTCTATTTAAAAGCTGAAAAGTCAAGCGTATTTGATGGCCTAAAAGTCCCTGCCATCAAGGACGTGCAGCCACCGTCGCTAAAGCACACAGATGAACCAGGTACAGTGAGTATCAGAACACATCACACAACCACCACCAACAGTCTTATTTTGTATGAGCACTATAATGGATCCAGGAGGGACAGAAATCTGAGCGACGTCACTCTGGTGTGTAAAATGTTCTAATTAAATAATTTTGGATTTTGATTTTGAACAACTGAGCTTCAATTTTAACTTTGAAGATTTCACTCTCAGGGAGAGTAAAGTACCAAAGTGGTACATGAGTTCAAATATGAACAGTCCCCAAACCTACGGTTCAGATAAAATGCTTCTTCCTCCCACCTGACATTTAGGAGTCTTCTGCTAATGATAAAGCTACATTTCTCACTTTCATCTGCATAAAATTAGCAGGAGGGGGAGACATGGGAGTTTCCACCGTTTCTACAACACATCCTTAGATTCTTCCTATACATACAGCGAGTCAAAGACTAATCCAACTCTTTACATCATATAAAGACTATTCTGATCGTTCAGTTTGTAAACATTTAATCTCCAAGCAAATTGTACTGATATGGAGCCACTTCCCCTTAAGGACTTCTCAGAAGACTTCACTCTAAATGTTAGGTCATCACTATGGCAATCTCGTGGTAGATTGCAGTCAACCACAAGAATTTTAAACAATCATGCCTGAGCAGTCCTCGGTCTTGCTGGATGAGGTGAAGTTAAGTGGCTACACAAGCCGCAGTATGTTTTTAAAGATGGCAGAACATGAACACAAGAGGAAACATAACGGAATAAAAAAAATATTCAACATACTCAACAGAGCAACATCAAGTCAAGAAGTTGAAAATACCAGTTTAAATGAATGGGACTAATCGGCCGGTCCTATTCAGCCCGAGTCATCATTTTGGAAATTCTACAAAAGAAGATCGTCCACATAAATGTCTAGTGTACACACCTTCACTGGGAAGTAATAGGAGCGAAAACTGAGGTGGTCTCTGCCGCACAGGGGGGGAAATTCAGAGCGCATATGCATCTCCAAGTGCTGGAAGAAGTCATGGTCCTGTGGCAGAGAAAGCAAAGATGTTAATTCTGCTATTCAAAACTACACGTCTGTCTTAAGACAACTACCCTCCACCACGGCCTCTCTGCTTTATTCTATTCTTACTCAATCTAGCTAAAGGAAACCGAATATTGACACACTGCAAGGCCTTCAGTTGGAGGAAGTGTTTCAAAAGAACTGAAGCAAAACATTTGACCACCATCACTGACATGTTAACAATGAGTCCTCTCTCATTATTATATTTTAATATATATATATATATATATATATATATATATATATATATATATATATATATATATATATATATATATATATATATATATATAATATATATATAGAGCTTATTTATTTATTTTTGAAGATGCTGAGATTTTCATTAGGAGACAAAAGGGCTGGACAAGATTAGAAACGAGCAGATCAGAGGGACAGTGAAGGTGGAGTAGTTTGGAGATAAAGCCAGAGAGTCCAGGTTGAGATGGTTTGGACATTTGTTGAGGAGGAATAGTGGATATATTGGACAGAGAATGTTGGAGATGGAGCTGCCGGGCAGAAGGAGAAGAGGAAGACCTCAGAGAAGTTTATGGATGTAGTGAAAGTGGACATGAAGATGGTTGGTTTAACAGTAGATGAGTCAGGGGATAGGGCAAGATGGAGGCAGATATATTATATATGTATATAAAAGTTTGTGCTGCTAATTATTCAAATTAGAACTTTTTAATATTAGAAAATATTTGAATGAAATTGTGCTTTTTTAAATTTATTGTTTATGCCACTTTTCCAATTTTCACCCCCTACTAATTTAGACATGCCAATTACCCATCCCCCTAAGTTGTCTCCCACATCACGTGTCTGCTTTTGGCGTCAGGGGGAGAAATCGTCCAGGTTTCCTCCGAGTCATGTGACGCCTACCGCCTCTTTTCGAACTGCTGCTATGCATCGTTGCCGTGCAACCATCGTGCTTGGAGGAGAACGCCAGATCCCCGGTTGGTGCCATCACTTATGTGATGTGGGGAACAGCGCCATCTACCCACCCTCCGAGGGACAGCAAGGCCTCTGGACCCCGGCTGCCGATGGTGAGCAGCATAAACCTGGATTCGAACCTGCGACCCCAGGATCACAGTGGTAGCACCTTAGCCTGCTACACCACTCTGGGCCTGAAATTGTGCTTTTTTTTTTTTTGGATATGCACTGGTTCAACAAACTCGATTTGTTCAACTCATTATCAGTATCACTTGTAGGTGAACACATGAAGACATGAACAACTGAATCATTTCATCAGCCTTAAAGGAGAATAAAATCCTTATTAGTGCCTATTACTGTCCCCACATAAATGAAACCCAGATTCTGTGGTGAGCAGACATTTTTGTACAAGGCCATACATAGCAAATGAACAGACAACCAGCTACCAGACTGGGTTTTTAGGTCATCTTAAACCAGCCTCACCTCATGAGATGTAAACGGCACTAGGATGCCAATGCCTCCTGAAAGAGTGGTGTACACCAGAGACTCTGAGCCTCCTGGGATTAGGGTGGTCTTCTGCAGGGACAGGACTGTTTCTCCAATGTGGTAATTCATTATTATCTCAGCCTAGAACATACAGATAAAGGAGAGTGCAAGAGAAATAGTTCAGTTATCAACCCTTAATGCAAACAGTACCACAAATACCCTGCGATCAGTGTATAATGGTCACATAAATGCAAAATGAAAGCCAAAAAAAGCCATTAAGAAAAACAAAATCAAGAGTGTGTGCAATTACTCTTCAAGAACAGTTCAGTTTATGGGTGCTTGCCAATATGGACATGCAAGCCAAACTTCCTGACAGCAAGCCAATGTCAACCCACCCAATCCACCTCTCACTTGCTTACACACACTTTTGGCATCCCGACACAAGTCACACAGGGAATTTCCCCAGCGTCCACCTAAGCATTTCCAGCCTCTTGATTTGTTCATTATGATGTCTGGCATGATGACAAGACTCGGTTCTGAGGTCTTTAGGGCCAAACCACATCGTGGACTCAAGCTTGCAGTTCCGCAGGGCAGGTCTGGGTTTGGGTGTGTATCGAAGAGACCACAACACCAGACAGACACAAAACACTGACCCGAAAACAAGACAGTCATGGAGGCAAGGCCGACTTGACCCTAACAGAGGCTGATGGATGCAGTTTAATGCAGTTTGGTGCAGTTTTCCCAGGCGTTTGGTGGGGATGGAGGGTAAGCAGAGGCAGGTACCTTTTGCGATGCTCCGTTGAGTAGACCTCTGTCCCACAATGCTTTGTTCCCTGTGGGGTCCTCATCCACGTCATCGCTGGTGTTTGGCGGTAACCGTACCTAGGAGATGTTATCCATGAGTATATTATCAAGCATTTCAAGGCCAGGAAAGGATATCACCCTCAATTTGAACACGTGTTAAACAGTCAACACCAAACATCCAGGAGAGGGCACTCACAATGCTGATGTTTCCAAACTTGTCTGCTGAGGCCATGGTGTCATAGTCAAGGAGGCACGCAGTAGTGACCCAGCGCGGGTGCGTGTCATCTGCAAAGATGATGAGCTGGTTCTCGTTACGCTTGTAGCGTACCCAGAACAGACTCTCCTGGATGTCAGACACGATCACTCGCTGGCCGATGGTGTGGATGCCCGTGACTAGGTTCGGAACATGCTTCACAAAGACACAAAGGTAAGAGAACATTATCATCAGAGCACATTTTTAACCGTGGGTCCACTGTCTACAGACAATCGGGCACAGTTACATGAATAAAGCCACTGCAGCTGCAGCTTTACATCTTATTTCGCCAAGACTTTGCCATGACTTTACAAATGAAGTCATGGCAAATCTGACTGACATGCAGAGTCCAGACCAAAAACTGCTGTTATAGTAGTGAAAATGGGAATTCCATTTTACACCAGGGCAGAAAGTCACAGGAGAGGCTGGATTTACTACACACTCAAACGTAACTTTGAGACTGTACACAAACACTGCAAATACAGCTAAAAGCAGTATATTTTTGGCCTGTTAAATTCTTAATTTTTGTTTATGGACAATTTTGGATGTATTTTGTGGGCAGGGCTTAACTGGTGGCAGAAGTCTCAGTTCCCATACTGGTATTAAGGGTAGGAAAATGTGGATATGGTTAATCTGTCTTCTCCAGTCATATTTTAACATCTTATCCTACACTAATAAGCCAACTCTTAAGAATTGAGGTAAGTTTTTCCAATCCATTCTCATTACAGTGGCTGGACTTCTTTGCACGTCTTTCTGGAAATCAGCATCCAAATCTCCATGTCTACCATCGTGTATTTTGCAACAAGACATCATTGTTTCATAGAGCTCGTTTATTTGCATGCATTCGTTTCTTCCACCACAAAATTGCTGTGCTGCTGCCAGTTATGGAAGCACGGTGTACTTCCCAAACTCAACCATTTGTTTTTGTTTACCAGTGCCATTCTGATGCACTGAGCTGAACATCAACATGTTAAACAAACCACTTAATTTACAACAAAAAGAAAGGTCCTACTCTCTCCTCTCACCTTATTCTCACACTTCCGAAGGAGCTTCTTTTTGCCCAAGTCGTAGATCCGCAGTAGTTTGCCCACACCTACCAACACCCTGCCCTGGAAAGGGGCAATGGCTAGGGGGACATCCTCCACAGGGGTCTGGAAATAAACAATATATATGTGAATTTCTATTATTTTAGTAAGGACGCAGTGGTCAGGGCTGGGCTGTTTAAACGCTGATTTATTTACTACCAAATTGGTTAAAGGGTGTTTATGGAGAGGATTTAAGGGGCTTTGTTCTTTAACGCAAAGCTCAACACGTGATCTAGAACACATTCCCAGCAGGGCTTGTCCATATGACTTAATTAAAACTCCTACAAAACCAATCGATTCCTGTGTTTTTTTATTTTTTTTATTTGATCATTTCTTCTTTATACACATCAAGTTTAAACTTAGTGAAAAGACAAAGGATTTCACAGAGCATCCTATTTTTTTCCATATTGTATTTCATATATCGTATATTGCCATTCAGGTAAAATGGATCAGGATATGACTTTTTCCTCCATATCGTCCAGCCCCATCACTACAATACCCCAAAAATGTTCTCGTCACCAGCTCAAACCGCATTTTTATTTCTTAAATGAAAAATCAGATTCCTATTTAAATACATGAAATGAGACTATACATATTAGAAGAACTAACTCTAAACAAGGGTCCCCGAGTCTGTGCTAATGCTAACATAACCATTACAGGCAAGACTGACATAAGTTCACAAATGGGATTTTCTGTTCCTCACCTTGTGCAAAAACTCCAGTTTGTCTCCTCCCCCCACAAGACGGTAAGTGTAAATGTAGCCACCACCCACTGAGCGTGGGTTAAGGATCATGTCCCTGGCCACACCCACCATCACATACCAGTCATCTCCTCCGTTAGCAAATCGACAAACAGCCACACTGCAGAGACAAGAATACACTACGAATGAATCACAAAATTAATACGGAGGCGATCTTATTCAAAACAAGCGTCTCTTAACTGATGACTACAAACAGACCCGGGTTTCCCCAGCTGGCCTGCCACCCTGCTCACCTGAAGGCTGCCTCGTTCTGCTCTAGCTGGACCAAGTCCAGTGTGTTCCCTTGTATAGGGTTGACCAGGCGCACCAGTGAGGCCCACTGTCCTGACCCGGCCTTGGGGGCACCAAAGATTGCTTCTGGAAGATTCTCATTCAAAAAGGCAGCAGCCATTTCTGCAGCCAACTCCCTTTCATCCTCCCCTGCAGCCTCCACCATTTCCTACAGAGCGAGCAGGAAATTCCAAAACACAAAATTCCCATGACCCTTATTCAGTTTGGTCCAAGGCAACGTCCTTCTCTTTAAGTCAATGAACGGACGTGCAGAATGAAAGCAACAGCGAGACAAAGCAACTATTTTAAAAATGTACATTCTGCACTATTAAACAAACCAACTTCCAAAGAATTAGTGCCCTGCAGGGTTGAATCCGGGGAGTTCACACACACCTGAAAGGCTTTATACACTCACCTCAGCCATCTGCTGCTTACGCTGGGCCTTGGTGGCCTCTGTGTAGGCATTGTGGTCCGATTCAATGAGAATTAAATTGTTGGTCTCTGGATGGATGACGAATTTGCGTGGCGTGTACTGCAGAGGGAAGGCCACCTGGTTAAAGACCGCACCAAGTTTCTCCAGAGCCAGAATTCTATCGGGGGAGAGGGAGCATGATTAAACAACAAGCCTGTCAGCCGTGTTCAATCTGCACATTCCAAGCATGCTGAGTAAAAACGAAAGTGAATTCCCAACCAAGTGAATGTTTATAAGAGCAGCTACAGCAGGCTTTACAAACAGGACCTTTTTCTTAAGTAAACCATTTTCAAACAGAACATAAAGTACATTTCCAGAATCTGCTAATCAGTCATATCTGCACCCAACACCCACAATTACAGTGCTGAAATAAATTCTGAAATAAAATGATTCACCAGAAATATCATCTGATTAGAAATGAGGGAATTTCAGAATGATTTTGACAAGCAATAAAAAGGAAACCAAAAGCCGACCAAATGAATTCCACAAACCCAATTCAGTTCCACACAAGGCTGCACAAACACAGGCACCATTACCAAAGGAAATACTGGAAATGAATGTTCTGATTCAAAACCACTAAAGAATAAGAATTAGGCATGAAAGCTAATCGGATACAAGCTAATAACTGAACACAAAAATGCAATGACAGGAAGAGAGAGTTACCTCAGTGTGTTGGTGGAGATGGCAACTATGCCTTCGGGACACTGCTCTGAAGCAAATCCAGAGGCATACTCCAGCGTCTCGTAAGAAAGTGGAGTCAGATGGAAACGGGACTGGTATGAGTAACTGAGCCACGACCGACTAGACATGGCCAACACCTGAGTAGGTGAAATAAACAAACATGAAAACTCCAGATTACATTTACGGCATTTGGCCAACACTCTTATCCAGAGTGGCTCCATTCTCCCAGCTGTGACCAAAACAGTTCAAATTGAGCCCAAACACTCTTATTGGTGTAGTGTGGTGTGTTTGGACACAGGAGATTTAACAGCCATTTGCCACAGAGAGGCAAATAAACATACTGAAAAGCAACACCAGGATTGTTTTAGTAAAGCCTCCTTTTCCACAATCCGTAGGAATCTGGGCTGCGGGAAGTTGTGACGTAAATCATCAGTGGTTCATTTAATAGAAAGATGCGTCCCAAATAGCATAACATTAGCCAAGTCGTCAGTTTAACCATCATTTACTGTGGCTAAAACATCAGGACATCATCCATGTATGCTGGCTACCTGCCTCCAATATGGCTACTGTGGTGTTAGCACACTGACTACTACCACAGTCCAAAAATGCCACGTCAACACAACAGACTTCTGCTAAGGGTGTAAACGTTCAACAATGCCAGGGACGCAAGAACTGTCCAACTGTTTCTGGGAATACAATTCACAGAGATGAGACTGGGCTTCACACTGGCAAAAGAGGGTCCAAATGAGGAAAAAAAAATTTTAATCCCCACCCATAATACATATTCTGGGAATTTTTTACTTACAGCCTCTTGGCCCTGCATCCGCACTCGGAAAAGCTTGACCGGGCGAGATCCCAAGTAGCGGGTGCGAGTGTCCGACAGGTCTCCAGTTACAGGATCCAGCACAGTACGCAACAACACACCATTCTGACACAGACAGACAAGGAATGTTAGCTATTCACTACAGACAGGCAAAGTTATTCCGCGGAAACCAGCAGAATCACGGACAGAACCGGAGCCACACATCCTACACACAGCAAACAGCTGTGCCAAGTCTTCACCTGCAAGCCGATATTGAGGTAGAGGAAGCCAATGGTGCCTTTCTCTCCCAGCTCGTCTTGTTTCTCCACACCTCCCATCTCCACTATACACAGAGACTCCGGCTGCGCAGGCAGAGCCTGCATACTCAGCGGCTGCAGACAGTCCTGCACACCACAAAGACAATCACACATCATTTCAAACCCACAGACCAATACAAACTTCTTTACAGAGGCTGTTCGGACAGAAAGTGAGCAGTTGAGACATTAAATAACGTACCGAGGGGTCCAGGGAGATAATGCGCACAGTGTTGTCCACAAGACCCACAGCCAGGAAGCGTGAGCGCTGTTCACCTGGAGGGACGTTAGCGAGGCTCATACACACCACGTCTGCAGACATCTCTTTCCTCTCAGTGTATTCATTCAGCTGACCTGACTGCAGAGGTAGAGAAAGCAGCATGTTTATAAAAGCACTACAAAACAATCCTAACAAACAAGTTATAGAAGCTCATCACAGCAGTATAAATCACATGCCTGTTCAAACCATGTCAAATCAGGGATGGGGAACTTCACTGCCCCAGTACTCCAACCTGTTGGTAAACCTGCTGAGGGGGTGAAGTAGGTGGGCCAGAGTACGAAATCTCACTAAATCATGCAGGAATTTCGCCCACCAGGAAAAAAATCTGGTGTCAAGCTAGTTTTGGACACTAAAACATCATGTCCTCTATAAAAGGGACTAAAGAACAGACAGTCGAGGCTATTTTCATCCATGATTGTCTTTTCTCATCAGTAACAATCACACAATGTAAGGGAATTTGACACAATTACAGGTGACATATTGATATGTGTGTACTGATACTGAGTAGAGCTCATATCACAATACTTTTAACTGAATGGCAGCAATGTGTAAAAACAAATTAAAAATTTGGGAGGAAACACGAGGTTATAAATCAGGCAGTGCAATCAACCAATAATCCTACAGAAAAATGAAAACGTGGCAGGTCAGTGGAGTCCCTGCTGGCTCACCCCACTGAGTCAGAGACCCATCAAATTTCTAGTCTTTTCTCCAAGAAATCGAGCTAATTTTAAAACTTGATGTTTTTTTTTTTTTTTTACTGATTGCATCAGATGATACTCAAGATTTCAGCCAAACCATAATGAACACTGCAACTAGATTGTTCACTGCACCTCCAAAATGGAAAAATAAAGTGTAGGTAAAAAAACTAAGACATATTCCTACACGTTCACGTTCACATTTTTGGCATTTTCCTTTGCTAGTGCTGCAGGCTTACCGGGTCCATCTCAAAGTAGACCAGCTCTCCTCCAGTCAGAGCGATGACCACCTGCCTCTGGTTGACAGCACATCGCACGATAGTCTTCTTCCCTGGAGTCTTCCATTCATTCACACGCTTATCTGCTCGGATGTGACGGATGCCGTCCGGATAAACCTGGCACAGGGAGATGGAGTACTTTAGAGGGACTGGGCCAAGACCAAGAGTGGGCGATATGGAAAAATCTGATTTGATAACATTTAAAAATATACTTAAAATATACAATATCACTATTTTAACATTTGGACAAAATAAAGGTTAATAAAACAGCAGTAATTACACACAGAATTCATTAGAATTTCAATAAAATGTCAATCTGCCACACAGGCAGATCATCTCCATTTTATCATGGTTGTTACCCCAATATTAATACGAGCCTTTGTAAAACTAAGCTGAGAACCCGGCACAGCTCTTCAAGAGCTTCTAAAGCGGGAAATCCTGAAATTCAGTGATACTGAAACAATGGAAAAAATAATATTTCAACCCCTTCATGAAATTTCAATGCATTTTAATTCAGTGCAACGCAGGTCGCCAATGCAATACATAACCCCAATACTGCACGCTGCCCGCACGGTGCAGTTCTACTGTCCGTCAATCGACACATTCTCACACAAACGGAAAGATGTGCTAGTCTGGTTCCGCCTGAGTGAGAAACTAAACCCACTGTGTCCACCCTGCGTCCCTGCTTTGAACTTGTGCTGTGTAAAGAAACTCTATAAGCTCTGTAAATTAACTCGCTCGCCATCCAAGAAGAGCAGGACCAGAGGTGTTGCTCAAGTCCTGCAACAGGTGGCTTGGGCAGGGCTGGAACTCAATACAGTGTCTTATTTGAGCCTCAGGCTCCGTCCTGTGGTTTAAAGGCTCTGTCTGAGCACAAGTGTTACTGTAATGCTGATCACAGCTGGGGACTGAAGGTAAGGTGACTTACTTGCACCAGAGCATCCTCGCCCAGTAAAGAGCAGGACAAAGTCGGGGTAGTGCCCAGGAAACCAGAATCTGTCACCTCTTCCACAGTTTCCCCAATAGACAGTACCAGTGTGGCGTTAACGAAGGACACGATGATGTAGGCGTCAAACTCATCTGCAAAATGGAAAGAGGATGTTGGTAAATTTGCTCCACACGAAAAAGGAAAACAGCTTTCATAACTGCGGTCTGACCTCCGGCCAAAACATTAATGACCGACACCTCTACCACAGCTTCGGTTACCAGTACAGTGAGAGAAGAAAGAAAGAGAAAGACAGGAAAAGACAAGGGGAGAAGGTTAAACAAATAAAAAGACAGACGAGAAAGATCAAATTAATTTATATGACAGTTCTACACATCAACCCACTGAGCCCCATTTCTATTAATACGCTCAACCTTTACATTTCAGCTAACAGTGAACCGATTTGAACTGCACACGGTTTTCTCATCGGAGCTAAACTGACCACTCGCTTCTGAGGCAAAGTCATGTTTATGGACCGACATTAGAAACATTAAAAACTTTTAAAATTACAGCCACAAAAATAAGACCATCTTTTGAAACACAGCTGATTTTGCCAGACACATCAATATTGAACCTACATCTATACGTCTCTCCTAGAAAAGAACTGTTATTCTGATTTCGTCCACCAACATCAAAGGGTATCCCACTATTACCGTGTCTGACAACTGCGTAAACAAACTCACAGGGGAGGGGCTTAGCAAGAAGATGGAAGAGAATAATGGAGCCAATCATGGGCTCTTTTGCTTTGCATGTTGCTATGGTAGCCAATTGGCTTGTCTAGATTTGAAAGGCCAACAGGTACATATTAAAATAGAGCGAAAATCCAAACTAATTCAACCTAAACTGAAGCAGCGAGAAAGATGCAGCAGAACATTTAGAACTTTCAACCACTCTGACGGCAAAAGCCAGGCTTGGAACATAAAGGTTTATTGGCATTACAAAAAAAGTTGTAAAGATAGATTTCTCAAAATGCCAAAATGGGTAAACAGGCAAGAAGTTTGTGGATTTAAAAAAAAAAAAAAACATCTTTAATTTTAGAAAAACCTTCACGCTTTATGAAAGAAAGTCCATGCTCCTGGGTGCCCCCTACATTCAGGAGTCCTATTCAGAGATATCAATTCACACTGTGACACCCCCAGCAACATAACAGTCACTCCACATGCTTTATTTTCCCATTGGTGGTTCTGTGTCTCTGAGATGCTGTGTAGTAATATTAATATTACAAGGCAAATATGACTGTTTACACAACATTAAGAAGCTCACAGGCAGTTTCCTGCCCACTTCACCAAAATGATATAGTGCAGTTAACAGCGTGCCAAGCCCAGAGTACGACGACCATCTCAGAAAATCAGGCTTTTACAGAATCACCATTTCACAATCCCTCTTATTATTTATTGACCCAAAAGGAAAGAAGACATTTTTGGATGAAGTAATGGTTCACTATTATTAAAACCTTAAACAACGTATTAAGAGAAACACCCGCAAACTCGTTTGAAATAAAAGAAAAAGGAAAACCGTATTGAGATGGAATTCCTGAACCATTTCGCTTCCAGTCATCCATCATTTTCATTATTGAAATAATACAGGAGACAAAAATCCTGCCACTACAGATACACAGGGCCTGAACCAGTCCCTTCCTCCATTTCCCAAACCTCCACTACAGTCACAGTTACGAGGAACTGGAGCGGTGAGAGCAATCCATTTATTTTTACTGTAAACAGAAAAAACGTTCGGGTTTGATGTTAAAGTGAAAATCCATCCAGGACCTGGATCTGAACCTCTGTCTGAACCCACCGTTCTTCTTGAGAACTATTAGGACAGAGGAACTTCAAACAGATTACTGTGAATAAGATTTAATATTTAGTTGAAAATCCTTTGCTTGAACTAACAATAATCAAACCTGTGACCCACTGACATCATCACACTTCTTTGTGATGCTTTTCCAGGCTTTTCACTGCAGCCTCTTTCAGATGGGCTTCTGGCTCCTCTTTAGCAGGTAAAATTCAGTTCTACAGGGTCGGAGATTGTTAAGGCTGATCTACAACCTTCCCCTTCTTGCCCGGGATTAACTCCTCTGGAATTCTGGCAGCGTGTTATGGGAATGTTATGGGAATGTTATGGGAAGCACCTCCTGATCAGTTTTGTTGCGTCTTTCTTTAAAGTGACCGACAACAATTTTCTGTAGACATCCAAGTTGACTGCACTGCTGCCCCAGGGTGTGATGACATCAGGCAGATCCCAGAAGAAGTCATGCAAGCCCATGGCACTACCTCCACTGTGCATCACAGACACTCTTGTTTGTTTGGGATAGTGAGCAGATTCCATCACACTGGTAAAGGTTAATCTTCCTCTCATCGGCCCATAAAACTTGAGGCTTGTCTCTGTACTTCTTGGCAAATTCCAGCCTCAAATTCCATTGACCTCACTGTACAAATACTTTTGGAGTGGAGTGTACACCAGTGGACCACAAGGCATTCTTTACCAGTCTGCAACCTACACTATATGGACTAAAGTATTGGGACACCTGCTCATTCACCATTTCTTTTTTGACAATCAGGTCTATTGGTGGTGCTCCTCGCTGGAGTGTGGAGGCAGAGTCTCTTTAAAGACACAATGTAAGTGTAACCTTACTCAGCATTATTAAACATTTAAACCATAAACATTTAGTAATGTTTATTGCTATCGTGAGTAGTTACCCTTGTTGTACAGGGTAACCAAACAAAGTCCCGTGAGTGGTGTTCAAGAGTCAGAGATTAGGCTGAACCACCAAACACAAACAACTACTTTGTAAATGGTCTGATAATTATTTACTCGGGTTTCTGCTACAGATCAGCTTCCCTTTTCTACCTCACGCTTGTGTGTGAACACTTACAGGACTGGCTGCCTGAATGGAAGAGTGTGTTTCACTTGCATGTGTGAAACCACCCCCATATCCTACTCGCAGATAACGTGTAAATAGAGACAATGTCCACATAAACCAACACTGCAGATGAAGCCAGTTTCCCATCTGTCCAGGCTGAGTTTGCACACACAGCTGAGCTTGTGGGGCTCGCACACAGTCACTCAACACACAAGAGATCACGTGATTGCAGGGAAGAGAGGCAGAAGGGAAGAAATACACTTGTATTTTAGACCACTGTCAGCCAGCCAAACGTTGAACAGGAAAGCTACTGTTAATCGAAGTGCCACTCGCTGAATACTTTACAAGTGAGAGCATGTCTAAAAAAAAAAAAAAAAAACTACATGTACAGTCTGACAGCTGTAGAAATTTGAGCCAATGTCTCGAGCATAAGCTCTCTAAATACACAAAAATCAACCTGTTCCGTCAGGCCTGGTCAGATCTGCACTGCAGTCTAGATAAAGTCAGCATGATGTGTCGAGACATTAAATATGGGGGTGGATTATACAACAAAACTGACTGACAAACAGCTTTAAAAGCTTTTCTACTAATTTCCACGATTCTCTTCTAACTATTATCAACAGTTTTTGATGAATTTACTCTGAAATGGCAGAAAAAAGGTCTTTTTCTGACAAGAAATTATTTAATTAAAGTCTGTCTGTTGGATTTAAGTTGGGTGGGATTTAATTCGTCACAGCCGACATCAGATCACTTCATTAGTCTGCGATCTGACACCCTTGCAGTTCCAAGTTCTGCAGCTTAAGATTTTTAACAGGATTAAACTGCATTATTACATTTTTGTATAATAATGCAACATTTTTATACTAAATAAATGCAACAAAATAAGTATTTACTAACGATTTAAAATCAGCAGGTGGGGGCTTTAAAGGTCTCCAGGGTACAGTAATGATATTTTCCCCACTAACATGACTTGCTGCATTATAGACTGAAAGATGAATACGGCTGAACATAAAACTGGAGAAGTGTCTTTAAAAATCATTTGTAAAATGTAATTAACACAAACTCTTTTCTTTTGAGAAAAATGTTGACAATCTCAGACTTACTATTTAAAAAGCCTAAAACTACAGAATCGGCTGCAGCACAATTATTATTTTTATATTTTAAATATATATATATTTTTATTACCTGTACCTGTTCAGACTGAAACTGGAGATGGCATTTCCATGTTTTAACACATTAAGGAAATGAAATATATCAGTCCCACATCACCCAGCAGTAACCACCCATCACACTAATCCTGACAAACATTAAAAAGGGATGAAGTTGCTTGTATACCTTCAACATGTCTTCTAACCGTCCACACAGCGTTGGGGTTACCGGGAAGTTCAGACACGGCCATCTCCGAGACCTGGAGAAATATTTTCATTCATGTGACTTTTACAACTTGGAAACGTAAGATTTTCACAATATCTAAGCAAGCAAACACACAATCATACCTCCAATCCATGTCTAAGGACCCTCAGAGTTGACCTGGGCCCCCTTCCACACGACACATACAGCTGAGGAGTGTCCTCATTGGCCAAATCAGCGATCTACAGAAAGGAGGGGGTGAGGAAAGAGGACAAAGAAAGGAGTGCCATAAGTTATCCCTGGCAAATTGGCAACATGTGTGGGTGGGTGACCAGCTTAAGACATTTAACAGGAACATAATTATACTATATATATATTATATTGTGTTTCTGAATTTTGTGTCGTCTGTGTTTGGCTTATTTTTGGTGTCTCTGTCCAGCACTTTGGTCAGCCCCGTTGTTGGTCTGAAAGTGCTTTATAAATAAAGTGGAATGGTACTATACATCAGCACACAAGCCACTTCAGAATTGGTGTAAATGCACACTAAACGCAAAGTCTTCATAAACTGATTCCGGCTCAACTGCCGTACTTCAAACACATTTGCTTGTTTAGCTCAAATCTCTCGTGAAACAAGAGAAAGCGGCAGGGCACGAGACAATTTGTCCTTGATGTAGATAGGATGACGTTATATCCTGAAAAATCTGATGTTATCTTCATATCCTGTGTTAACGGCAACACGCTGCAGTGTGATGGTATAGACACACTGAAAGCCTTTGTGTTAATAACAGTGTAGAGGTGAGCTAGTTTACACAGAGAGGCTCTAGACTCAAATACATTCGAACAAATCCGTAGAATTACTGTTTTATAGTGCGGTTAATGTTTCCTACTTCAGTCTGACTGACCTCTCTGACCATTTATATACGTCTGCTGTCCACTACTAACATTAAGTAACCATCTCACAGTATGGAGACACTGCTGTGTTTTGGTTTTGGAATCCTGGGTCATGCTGCTTGCCATGGGCAGCAGAAGTCCAAGAGAGCACAACTGCCTGCGAGCTCTCTGGGTGGCGCTGGTCGGCACAGGCGTCTGTACTGTGTGTGGAGTGTGGAGTGTGGAGAGCATTGTATGCGACAGAGGAAGAGTCCTAACGGGGTTGGGTAACTCACACATCCATATTGGGGTAAAAAACAAAACAAAAAAGAAAACAAACAAAAAAAAAAAAACGCCAAAATGAGGTCAGTCACCCCGGAGCATTTAACAGGACCTAAGGGAATGGACGCTGTGGAAGCTCACTGACTGCTGATGCCACGTGCAATCATTCCAGATCACAGAAATGAAGCAGTCTGCTAAATGGGCCTGAACACAGCTGTGGTCAGACACAAGGACACGTCCACCCAGCAATACTATCAAACATTAGGCGCATCGGTCCCAACATGGACACCACAGAGGCAGCAGATGAAGCTCGATCAACCACCACAGACATCTTTACTGATTCTCAGCAGCTGACAGACAGACGGTTTCGTGGTCATTAAATTTGTGACCCTGAAAGCAAAGTGAACTTTGTACTTGATTGATGTTCAGCTTTGAAAGACGAATAATCAGAAGACAGTGGAGAGAGGACCATCATCATCAGTTAGAAAAATCTGTGATAAATGATATTACTGTAATAAGTTAAAAGCTACAATTAATTTCACCAGATTAAAGATTAATTACCCAATGATCTAATTAAGAATATTCAGACACTGGAATTGGAATATACAGAGTTAAATAAACTGTACAAATAAAACAAAACCAATGCTTTTAATGGGGTCTCTTCGCTCACTGAGAAATGTTCCCACACCAGAGCTGGAATGCGGCTTTGAAACAAATCCGTTTGGACTTACTCTTGTAACCTTTCAGGATGGAACTTTACAGTCTTTGAGACAAAAACAGATATTAGAAATTGTGTCTTCAATCGGTCAGCGATCACAACGTGCAGCAAAAGACTGTCTAAACAAAATCAGCTCATAGCCTTGAGCTCTAGCAGTCGAGAGAACGGAACAGTGTGACGGACTCGAATAACCAAAGTAAACAACTGGCAAAACTGAGTCCAGCCCAATTTACATCTTGTCCATTTATTGTACGATGGCTGATAATAGAATTATCGCGACAGGCTTCTATAGAATGCAAGTAAATTAGAACCCTCCGCAAACATACTCCGCACCCGAGTAATGGCTTTAATTTAGGCTTCAGCAGCGCACCTATAACCTTCTCTCACCTGGCAGGACATTATTGGTGAAAGGTTCTCCTGCTCATCCACGAGCACCAGGTTCTTGAGGGGCCGGGGCTGGAAAAAAAAGGTGTCTCCTTCCTCCAGCGGCATGGCAGAGGAGAACTCTGGTTCGTCATCGTCATCACCCAGGTGAGCGATCTGGTACAGGTAACTAAACACACAGAAATAGGTCAGATCCAAAGAAACAGCTGGTTGTAATGAGTAAGAGAAACAAGTGTGTGCATGTGCGTGTGTGTGTGGTCAAAGAGAGAAGTGTCCTCACGGGAGGTCTGGTTCGCCAATAACAGCGAGACTAAACACTCATCTCTCAAACAGTACAAAGTTCAACCACATAATAGGAGGACCCCACCATGGAGCAGGTGGGTGGATGGAGTGAATAAGAGACTACAAAACGAATCCCACTCCAAGGGTTTTTGATCTACTTTGCCAGAATGCAAAATGTATTCTAGGGCAACATGTTTACAGGAAATGAAATGTTTGAAAGAGATCGTTCAGAAAATTCCAACCCTTTCATTTGTTAAACTTTGTGTCGCAACTTACTGGTTTCCAAACTCTGACGACACGAATAAGAAGCCAGTCTTCAGCACACACATGGCGGTGGCCACAGGAATAGTGTCAAAGTATTTCATCCTTATCTCGGTGACCTAGGAGGCCATGACAAAGCAGGTTATTCAGCAATTTTACACAATTAAAAATGCGACTCAGGGCTCTTTGCAAATCAAGAAAATATTTCAACATTCCCAGCTTACGCCGTCTGTATACTTGTGGGCGGTTACTGTAATAAGATGTTTAAAAACACCAATCAAAAATTCTGGGAACAGATTTTCATTCCCCGCCACATTCACCAGACCACAGCGGGCGCTGAAGAAAAACCAGCCGACAGTCACTCCTGACAAATTTCAGTATAATCAGATTTGATATTCTCACTCAAAATATCAACATACTTACACATACATCAGCCATAACATTAAAACCACCTGTCTAATGATGGTTTTCCTAAAACAAGTCCTCTGAAGATGCTCAACGTTATCTACGACCAACACATTAGGAGCAGATTCTTAAATGATCACCCATTGTATTGTTAGCTGTACGAAGCACATTCCACAGGTGCTCAGTCAGACCGTTTCCTGGGGACTTCAGAAGCCAATTCAACCTTGAACTCACATTCTTCAAACCATCTCTGAAAATTCGGAAAACATCTGCAGGGTTGAGTGGGATTAAGGCCATGGCCATTAGGAACTATAACAGCTGTGGAGGCCTCAAAGTACCATCCACCTAAACGCAAGATTTCACAGGAGAACATCGCTCACATCCTCAGACTGCTGGTGGCAGCTTAGTGCAAACTGGAGTCACCTCTTCTCCAGGTAAGCGACACAAATCATACCTTGTGATCTGATGTACAAAATCGGGACTGATCTAGAATCCCACTGTAGGTACTTCCCGCAATGGAGCGGGGTCAACATGGGGCTTTCCAGCAGCTACAGTAACTAGGAATGTGCACATGGAAATAATTTGCCTCACACAGAATTTGGATTCTCTTTATACAGTGTCTCCGCTAATACGGAGTCTGATCCGATCTTTGTGCATTAATAATGCAGCCCCAGAGTTAAGAGAAGATATGCTGCTGATTAATACTGAAGTAAACTGACTGGAAAACATCCATTAATCCTGATGCCACCAGATGGCGCTCTGAACACCATGACAAATGAATTCAGACTAAACTAGAAGATTCAATTCCATTACAATGTGGCGGATTGGGACCAACAGTAACTACTGCGAGTTGGCCTTCACGCATTACGTGCAACAGTCAGCTTTGACTGCCCATCATCGCATCGACAGGTCACTGCATAGGTACTGACCACGGAGCACAAACACTGTGTAAGACTTATCCTATGTTTTGGAGACATTCTGAGTCATCACCAGGGTCTCTCAACCTTTGGGTTGGGGACCACCAGCAGGCCTTGAAGCAGTCTGGAGTGGTCCACAGGCACATCCTCGGTGGGAAGCAGTGGTCCGTAGTAGGTAGTACCACTAAGTCATATATGTAGACAAATCGTTGAAGCACAAAACTGAGATCAACCCATATGAACATTATATAAGCATTAATAGAAATGCACAAATATATCTGCAGAAATAAAACAAAGCAAAAGGTCTTATCAGATTGAGAGAGGTGGGCCATGAGGTGGAAAAGGTTAAGAACCTCTGGTCTAGTAATCACAATTTGGACCCAACCATTCTACCAAACGTTGATGAGACAGGAGCACTTTCAGTGCAAGACTCACCCCACCAAAATGCACTACAGAGCACCACAGGTCATTCCTGCCTGTGGCCTTCAAACTAACTTCTCCCTTAATGCAGTGGGTTTGGGTGGGTAAGTTTATTCAACCTGCTTTTTTCTGTTTATTCTTTACTCTTTTTATTATTATTATTATTATTATTATTATTATTATTATTATTATTATTATTATTATTATTATTATTATATATAGATGGCTGCTGATAAAGAACGAGCAACTTCCCTCTGGATTAATTCTAACCTTTTCAAAGAAGCTGATTCTTATGCTTGGCCATTGTTCCAGCTAAATCACCTCTGAAAACTGACCGTTTACACCTGCTGCCTAATATTTCCCAACCTCTAACTATTCACTTCAGAGGTTTTAACATTATGGCTGATTGTTCATGTAAGCATCTACTTCCCACAAACAACAGACTCCCAGAGTGGAGCCACAGTTCTCACCATCTCCTCGTCTGTTTCAAGGGTAACCTTGAAGATGTCTCCTTGCTCAGTCTGGGCCAGGAAGAAGAACATGGACTTGGTCTTGTGTGTGGCAGAGCAGACAAAGATCATGCCCCTCTCAGGATCATCCAGATCATTCTGATAGTGAACAAAAAAAAAAAAAAACAGGATGTGGAAAGGATCAGCTCCAAACTGTGACCGCAGAACACTGAAACAAAGTTCATTCCCATCATACTTATGGTGCCACAAACAGGGAACACAGGAACAACCACAAAGACCACACAATGCTTCTGCCTGTAACTAGTAGTTTCGACATAGATCCTTAGATCAGAAGTTTGAATTGTCTCCAGAAATTGTCAGAGAAGAGACATGAAAACCTCATCATTTCAGTTGGCAGCGCATCGGTTTGAGGCTAGCTGAATAAAATCTGGCACATAACCATCCAAATACTCACCCTCCTGCGGGGGATTGGGCAACGGATATCTGGCTGGTCCCCAAAGTTCTTGTATGTAATGTAATTTTCCGAACAAATGAGCACTCCACTGGGGCCATCAGAGCCCCCCGGTACTGTTGAACAGAAGCACACAGTAAAGGATCAGACCCATCAGGATTTACAGCATCACCTTCATCTGATTAACCGAGCAGAGATCAGATAACACAACGTTCTCTTCAGCATCAATCAGAGAAGAGACATGAAAGTATTCATCACTTCTGCACCACAACCATAACTCATTATCACAACCAGTACATAGTTTTCTGACCAATCCATGAAGCCAGGAGGATTACCTGTGATGAGAAAGTTGCCATGCTCTTCTAGAGCCTCACTGTACTTGCGCACCACGTGATTGAGTCCCAGGTCAAGCTCATAGAAGGTCAGAGTCTGCTGCGTGTTGGCTGCTGCCTCTCCCGTGGGGTCGTTATCAGCTTCCTGTGAGAAAAAGTGCAGTATAAAATAATAAGAAAGCTCTGCGTGTTAGAAGCGCTGCACGGTCAGAGGACGGAGGGCTTCCTGCTTCAGTGTACAGCTTCATTACTGAGGTCGAACCACAGAACCAGACCTTCAACCAATGGTTCTAACAACCTCATCGCTACAGTGGATACACACGGCTGAAAAGGTCACCCAATCCAGGGACGACACCCAAATACAGACTACACACACTGAAGTATTGAGTATTGATTAATAGATAATAGTCAGGAGACACTATTCTAACCAATGGAAGGCCCCTTGGCTGGTCCTGGTATGTACACTTATGGTTGACCTGTATCTTCTCTTATGCACCGACACTAGGATCCAACACCGTGCTCATGTCGTGATCAGTTTTTCCATTCTCTCCCGTAAATGGTCAAAAAGACATGAGTAAACTCATAAATTCACCAGGAAACACTTATCATCCTAGAAATTAATATCAGAAAAACACAAAACACCAGAGGACCACTTCCTGTCCTGCAGGTCATCAACAATCGGAGATGAACCTGATTCTAGATCAGTGTTTCAACTTCAAGATTCTGGGATCAGAACCTAGAATTACTGCAAATGAACACGTTAGGTCCTGTGCACGTGTGTCAGGGTATTTATAAACACAGATTCCCTCCGTCCATTATTGCACAAGCATGCTGGCCCTGTGGAACAGCAGTACTTCAGAGAGAGATATCCACACGCAATCACTAGTCTCTCAGGCTGTACTTGACACAAATCTGGCAATGATACACAAAGCACATTACAGAAATCATGGTTTGATATATTGCAATACTGTTGGTAAGGCAATATATTGCATTTTTAACTCCCTATGTAGGTAGCACGTCTAGAACCCACAGCCTGCGAGTGTTGCGTTTAACCTCCTAGGACGTGGCATCCACACAAAACCTGACTATGTGGCATGCCACAGAACATCATCATGCAGTTTCTTGAATGTCGAATGGACCTTCTTGGCTCAGCATGCCGA
This sequence comes from Acestrorhynchus altus, assembly GCA_034509495.1. NCBI lineage: Eukaryota > Metazoa > Chordata > Actinopteri > Characiformes > Acestrorhynchidae > Acestrorhynchus > Acestrorhynchus altus. The sequence continues at coordinate 30,292,534 of CM067508.1, forward strand.
TGACAGCTCTGACTTTTCAGGACAGGATGACCCAGATGTTTTAGTCCAAGGGGAAAAAAATGCTGCTGTGTTCAGCCACAAAAAAAAAAGTTTTGCACATCACTAATTGCGACTTCACTGTGTTCTATGATATATACATGAAATATAAAACTAAAGTCCTCATATGTGGACATCATTTTCTCAGAAATCAAATCAAAATTTATTTTTATAGCGCTCTTCACAACTGAAGTTGTCACAGAGCAGCTTAACAGAAATAAAATAAATAAATAAACAAATAAGAAAGGTTAAAACAGAAATAAAGTATAGATGACAGATCCCCTAGTGAGCAAGCCTCATGGCGACAGCGGCAAGGAAAAACTCCCTCAGCTGGAGGAAGAAACCTTGGGAGGAACCAGGCTCACAAGGGGAGGACCCATCCTCCTCTGGTCAAACTACTTATACATAGTTAGGGGACACTGGACCCCTACACCTCTGTTCTATTACTTGGGTACTGAAGTAATGTTAATTCTCTGGTGGACATAATAACAGTAGATTTCTACAGCTGGTGATGGTGGGTGAGCAGCTAGTCCATGGCAGGGTGGGAAACTAGTCCAGGTACAGTAGTCGGAAGGTGGAGAGCCAATGTAGACATGTATCATTTGGAGTGTCAGACGTCTGTAGTTTTGTGCTCCTCCTGGTCAAGCAAACCTGATTCAACTCACCTGTTAATTGCTAGATTTAGAAAGTGTCTTAGAAGGAAATCAGCAGTATGTAGTGCATTATCAATCACAAAATTACAAGATTGTAAATAGAAACAGAGCACCGTGTTTATAATAGAGCAGTATTATATTTATAAAATCTGAAATCTACACTGCAGTCTTCTGCTGAATGAAGTTCACTGTATAGGGAGCGGCAAACTATTTGATATTCAGTCAGAAACGCACGCGCTGTGACGTAAGTGCGGACGGGGCCTTAAAAACCAGCCTTCCAGAAAACCAGAACCTACAAGAAATACAGCTCAAGCAGAACATCACACCAGAAAGCTCTCAGGTAGCTCTCTCAGCAGCACACTTACTTCATAATCCATCTCAAGGCAGGCAAACATGGGATTCTCAAATCCCACATCAACCCCAACCACATGGTAGACCAGTGTGTTTGCTTTGTGTGCTTCAAGAGGCGAGGAGATGGTAAGGCGTGCAGCAGCATCTCTGTTCAGGATGTACACCAGCTTCTGCTTTTCTATGGCACCTGAAAAGACAGTAAACACACACACTCAGAGCCAGATTTGATAGGATGACTTTGATCGTTTTCTGGATTAAAGTATCAGAACTTTACCGATCATAACAGCTCTGCCTTTAGGGTCAACGGCCAGGAACTGCCCGGGAACGATGCGCCGACACCCGCTCTTCCCAAAGGTCTCCTGGTGCACCTTCTCAAACATGTTCTTGGAAGGCTGGTACTCCAGGATGACGATACGTCCTGAGTCACTACCCACCACAATGTAGTCTTTCATTTAAAAAGGAGAACAACAAGAAAACAATGAAATGAACCAGGCCACTCTGCTCAAGTCATGAACACAGAACGTAAGAAAATCACACAAATTACATCAAACTGTAAATAAACAATCATCATTTACACCAACCTTTTGTTCCACCAGTGAGTCTGAAGGCCATGAGGGAGCGGATGATGCCAAACACCTCCATGGTGAGCAGTGTGTGAACCTTGCCTGTGTTGGCATCAGGACGCAGCAACTCCAGAATCTTCCCTCGGGACACAACAATCTCCTGCTGTTTTGTACCTAAAATTAGAAAAAAAGAATAAATCTATGTTGCAATACGTCAACACCTAAACTGAGTGCCGTCATTTGTACAAACAGCGATCAGCCTGTAACTCCTCTTCACTGTGTTGGGACATTATCACACACTGAGCCACCAACAGATCAGACTCACTGAAATGGCTGGACATCATTTATTCAAACCATTTTGGACGGAGACGAACGACTTGTCGTTCATAACAGGACAGACTCACTGAACTTAGCTGCACGTTTGTTACTCTTGATATCACTTTACACCGACACCATATTATACGACATGTACATCACAGGGCAGGACGATGAACCTGCATAACGTCAATCACACACTTTACATGTTCATAGTTATTCACTCCGTAGCTTATAGTTTATTCTAATTTAGCTCTTTATTCAAGAGTCTTGATGCTGCTTGTGTACGGTTCTCATTGTTCTGCAGTAATATGAGTGACTTTGGTCTTGGGGATTGATAAACTACCTGTCTGTCCATCTAATTAAGCAACACTCCTCTTTCAAAGCACAGTACGTCTGTGACTTCTCTGCGTCGTTACATCCCTAAAAACTTTACTTTAAAGCCACATGAATAAGCTTCACATTCATACACCTAATGTATCACAGAGACCAGCACAGCTTTTCCCGCCAAACTGGGCTTGTTTGAAAACAGTCTTGAGCGCATTTTTTGGGCTCCTTTCACCAATCTACCCTGAACATGAAAATGATTTTCTGGTGACATGTTACTGACGCGGTGTTACGCGGCTGCCGAAAGGAGGAGTCCTGACAGAAGAAGAGACAACGATAAACAGCAAACAGACAAAACTGCGTGAGCTTGAACTTCAGTGACAAGAGAAAGCAGGTGAACTGATCTTGATCCAACCTGAAATTCTAAATGTCCAGGCGTTCAGAAAGAAAACAATGTTAAGCAACAAAGAGGAGCGGAGGATGGAGGAGAACAGAGGAGAGGAGAGAAATGAGTGAAACTGAGGGTTAAGTTTTAATTGTGTTTCTATTAAATGTTTTAACTGGGTTTTAAAACAAGTGTAAAAGATCATTAGATTATAATATTAAACACATAATAAAACTAAAAACAACACTGTAAACAAAACACTTCAGGAGAAAGAATTAGATAAAATACAACAGTAACACTGCAGGAGATTTAAGGTGGTATGAGGTTTAAGGTATGAGATTTAAGGCGGTATGAGATTTAAGGTGCTGGTAGTTTTTATGAAACGTTTTTTATATGTTTTCTTCTGACTCTGAATCTCAGATTTTGGGATGGGTTGTTTTATACCTGAGAAGTTTCCATGGATGGCATGAGTGATGCCAGTGGCACGCTGCAAAGTCAGGTTGTACAGAAACATGGTGGAGGTCTCTGGAGCCCCTCAGGCTTGGATGAAGAAGGTTAGTGCTGCACCTGGAAACCAGAAACCTTATGTGAGAACGACACAGAAGAAAGCCATGAACATCTCCATCTGTTACACAGAAGTGAGCCCTAACAGAGGAGTCAGCCAGACTGAAACAGAGTCAGTGTTTCTCCTGCAGATGGAAAGTAGTTCCGGTTTGGGGGAATAAAGTGAGGAACTGACTCTGGAGGCAGCACAAGCTTTAATGCAGCTCCTTCAGCTGACTTATCAACCTGCTGTGTTTGTCCTACCCGGGAAACACCTGAGGAACACCAGGGACGCCTGAGGAACGCCTGAGGAACCACAGGGACGCCTGAGGAACGCCTGAGGAACCACAGGGACGCCTCTGCAGGCTCCAGAGGCGCAGAATGCTGCGCTGGACCGATCAGTCTGCACTAGCCTCTAAAGCTAACGGAGAGCCCATAATAACCCCTCCTGCCCCTGCCCCGCTCTAATGCCCCGGTGAGGCCGCGGTCCGCTCGGGGAGCGGGCGGTGTGTGGGTCTTTACCGCTGCACGAGTCCGGATGGCGCGGATTTTCACACGATCACAAACTTTCCTCTTTGTTTTCTCTAAACGCCGCCACAACGACCGGGGTCCTTCCTGCTCCGAGACCGGCGGCGTAGTCGTCCTGCGCGATGCCTGACTGGAAGTCACGCTGCTTTTACTTTTACTTTACTGTTAAATTTAATTTCTCTATTTTTATTTTTATTTTACTGTAACATTTAATTTCTCTATTTTTAGTTTACTGTAAAATTTAATTTATCTGTTTTTAGTTTTAGTTTGTCATTAAATTTAATTCCGAATAATTTGAGTAGAAGTGAATGTAGAACAGGAGCTTATTTTACTGATTTTTGTCTGTTTATCCAAAAATATTTACACAGTGCACAGAGCAGCTCCAGGGTTCAAACCTGGGAGAAAACCAAAAATGGACAAAAGTGGAGATACGTGGTCTTCATCTTTAGGTTTACGTTTTAAAGCATCTGACTGCTTCTAGATAATTAACCTTGGACTTTTTGACTTATGGGGCCCATATTTTCCACAAGATCCATATTGATCCACGTTGGGACCAAGAAGGGTTAAACATTGGCCCCATCTGGGCTGTACACTGCGTATGGAACCTAGATGGCACCCATGTGAGATTACAGTGGGTTTTAATATTGGCTGTAACCTATTAATGTACAATAAAGTACCTCTTGGTAAAAATCCAGTGAAGGTACTATTGGGATAGGATAGGATAGGATAGGATAGGATAGAACTTTATTGATCACTTGGGAGGGTTCCCTCAGGGAAATTATGGTTCCAGTCACAGCATAAGTACAGAAGAATTAGAAAAAGACATAATTTAGTAAGAAAACCCCATATAAATATAAAGAAAATATAATATAGAGACTATATTACAATATAAAATATATGTAAATAGTGCCTGAGAAAAAGAGTCCAGTAGTAGGGAGTATTGCACATTAATATTATTATTGCACTTGAAACTGTGTATTGCACCAAGTCCAGATGTGTTGTGGTTGTGGGTTGTGAGTGAGTTACTGGTTGTTCCTACTCGTTCCCATTCTCCATCCTTCTGTTACCACTCCTCCCCCCCAGAGAAGAGTTGTACAGTCAGATGGGGTGTGGGACAAAGATTTTTTTAAGTCTGTTGGTCCTGCACTTGGGAAGGAACAGTCTCTCACTGAACGGGCTCCTCTGGGGGCTGATGACAGTGTGCAGAGGGTGACTGGCATTGTCCATAATGTCCAGCAGTTTTTTCAGAGTCCTCGTCTCTGCCACTGACACCAGAGAGTCCCGCTTTGTGCCAACCACAGAGCTGGCCCACCTGATCAGTTTGTCCAGCCTGTGTGTGTCCTTCTTGGATATGCTGCCCCCCCAGCACACCACAGTGTAGAACAAGACACTGGTGACCACGGACTGATAAAACATCCACAAGAGTTTCCTGCAGATGTTGAAGGACTGTAGCCTCCTCTGAAAGTACAGCCTGCTCTGTCCCTTTCTGTACAGGTGGTCAATGTTACATGACCAGTCCAACTTGCATTATGTACCAAAAGTATATATATATATATATATATATATATATATATATATATATATATATATATATATATATATATATATATATATATATATAGATATATATATATATATATATATATAGATGAATGTGGAGAAATATATATATAGATAGATAGATAGATAGATAGATAGATAGATAGATGTTTCTAGAAGTACCTCTGAGTACAAAACAACCTCTGTTTTTTTAGTGTGTATTTCATGTAGATTTAGACTGGCATGCACCTTGGTCCAATTTCTGTTCCTGTGAATAGCTAAGTGAGTGCAAGATGGCTTGATTTCAAATAGGCAAGTTAACTCTTGTTTGAGAGAATTTCACCCATTGTTTGGAAAAGGCCATTGTTATAACCATCAGGCTGTGACTTGAAGTTGCTTAATGTGGAGGTGTGTTTAGGATTAAACTTATTTAAGAAGACCTACACACACACACACACACACACACGTATGAGAGAGTGAGAGGGAAGTTTTGTCCAGCTGTTCGAATTTGGTTCCAGCTGTTGATGTTTAATACTATAACAATATACAGACAATGTGCATATAATGGACAGACAGTACACAATGTACAATAAACACAATATACATGCAATATGCAGAACGAAAAATGAGGGCAATGAGTTGGGCAGTGATTTCAGCAGTCTTTCTGGTCATTGCAGTCTGTTCCTATCCTGTTTAGTGGATGTTTTATGAACCAGACTATGATGTATGTTCCCAGGACCGATTCACTGACTGCGGTGTAGAACTGGTTCAACCACTCCTGTGGCTGACCTAACTTCCCCAGTTGCTGTGGAAAGTATGTCCTCTGGGCCTTTCTGAGGATGGAGCTGATGTTGGTCTCCCACTTCAGGTCATGAGAAATTGTAGTTCCCAGAAGCACTCGGAGGCTGACACGGGGCAGTCAGATATTGTGAGGGGGAGCCGTGCAACCTGGACACTTTTTGAAGGCCTAATACAGTGCAGCTGAGTCATTGAAGAGGTGGAAATCATATAAATCACTCTTAAAGACACAGAAACACAAAAGCTGAGCTCATAAATCATTCCAAACATCACAAGAGAACTTGACCTTTGCCTGTTAATGAATGAATAAATGAATAAATTCAGATAATTGTACACTTTTTAAACTTAGTCTAGACTTTAGTCAACACGTCAGATCAACCACCCTGTTCATCAATGGCATACAGCACCACCACAGAGCAGGTATTATTTGGGTGGTGGGTCGTTCTAAGCACTGCAGTGACACTGACATGGGGTGGTGTGTTTGTGTGGGTTGCACTGGTACGTGTGGATCTAGAAACAACAGTGCTGCTGGAGTGTTTAAACCCCTCTGCCTCACCTCTGGACAGAGAATAGAAATAACCAGACAACAGTGTGCTGTGAGCAACGATGGACTAGAGGATTACCAGCACAGACTGTCCAGAAACAGTGAGTGGACACTGTGTTTAAAAACTCCAGCAGCACCAAACCCCTCACGGACAGTGACATGAACAGGAATCGAAGGCCCCTGGACCTCCGCGACCAATGCACGACCGTCCGCACCACCTTGTCGCCCATGTTAAAAGTTATGTTTGTTATTGTGATAAAATATGATCAAACAATATTATAGTATGTTTTCCTTTTTGACTGATTCAAAATTCACTCCTGTCTTGTGTGTCATTAGGCTTATGATTTAATTAAATATTAAGGACAAAGTGCAGCTCTGGAGATGTTGTCCACACGGTGGCGCCATTGCACCTATAATTAATCCCTCTTATTGAATGGGATTGAGCGAGGATGGGAGGGTAATAGAGGGATCAGCAGAGTTCAGTTTACATCATCTCCAGCCTGTCCTGCAGGAGAAGAGGGAATTCCAGAGAATTCCCACTGTCAACTTTTCCAGCTGACTGATCCTTTGGGAAATTCCAGCTGTTCGTGTGAACGTGTGCGTGTTTAGGCGTGAGCTCGGTGGTCTTCCATAAAGACCCTCGGGCCGCAAGGGGTTGTGGGATTTGTCGTTCCGAAGCGCTGTATCCGTACGCGCTGGATTGAGGTTGTGAATCCAAGAATCCGGTCCGGGATTTCGCTCCGCCCACCGTAGCGGCTCCGCTGCTGTTCCTCCAATCACAGCCGCCCAGCGGTCGGAGCGAAATCCCGGACCAGAAATAAAACCCGGAGCGGGATTTTTCCCATTTTCAGCGCTGCTTTCCCGTCTCCGACTTTCCGAGCGCTGCTGTGGATGTGCGGGACTCCGCGTGACTGAAGACGCATCTTCTAGTGCCGTTTATCGTTTAAACGACGTTTTCTTTGCCGTTTGACTGCGCGCGGAGCGAGCAGAACTACATTTCCCGTCAGCAGCCCCGACCCCGAGTTTGGGGAGTGCGGGGTGGGGGTCCGTGTCGGGGGTCTGAGAAAGCGCTGCTGTCTGAGATTCTCAGCCGATTTTCACTCCACGTTTATTACAGGCCACACACACACTCAGATGCATGCATGCACGCGCGCACACGCACGCATACTGACCACATTCCCAGCACATCTGGGCAGCGCGAGCTGGACATGAGAGCTCGCCTGCCAGCTGAGGATCCGGGGGTCCCTGTGAATATTCGCACGGCCGCTTCAGGAGCTCCGTGTCCAGGACGGGACTGAAGCGCTTCCATGGCTGATGGAGGAGAAAGAGGCGCCGCGCTGGAGCTGCTTCTGGAGTTTTACATCCCAGACACCAAGGTGAGGATTCGCGTGGAATTACTGGTTAGGTGCTCTGGTTCAGGTGGTGAACTTGGAGTACTGTGGAATAGTCCAGGATAGTGTGGAATAGTATGGAATGCTGTGTAATAGTCCAGGATAGTGTGGAATAGTATGGAATGCTGTGGAATACTGTGGAATTGTATGGAATGCAGCGGAATACTGTGGAATTGTATGGAATGCTGTGGAATACTGTGGAATTGTATGGAATACTGTGGAATAGTCTGGGATAGTGTGGAATAGTATGAAATGTTGTGAAATAATGGGATAGTTTGGGATACTGTGGAATAGTATGGAATGATGTGGAATAGTCTGGAATACTTTGGAATAGTCGGGAATGCGCTGGAATAGTGTGGAATGCTGTGGAATAGTGTGGAATGCTGGTCGCGACACTGCAGGTATTGTTAGTAAACGCTGATCTGATGTATGGATATTATGGGATAGAGGACTGTATTGTATCCGGACTCTCAGGCCTGAACTCCCGCCGGTGTGCCAGCGTTGCTAAGAGACAGCGGAGCTGCAGCAGGAGAGTGGGGATTTGCATGGATCCCCTCTCTCACTTTCTCTTACCCTGTCTCTCTCTTTCTCTCTCCCCCTCTCTCTTTTTGTCCCTCTCTTGTTCTCCCCCGTTCTCTCTCTCTCTCTCTCTCTCTCTCTCTCTCTCTCTCTCTCTCTCTCTCTCATTACACTCATCACACTCAAACTTGAGCTCCGGTGCATCTTGTTTCCACTGATGATCCTTCAGATGTTCCACATCTTTGAAGATCCAAATGAGCACACTGGCCTCCGTCATCTGTAAAGTGAAGAAGTTTGGAACCACCAGGACTCTTCATAGAGCTGGCCTCTCGGCCTGAGTGATCGTGGTAGGAGGGCCTTATTCAGGAAGATGACCAAGAACCCAATGGTTACTCTAACAGACCTTCAGCATTGCTCTGTAGAAAGAGGAGAACCTTCCAGAACATTTCTGCAGCACTCCACCAATCAGGCCTGATCTGTGAAAACAGTGCTATCTGAGATTCAGACACACACACACACACACACACACACATACACACACACACACACACACACACACACACACACCGGAAAAATGAAGTGCTGTGAATATCTATCATTCAGTTCTATCTATCTGTCCCTGACTCTGTCCGTGTGATTTTGGAATAAGGCTGTTACATGGGAAAAGTGAAGCACTGTGAATGTCTCTGTCTGTCTGTCTGTGTCTGTCTCATCTGTTCTGTTTACATGTGTCTGATTAGACACTGGGTTTTGGCACCATACAGAGTAGCAGTGCTTCAACCCACTGCCCTTTACAAAGACTCTCTGAGGCTACTTTTGGACGGTGTGATCGTTGAGAGATCACTGACTGCTAGACATGCTTCTGCGACACACGCAAAGACAGTCTGTCAACTGAGCAAAACATCATCTTTAGTTCTGTTTGGGATCCAACAAAGCCTCATGGTGAGCACTAAAATGCAGTCCTGCCTTTTACTGTGGAGTGACACACTGCCTCACAAACGCGTGTGATTATCTGGGGACGTATTGTATACAGTCGGTCACCCTTAGTAGTGATACGAGAGACACTAACAGCTCAGCGATATATGCAGAACGTCCTGCCGCCATGTTGCCTCTCATGGCAGGGCTTCCAACGGGCATTTTCAGCAGGATAATGATCGCCCACACACAGCATGTGTGTCCAAGAAATGTCTCCACCAGATTGCAATTGAGGTCCAGCTGCAACGTCTCTGGGCAGAGCCTTATTTCAGTCGTATAGTTCTCTCCAATAAACTGATCCTCATTCCATTATCCAGCAGAACCTCCATTCCATTCCTCGGCATGTTTCCTTTCCTTTTCTGTCCTCCCTTTTTACGTATCCCCTCTCGTTGTTCTTTTCTGTCTGTCCCACTTCTCGTCCCACCCTCCTCCCTTTTGTTTTCTCCCCTCTTTCACTCTTTCAGCACATAACTTGTGTATAAACCAGGACATATTTGTCTTATTTACATGAGCAGTAGTTTGTATCTGGAGCAGATATTGGACACATCTACAATCTACAATATCCCTGCCAACTAAAACACTCAGGCTGAAAATGCATGTTCTCCGTTTTTCCTCTATGAAAGCATGTTTTTCAAGGCTCTCGTTCTGTACTGTATGATTTGTATCTTGTTAATCATCTTGCTGTACCCTCTGGTGCACTCGGTTTCCCAATTTTCTTCCCTTCATACTGGATGCATTTCATATGGTTTGTGTTCCCGTGTCTTTGTATCTGTGAAGTCTGGATATCTCACAAGGATAAATCACAACTCAGCTGATAAATCATAAATTGGAAAGCGATTTCTCAATTTCCAGCTTAAGACATCTAGACCCTAGAGGTAGATTTACTGTTTTTGTTTCACAGTTGCACTTTAAAGTTTGTAATCAGGGTCAATGTTACAGAGCACAGAAATTAATTAGAAATGAATGATTTAAATGAAATGATTTAGAAAAAAGAAATGATTTAAATGAATGTTATATGTTTGTTGCCCATTTAAAGTCTGTAGTGTCTAGCAAACTTTAGACATAAAAAGAAACATAACTCTTATTTAAGTTCCTCTTAAAACATGAGTAGACTGATAAATCACTGAACTGATCAGTTATTTATCTCAGTGCTCCTGAGCTCTACTAAAGCCTGAGTAGACTGATCAGATCAGAACGAATCCCAAAGAAGGGTGAACACGAATGTGTGAAAATACCCTAAATGCACCCTGAAAGTGTAAAGCAGGACACACAGTTGATACTATTTTCTTAAGGTGTTTCATTGACACATTATATAAACACTAATATTGAAAAATTGGACAGAATGAAAAATTCACTGATTTATCTAACGAGGTTATCCACAATGAGTTCTATTCTTTCACATATTACAGTTCTGTCATATTTAAATTCCTAGAACAGCTTGGAGGCCAGTTTTCAGTACTGCAACAATGTCGGAACGAATAGGAGATCATCTCCAGTGAAATGGAACCGTTTCTAAATTTGCCTTGCTCTTTCATCACACAATTGAAGCTGTGCATGTGTGGCCTTACAAGAAGATGCAGCGTAGATTCAACATGGCATTTTTATTTATCCTCACGATTATTTGAAGGCACCCACTGCAACAAAAGAACAGCTTTGAAAAGTCTACGTCAAGGTAGGCCGTAAAGCACAGACCATCGACTAGCTCTGCAAATACAGCAAGCCCTGCATTCTGTAGATACATCGCCATTGATTTCATTTGACATACATTTATCTTTACCTAATTAGCTACAGCCATTCCCCAATTATATAAAGTGAAATGGAAATCATTATTGGGATTAATTGTATCATTTGAGTGATTGCAGACGCCTTTCAGACCGTGTTTAGTTAAGATAAATGAGATACAGTGTGGACACGTGTAGTCAAACCCGTTCTGTTTTGCGACTTTCTGCTGCCATTGACCCGTAGAGCTCAGGGCCAGGCTCAAGTGGAGCATTCTGCTGAAGGACTGTACCCACAGAGTGCAATGTCTCCCAAAGGCGTTGTAGAGGACCATCTATTTCATGCCTCCCTGCTGGAAATTATGCACAATGCATGTAATGTGGCTGTGTGCTGAAGACGTGTTATGAATAAATGAGTGAATATTAGCCACTTGAGTGGTCCTAAATGTAACATGTCATGTCATATATATATATATATATATATATATTATTTCAAATATCACACATTATATACAATTCTTTTATGTATTTTATATTTATATATATATATATATATATATATATATATATATATATATAATATATATATAATATATAATGGTCATCCTCTAGGCCTTCATCAGTGCTTCATCAGGACGCTGTTGGCTGGATATTTCTGGTTGGTGGACTGTTCCAAGATAGGACAGCAGGTGAACTTGTGAGCACGTCTTCCCAATACAGACTGGAATATAGGTCCCAAACATTTGGGCACATATTTTCAAATACATGTGTACACACACACACAGATTGGACATAACATTAGAACCACCTTTCTAAAGTTGATAAGGCAGCCCTAGTGCCACCACAACACATCTGACCATTACAGGTATGGACTCCACAAGACCCCTGAGGAAGTCCTGAGATCTAGATAAGACAGTAGCAGATCCTTTAAGTTCTGTAAGTTGTGATTTGGAGCCTTCACACATTGCAAATGTGCTGCAGTTACACTGCACTTCAGTAGGAAGTGCTGTTCTATCAGATGCAGCCACATGGTGCACGAATGGTCCCAACACATCCTAATAATATGTTCGGTTTAGGTTTGGTTTTTTAGAGTTCAGTTAGGGCTGGGTATCGCCACTGGTTTACTAAATGGATTTGATTCCATTCACAAGGTCCCAGTTCAGTTGAATTCCTGATTTGAATTGTTTCGAATCAGTGTTGATTAGGGCTGGGTGATATATCGATACTTATATCTGTATCGAGATAATATACGGGCGATATTTTTTTATATTGGGTTTTACACTTTTTAAATAATGTTGTTTTAATCTTGCAGTAAACCTTTTTCTTCCTCCTTGTTCTGCTCCACCCCCTGCTCTCAGCTCCTCCTCTTCTCTGCTGCCCCCCCACCCTCACACACGGTCTCACACACACCACGGAGGCTGCAAATATAGTAAAATGTGATATTTATTGTATTAAATGTCGTATATTGCCGTATATTCAGATGTTTCAGGCTATGATTTTTTTGCCCATATAGCTGATATTGATTATTTGAGGCATGTTTCACTAAACGGGTTTTCTGCCTCGTCAGTTTTCTCTAGAAGGGGGTGTTGTTGTGCGGCGGACATGAGGCAGGGCACCATTTATTAGCTCCAGCTGAGAATCGTTAACGTGCATTGTGAAAACAACCCTTATAGGAGTTAAAGGGGCATTTTCACACGCTTTCTCACCCGTAATCCCCCAGAAAGAGGATTATTATTATTTTATTATATGAATGGCTGCGTTTGGGTGGGTCATCAAAGCTTGCGCTGTCACTGATGGACCAAAGTGTCTCTTGTTCCTTGTGCTTCTCACATCCATATTTCAATATATTTTGTTTCACTCTTTACATTGATGCTGTCCAGTGAAAACTGTCCAGTTTTTCTTTGTTTTCTTGGTTCCTTCGTGGTTCGAACTCTGTAGGTGTTCTGAGTAAATAGTGTGTAAATCGTTCTGGACGAAGAGATGAGAGAAGTGTTCAAATTGATCAAATTAGCTCTTATTTTACATGAACTATTTAATGGTGTCCTGTAAAGTCACCATTTTGGAGATTGGAGATGCTTGTCTTTCATTGAACAGCATCGACACATATTTAAAGAGACCGTCTGAGCTTTCTATATTTAAGTGTTCTGTCGATTTGTTTCAGGTTGATCAATCTTGGCTTTATGTGAGTTGATATTGGCTCAATCAACGAGCGATTTGAATAGAAAAAAAGATTTTTCAAACCCACTTATATTTATGAGGTATTTCAACTGATAGTGGTTAAAGCTGTTGATCTACAGACATAAGGGACCGTCAGAATAAAGCCTCACTAATACAGCACTATTAGAATGGGTAGAAATCTCATTTCACATGATTAAAAGCCAGCGTTCCCCAGTTCTGCTTGACTGAAGTTCATCAACTCTTTCTGGAACTAGGCTAATGCAGCACCTAGGGAGTAGAAGTGGCAACAAAAGTCCTGCCGACGTAACTAGGTTAACTCTTCTCTCGTACGGAGGGTGCTGTCAAGGAGCCACGGATGAGAGCTCATAAATAGGTTACTCTTCAGGGTACATTCCTCTATCAGGGACTGGAATAGGCTGGCTCACAGAGCGACTCCGCAGCGGGGTTACCTGAGATCCATTTGTCTCAGTTTAAGCAGCTCCAGCCCAAACAAGTAACAGTAAGGCTTTCATGGATTGCTTCATTTGGGCATTTGCACCTTCACTTCAAGGTCAAGTAGGTCATCAAGCTGCGGAGATGTGTGTGTAGGACTGTCTGTCTGTTTGTGTGCGAGGGTGGGTGGCCTTACACGTTCTGCAGGCTACTGTGTGCTTCAACTGGCTCTCAAACCCAGACAGATGGGAGGCTGTTTCTTGGCAAAGACGTTCATCACATCAGCGCAGAAAATTTGATGGCGTTGTACAATCAAGCTTTTGATCCCATCAGGAACAAGTTTGTCCTCGGCAACCAAATCTGCTGTGAGCTCTACTTACACAGCAACTGAACACAATAGGCTATGTGTATACACACACACACACACACACACACACACACACACACTCTCTCTCTCTCACATTAGGTGATTATGAGGGCACAGCGAGAGGAAGGATGCAGGGCCACTATGGCCATTTCACCTCATTAGTTAATTGTGTAATAATCCAAATTTAAAGCCTTGAACCTGCACGATTTGTAGGAAGCCATGATTGGAGGCAGCTAGGATTAGAATTAGGGCTGGAAATTTGGTGTTGTTACACTGACCATAAGCCAATAGTTACATTTCTTTTGCAATCTAGACTAATGATTGGTGGTCTAACCTGCAGGCAGCACTTCCCTGTGGTCAGCTAATGTACTTACTTCCAACGTCCCCCATTCGTTTCTGGTTTAAAGGAACTGGGGTTAGAATGCAACCCGCTTATATTGTAATATTTCAAATATTTTTTATGTGTTGTATAAAATAGTTTTCAATATAATGACCCAGCCCTTTCATCACCCAGCCCTTTCATCACCCAGCCCTACGTGAAGGCTGATTTGTGTCGGATCAAGACAGAGTCTACCCCAGAGCCTGAAAGAGTGGTCTACATTGTTGTGAGTGTGTGTGTGTGTGTGTGTGTGTGTGTGTGTGTGTGTGTGTGTGTGTGTGTGTGGGGGGGGGGGGGGTCGACATCACTCAGCAACTGCAGAGTCAAAACACTAGTTGATGATGAGGTTTCTATGCTACTGTAATTCTTCTTCTTCTTCTTCCGGCTGCTCCCTTTAGGAGTCACCACAGTGGATCATCATATTTTGGCACAATGGTGACGCAACCCTCACCATTTATCCACCCGTAGTGCACAAAGTACACCCCTAACGGCTGTTTTTTCTATGCTACTGTAATTACTTCCTTCAATTTCCAGGTTACATCCCATGAACATATGAAACACATGACGGTTTGATCTTCGTTTTAACTGTGTTGAGAAATGAAGGTGATCTAAATAAACACAAAACGACATCTTGTCGTTTATAAAACGTAATTATTAGAAATACAATTTTCTTGTGATTAAAAAAACATAATTAAAGAGGACTTTGGAGGAGGCCGTCTTAATTTAACCCTCAGACGTTAGTTTGGTTTGCTCTTGATAGTTGAAGTTAGTGGGAACACTATGACGATTAACAAACAGCTCTCTGAGGCCTTCAGAATGAAGAGTGTAGATGCAGATGAGTCTGGGAAGGGGTTTAAGCTAGTCCTAGCAAGTTTGGCCCAAGAGCATCCTGAAATGTCGTCACGGGACCTACAGGTAGCGCTCATCACGGCTGTTTAAGGGCAGCATCTACCATCAGAAGGAGACCAAACAAGTTTGATTTTCATGGGTGGTGTGTAAGAAGGAAATGCTTACTGTTGAGAAACATCAGGACCACACTAAGGTTTGCCAGAGAACATCTAGACAAAGAGCAGGACGTCTGGAACAATGTGCTTTGGACAGATGAATTAGTTGGGCATAGAAACGGAAGACATGTTTGGTGCACAGCGACCTCATACCAACTGTGAAGCTTGGGGGTGGAAGTGTCATGGTTTGGGGCAGCTTGCTGCAGCGGGGCCTGGAGAGCTCTCCTCCCAACTGGATGCTGTTTCATTATGCAAGTGGAAGTGGTGTGGGAATTCCTTTTTGTTCCAAAAATTGACAAAGTAGGGGGTCTGTTAGGATATAAAAAGCAAGCGGCAACCCTGCAGGAAGGAGGTGGCTTTGTGTGAGAGGTCACTGTATTATGATGATGATGGACTGGAGTTAAGCTTTCTCATAGCTGAAGGGTACACGGTGTTATGGAATCGTGATGTTCTGCAAAATGTTCTCCGAAACCCGTTACCAATTACAGAGTTAGGAGTCGCCTGTGTCCATTTGAAGTGCCTTCTTGTCCATTCTGCTGTAGTATACAGAGGAAACAGATGGAGGTTCACGACCAGTGATTTCAGAAGCAGAACGACCCGATGACTCAAAGCCAGAGAAGCAAGTAGACTAAAAGCTAGCTCTAAGCAACCGGCTCTTACCACCTCTTCTGTCCATTATCCGCTTCCTTGAAAACAAGGTGGTCTACCACAGATTACAGCTCACCACAGGAACGCAAAAAAACTCCATGCAGGAAGCCAAATCCATCTCTTCAGCGAACCTCAAACAGTGCCTGGAGGACACATGCCCTCCATTATAAGGAAAAAAGAGTTTAAATCAAAAGCTATAACAGGGTTGTAAGTAGGCTTGTAAAACCGCATCTGGGCATTGAAACCCAACTAACATCCCATACTTTTATACATGTAAGAACTTCAAATACAGAATATGTGCATTTTCAGCACAATTCTTTTTCAGAAGTGATGTTCTGGACTTCGTATGATACTTAGAAACCCACTCTGGCAGATGCAGAACAGCCGCGGGTGCCCTCTGTGCCGGGGTAACCTAGGTTGGGCATATTGGATATACAGACTCTACTAACCTACATCCCAAATCACATAAATCAGACTTCAAATTGATGACCAGTGCTCTGTTTTGTTTCCATGCAGCGCTTTAATCTAAATCCCGAGGTCTGTAACTGGTACATTTCAGAGGCATGTCCTGTTAAGTCTGTCTGGGGGAATCAGGCTCAGAAGGCATGAGCTCGGAGGTCTTATAACAATGTCTATCTGGTGCCCTGATGTCTCTGGCCTTGTCATCTGGCCCCAGTCCAGCAGGATCTTATATCACTTCTCCACACAGTGCTGGTGCTTGTAGGGCTGGGCAATATGGACAGAAAAATCATATCCCAGAAACCTTTAGATAATTGGCTATATTCAATATATACGATATGATATATGATGCCAAAAATACAAATTAGGACCCCAAAAGCCTATTTGGCTATATATTCTTTATACACATACACAAGGTTTTAGCCATGAAGGCAGTAAATTAGAGCAGTAACAACCCTACACGTGGCACCGGAAGCAAACCCCGGACCAGCGATTTCAGCTTTCACACTTGACCAGATTTGACTGAACTCTCAGAGCGAGTTCTCCCGTGAAAAGAAAAAAAAAATGCAGTGGTGAAAAAATGCATAGCATCACGAGAGTCTTTGGATTATTTTTGTGGTCGCCTGAGGTCTGGACTGGAAAAGCACAAATTACAGACTGGTGTGTAGCATTACAAAAATTGAATGCTGGCCAGCAATAGTGAGTGAAGGACTCAGGCAACCATTTGGGGTAGGCCTGAGCACAGTTTTCAGTTGCATGCAGGAGTTCTGCAGTAATTAAAGGACTTTTCCCTCTACACATCACATTCCCTGATCCTAGCAAGACTTTTAATAGTCGCTGGAGAGTACAGCGTGTAGGCGCATTTGAAAGTAATCACACACCAAAAAAAGCACCAGTAGATTTTCTTTTGGATTACTTTAATCTAAAAACAATGGCATTCAGTAATAACTATGAGACGTTGTGGATGGCAGAGGCCTCCTCTGGGATATTTGTGCAGACTTGTCAGGACGTAAGTGTACGAAAACAGTCCGATGTATGGAAAATGTGGGGTGATTGTCAATTGTTCAGCCAAAAAAGCCAAAATATACCCCCAACAAATCTGGAGATTTGCAGATACAGGCAGAAGAACACCACAAAAATGGTGCTTCAGCTCCAGGAAAAACATAGTCAGAACCAGTGTAGCATCATAGTTTCATACCTAAACTCTGAGCTCAAATGTGACAGTTTTTGACGGTGACATCCAGCTTGGAAATCAGCTAAAATGGACGAATTTCCAAATGAATTAAATCCCAGTTTAAATGCCGAAGCAGACACCCACTGGAGGGGCTAATGACGTCAGTGATCCAGATATACGGTTGTAGAGGAAAGTAAGAAAGAAGGAGCATATGTTCATTTATTTATTTATTTTTGGATGACTGTCAACAGCTTATTATTACAATTGATGCAAATATCTAAAAATATCAAAAAGAAGATGAAAATCTTGAAAATAGAAATATCTATCATCTGTGACTCTTGTTTTTAATTTTTTGGCAAATAAATGTACGTTGGACTATGAAAATATGCAGCACAATGAGGTTAAACATCTCCTCCTGTAGTTCTTTCGACACTTTGTTGGGAGCTTTCCACTTCATCTTGCTTTTCGATATGATGTGTGTGTATTGTGATATGAGAACCGTATCACAAGTCATGTGTTTGTTTTCTCCGCTGATGATTTATTACTGCTGTATTTCTGCAGTGCTCTCGTTCATATCCGTGATTGATTTCAAGGTGGGTGACATTAGGACCCCACCCTTCGGCTGCTTGTCTCACAGATTTGTTGGTTTTTTGGAATTTGAGCTGTGGTAGATTTTGTGGTTGAAAAGTACAGAAATGTTACCCTAATGAAAGTGAGAGCTTTTCAAATTTCAGAATAAAGGTCCTGAGAAGGGATCCTTGTGATGCAGATTTAAATAAGAAAAATACTGAAGGATATTTTATATTATTTGGACCACCGTGAAGTATTTTGAAGAACTAATTATTATAAATCTCCTTGTCAATCTAATCATTACAGATAATTCATCATAAGTCTTGCATTTGCTCTGGATGATCGATTTCCAACAGGGTTTCTGAGATTGTTGTCCTTATAGGCAAAAAAAAAACAACACACAAATAAATAGTAAATAAATAATAAAAGTTTTTGATGAAAATAAAATTATACAAATATTTAAATTCTGTTAATTTACATGAAATTTTTGGAGAATATTGGCAGATACTGTATTAAAGTGATCCTAATGTTGGTGAAAAAAAGTACGGGTGGGTGCGTGACATTAGGACCCCACCCTTCACCTGCTTTTGTTACCGTAATGGCAGTGATGGGAGTGATGGGGTCTGAGGTGCAACTGCGGGAGAGGTGTATGGACGAAAACCGAAGACGTACAAAGCTGTGACGAGATGAATGGGGCGAGGCAGGCCGGTAGGAGGAGGTAGAAGGATGTGCTTGGCTACAGGCTTGGACACGGGCCTAATTAAGTAATCTGCCAGCAGGGAACATTCGGAGACTTGAGCAATTCTGCCGACATGCACACAAGGTCAATGAAAAGAGAGGCAGAAGCGGCGGAGAATGATGATGTTGACACTGCTTAGGTGACCACTCTGCTTCTTCCACTTCCTTCAAGCTTACTCTACATTATTTATGACCCCCCTCCGATTCTCCTCCTTTAACCCACTAAACATCTCCCAGCCTGTGACTCCTTCTGTCTCCGAGTCAGTCGCCGCCTCTCTCTGGTATTAATTTGAGTGTGTTGTGAGCCGTACTCTTGTCTCGTCTTTGTGCAGTCAATGCCTGTTAGAGTGTCCGGCTCTCTGAATAGGAATGGACGCACACATACACCCACACATGCGCACACAAAGTCCAGCAGTCTTTGGTCCCTGAGCAGTGACAGGGTGCTGAGTCAGACCCGTGGCCAGCTGCAGCTGTTAAAAGCTCTGGGAGCAGGCAGCAGATTTCTTGGGAGCCTATTTATGTGAGGATAAGCAGCAGCGACTGTCCCGCATTTTGGCCGAGTGCTTCAGATGAGCTTCCTTACAAAGCGCTCCGAGTTTTTCCAAGCCTTTCTTATTTGGAATCTCCTTTTTTATGCCTTTTGTTTGTATTTTGTATTTTAAAGGGTGAACGCTGAATATGTCTGAATATAAATATGCAGTCCATAATTAATGAACAATAACAATAACATTTTCCTTTCATTTCGCAACACCGAGCTGTGATGGGAGGAGCTAGTGCCTCTAAGAAGATTAGAATATGTGGAAAAAAGTGAGATTTAATATTCATTACATGAAATGTGACACTTTGATACTTTTTCAAATACTTGATCAGGATGGCGTTTAGCTGAGAAGTCCACAATATTGCATTATCACAATATTTAAATTCCGGTTTAAATTTGGGTTTAAATTCGGGACAAATTTGGAATCAAATTATGAACACATTCTTAAGGGTGTTTACTGCTATTGTAGGTTAAATATCAAATTGTCATCAAATTACAGCCGTGTCTGAAGTACTGGTTTTCTACAGTCGTACCTCAGTCCTGTCCCAGAATTCAATACCCGTATACAGGTATTGACACCTCGTGTCTGTGAATAATTACTATGAATGAGTAGAAGATGAACTGATCTCCAAAAGTCATAAACATGATGTTCAGTCCTTTAGAACCTTAGGCTAATTTTAAAAAAAACATCATCAAAAAAGTGTTCACATGAGACAGTCACCCCATACCAAATACTGTTCTTTTCAGGAGATCCTAAGCTCCTCAGATTTGCCTTCATTAGAGGTATTTGTATGAATTCCTCCATGTTTTGATAGATTTTCTTGCACCAACATTTCTTTGGTTTTGTTTGAATTTTTGTGGCTCATAAGGACTAAACACATTGTCTCGGATGTCCTGTTGAAAACCGATCACCCTGTTTTTGAGCAGTAAACACACTCTGCTCTTTGGCATTTAAACCATGCATCGAGACCATGTTCAGACAGGGTAGGTATTGTACTTTATGATGTGTGTCATGACTGTAAGTTATTCTGATCCTGAGTTATGAAGCCTAGAAAATGGCACCTAACTGCCCACAAAGTGCGGATATTGGGTTAAGAGTGCCAGTGTTTCTCAACCCTGGTCCTGGAAGCACTAGGACTGAGTGATTATATCGATATTTATATCAATATCAGGGTATAAACGGTGGGATATGGGCTGAGCTGATGTGTCGATATTTATATCAATATCAGGATTTACACAGAGCAGGCTATGGGCTGATGCAGTATTGTTTATATCAAGTTTTAAAGTTTTTAAATAAGGTTCTGTTTTAATTTTTCGGCTCCTGAGCCCTGCTCCACCCACCTGCTCTCAGCTCCTCCTCTACTCTGCTCCCCTCCGCCCACTTTTGCTCTCTCATGTCCACACTATGGAGGGGACGTAAGACCATTCAGCTAAAATATATTGGGACAGGATTTATTGTTGTCCATATCGCCCAAACTTACTTTTAGCCAGTCCTATGAGTGCGTTGGCTGTCCAGCAATGATGCAATGCCAACAGCTGGAAACATGGCGATGGCTCACCCTCCTAGTGCTGGGAGCCTGGTATGTGATAGGGCAGAGTCTTAACATGGGTTGGGTTCATTGTCCCTATATGATGATGGTTTATCCAAATTATGATCAGGTTTGTTATTGTGATGCCCAATATACTTTTCTGAGCATAGTGTGGGTATCGTCGGTGCTCTGACTGGATAAATCCCATTAAAAGAGTGTAATTAGTCCTGGTTACTGGATGAGGTGTACAATATAAACCACAGCACTACATATGGGAGAGTATTTCAAAAGCACTTTTTAAGAATCTATATAAAATCTAGATATAACATATTGTGACGAAAGTCGATTAACATGAAAATGTCTTTAAATACTGTGATTTTGGGACGATTGTATCGCCCACCTCTGTCCAATTTTGTGCCTTATACCGTCCCTCTCCGCAGGTTCAGAGGCTCGCTGAGTATTGAACAGTTTTTCCGTCCTGGCCCTCAAAACCAGATCTGTAGGAGGGTTTGCAAGAAATCTACCAATGAATGTCTCCCATATTCTTCTGAGACCTGCTGCAGTGCTTGGCTCGGATACGGCTGACTCAGAAGGTCTGACTGGTGCCTTCCAAGCTGCTGCCACACTGACTAGCTTTTGTCTTGTCTACTGGGGGTCTCATGCTGAGGGGTCAACGGCCCTGAAAACGAATGACTCATTGAAGAGGAGCATGAGGAACCTCACGGCTACACTTAAAGCTGATTCAGTGAATCACAGGGCAGTAGTTCAAACGTGATACACATTGAATAAATGTGTTTATATCTTACAGCTACAGTCAGGCCTTGCGAAACTGTCAACACTACTGTCACATTTCTCAAAGGCATCCATTTACGGTTGTTGATACCATGTAATTATTTGTTGTTCTTCCACGAGAGCTGCAGATTTACACGGATCAGCCAATCCGTTAATACCACCCCTTTGCCCTACCCCGTGTTCATTTGATCAGCTATTAGACACTCCTACCTAGTTGCTCCACCTTGTAGGTGTAATGTCAGAGACTGTTGGCTGGATATTTCTAGTTGATGGACTGTTCAGTCCATCAGTGACAGTGAGGGGTTAAAAACTCCAGCTGCACGGCTGTGTCTGGTCCACTTGTACCATTGCAACACACACGAACACACTACCACCATGTCAGTGTCACTGCAGGGCTGAGAATGACCCACAACCCACATGATACCTGCTCTGAGCTCCTGTGAGGGTCCTGACAAAGTATGCAGAGAAACAGATGGACCGATCCACTGACCGTATTTATAGAATATAGAAAGGGGTGCTGTATGGTCAGTGGAGCTGATTACGTGGACAGAGTGGAGGCAGGGTTATTGTTATGGTTGGATATGCTACACAAATACAGGGTTTGGACAATGTAACTGAAACACCTGGTTTTAGACCACAATCATTTATTAGTATGGTGAACTAGGGTCTCCTTTTGCGGCCAGTACAGCGTCAATTCGTCTTGAAAAGGACAGTTTTTGGATACAACCGGGTTAACACCCGAACATCCCTTTCAGGCAGCTTCCTCTTGCGTCCACAGTTAATCCTGTTGGATGTGGTTGGTCCTTCTTGGTGGTACCCTGACATTACCCTGGATACCGTGGCTCTTGATACATCACAAAGACTTGCTGTCTTGGTCACAGATGCGCCAGCAAGACGTGCACCAACAATTAGTCCTCTTTTGAACTCTGGTATGTCCCCCATAATGTTGTGTTCATTGCAAAATTTTGAGCAAAACTGTGCTCTTACCTGCTAATTGAACCTTCACACTCTGCTCTTACTGGTGCAATTAATGAAGATTGGCCACCAGGCTGCTCCAATTTAGCCATGAAACCTCCCACAATAAAATGACAGGTGTTTCAGTTTCGTTGCCGGCTGGGCACCGGCTCACCCGTGACCCTATTCAGGAATAAGCGGTTTGGAAAATGAATGAATGAATGAATGTCCAACCCCTGTATGTGCATCATGAAAAAATCAAAACAGATTTTTCTTACAGCTGTATTCAAAAGTTTGGGCACCCCCAGTGTAATAGGTACCCAAATAACATGTCCATGTGTGGCCTGTATGGGTAGTTCAACTGGTAGTCCAACCTTTTGTCCTCAGGTTCCATGTTGGCCCCACATACGGATGCCCACCAGTGATGGGGTCTGGAGGGGTTAAACATGGGCCCCATCTGGGTTGTACACTGCACAATTTGGGTGTAATGATGGGGCCTAATTGGGGAGCCCAACTGGGTCCCAGTAACATGTAACTCTCTCTCTCATGTAACTCTCATGTAACACTCGCCCACCGGGAGCCCACGATTCACCAGTGTGAAACCCACACGAGCGTGTTGGCTGGGTAGGTTGTCAACTGAACACTTGGTCCTAATTGGGACCCATATGAGATTAAGTTGGTTGGAATAATTCCCAACTGGGTCCCAGTAACAACACGTGCACATACCCAATAAGATCCCACGTCCACTTGGAAGCCACTCAGAACCCACCTAGCCCACATTCCTGCCATGTGATTCCCACTTGAGGATGTTGGCTGACCAGGAATATTCTGTACATGTGGAATAGATCTGGAAGCCAGATTTGGGCTTTCTTTGTGTGAGATCCGGCAGAACGGGAGAAAGCAGGTCTGAGAAGGTTTGAGCTGTGTTTGAGAACCTTCATTTGTCTGAGCCAAACCAGTCTGAGATTGAGGTGAGCTCTTGCTTGGGTTGAAAGAAACTCTGTTGCCACAGAAAGAGCCTTTGGGGACAAGCTTGGCCACCACAGATGTAGAACGTAATTAGAAGTCTGTGGAATCGATGCATTTTAATGAATTTGAAAATCCAGTTGAATCTTGACCTTGTTTTGTAAAATCCCATTGAATCTGAAAAGATGGATGTTGTTGCTCCTCAACCAGCGTAATTTTAACTGTCTGGAGTATCCAGCTCCATCCAAACACACTTCAGCCTAATTATTGTATTCAATTAGATCACGACTCCGGTTCCAGAATATACTGTGCGCACCATCCTAAGCTTCCTGTAGGGTAACTCAAGGCCATGTTGACCGTGTTCTCTTTACTGTTAATGTCCTACTTCCACAGTGTGCATCTACATCTACGCATCTCAGCGTGGAGTAGTAGAGGTTCCTAATGGTGTCCTGTGATAATCCATGCCATGCAGACTGCAGATTGTGTGGTACGGGTGGAATGCTGATAGGGTGTCCCATAGCGTCCCACACATTTTCAGTCAGGGATGGGTCTGGATATGTGACTGACCACAGCATAGTATCTGTGTCTTCAAGGTGAGCTTTTGAGGTGGCAGCAGTTTGTGGATGAGCGTCGTCTTGTTGGCATAGTGCACCAGAGTGTGTTCAGAAAAGGTAGGACCACTGGTGGCAGGACCGCCTTGCCTCTAATAGAGGTGGACCAATATATCAGGCTGATATTTAACATTTTTTAGCTGATATCTGTGTTTTTAAGACGGCCCCGTCAGCTCACAGACGGCCCCCGCGCTGACAGACAGCGCCCCCCGCTCATGGTTTCATTTGTTTGGAAGCACGGTTTAGTTAGTTGATACAGAATTAGCTGGGTTTCCATCCAACTGCATGAATTGAAATTCAGCTCAAGAAGGGCACATGCATCAGCGTGTGTTTCCATCAGCTCTGTAATGCAAATACAAATGGACATTAGCCTAATTCAGTGACGTGTTCTGACCAATGACTGTAATTATCCTCATTAAACCTGTCTAAGCTTAACCATTGAGAAATCATAAAGGGTTTGGCGCCGTCCTTTTATACAAGACTGTGCAACATGACAGTTATTTCATTGACTGATTTTGTGATTATTAGATTGTGGTGATTTGGTTTGTAATTTGTCATCAATCTGTTGAAAATAAAAATGACACTTTTACACTTTTTTTTTCAAACATATGGTAGAGTGTAATTGTCGTAATGTGTGTAGAACATTGGAATTAAAGCACTTTCCATTTTATATTGTTCTGTAATGTTTACATAGTTTAATTTTACTTCATTCGACAATCAGGGCTTATTTGCACTGAAAGAGATTTTTGATTTTTGCATTAAAAGTTTTTATTCACTGTGTGTGTGTGTGTGTGTGTGTGTGTGTGTGTGTGTATAATATATATACAGTCATGAAAAAGTCTTGGCACCCCTATTAATCTTAATCATTTTTATTTATAAATATTTGGGGGTTTGCAACAGTTATTTCAGTTTAATATATCTAATAACTGATGGACACAGTAATATTTCAGGATTGAAATGAGGTTTATTGTACTAACAGAAAATGTGCAATATGCATTAAACCAAAATTTGACAGGTGCAAAAGTATGGGCACCCTTATCATTTTCTTGATTTGAATACTCCTAACTATTTTTTACTGACTTACTGAAGCACAAAATTGGTTTGGTAACCTCCTTGAGCTTTGAACTTCATAGCCAGGTGTATTCCAATCATGAGAAAAGGTATTTAAGGTGGCCAATTGCAAGTTGTTCTCCTATTTGAATCTCCTCTGAAGAGTGGCATCATGGGCTCCTCAAAACAACTCTCAAATGATCTGAAAACACAGATTGTTCAACATAGTTGTTCAGGGGAAGGATACAAAAAGTGGTCTCAGAGATTTAACCTGTCAGTTTCCACTGTGAGGAACATGGAAGACCACAGGGACAATTCTTGTGAAGCCCAGAAGTGGCAGGCCAGGAAAAATATCAGAAAGGCAGAGACGAAGAATGGTGAGAACAGTCAAGGACAATCCACAGACCACCTCCAAAGACCTGCAGCATCATCTTGCTGCAGATGGTGTCACTGTGCATCGGTCAACAATACAGCGCACTTTGCACAAGGAGAAGCTGTATGGGAGAGTGATGTGAAAGAAGCCGTTTCTGCAAGCACGCCACAAACAGAGTCGTGGGAGGTATGCAAAGGCACATTTGGACAAGCCAGCTTCATTTTGGAAGAAGGTCCTGTGGACTGATGAAACAAAGATTGAGTTGTTTGGTCATACAAAAAAACACAGCATTCCAAGAAAAACGCTTGCTACCCACTGTAAAATTTGGTGGAGGTTCCATCATGCTTTGGGGCTGTGTGGCCAATGCCGGCACTGGGAATCTTGTTAAAGTATCAGCAGATTCTTGAAAATAATGTTCAAGAATCAGTGACGAAGTTGAAGTTACACCGGGGATGGATATTTCAGCAAGACAATGATCCAAAACACCGCTCCAAATCTACTCAGGCATTCATGCAGAGGAACAATTACAATGTTCTGGAATGGCCATCGCAGTCCCCAGACCTGAATATCATTGAACATCTGTGGGATGATTTGAAGCGGGCTGTCCATGCTCGGCAACCATCAAACTGAACTGGAATTGTTTTGTAAAGAGGAATGGTCAAAAATACCTTCATCCAGGATCCAGGATCTCATTAAAAGCTACAGGAAGCGACTAGAGGCTGTTATTTTTGCAAAAGGAGGATCTACTAAATATTAATGTCACTTTTCTGTTGAGGTGCCCATACTTTTGCACCTGTTAAATTCTGGTTTCATGCACATTTTCTGTTAGTACAATAAACCTCATTTCAATCCTGAAATATTGCTGTGTCCATCAGTTATTAGATATATTAAAGTGAAATAACTGTTGCAAACCCCCAAATATTTATAAATAAAAATGATTTTTCATATGACTGTATATGACCATATTCTTTTTTTTCTTCAGCGTAATTGTTTTTTATTTATAAAGATGGTTCAGGTCAGTGTTCAATAAATGATGAATACATAATCATAATAATAATAGTAATAATAGTATTATTATTATTGTTATTATTATTGTTATTATTATTATTATTATTATTATTATTATTATTATTATTATTATTATTATTATTATTACGGCAATTTCAGATGCACATTAAGTGGAAAACTAAAGATGATCTAAGGTAATCTGGAATTGTAGGAAATTGCTCCACACCATGACATCAGGCCTTCTGGTGCGTGACAACTGTTGATGTTGGTGGTGACCACGGTGCCTTCAACACACAGATTTATTGGTCATCACCATCAAGACAAGAGCAGGATTCACTGAAGATGACCAACTGCCATTCTGGGTGTCTCCATGACAGTCTGGAATATGCACGACTGAATGTATATTGCAATGTCAGTTATTTTGGATATCATGCGGCCCTATTCTAAGGCAGCTTTCATTACTGGTGTGACAGAAGATGGACCCACACTTGTCCAGCATAGCTCAGAACAAAGCTCCTGCATATCTCTGAGGACAGCAGATAGGCTCCTCTGTTCTTTGTGGAACGGCATGAATTTTTGCTACACACACACACACACACACACACACACACACACACACACACACACTCACACACACACACATATATATATATATATATATATATATATATATATATATATATATATATATATATATACTAAGGGAAGAGCTTGCAATAAGTCCCAGAGAGAGGCCCCTAACAGGCAATAATGCATCCAGCTTTAAAGAGTTTAATCCATTAAACATGAAATTAGATTAGTCCTTTGGGCCCAGCCGTTGAAAATGACTGTTTTATGATTAGATTAATCCACTGCAGTGCTAACGCTAAATCCACTGGACAGCCACTGCAAGCTTTCGACCCTCTCTCAGACCCCTACGGAGAGGACCCTCTAGGTCTGACTTATCCTTTCCTGGCTGATCTGGGATATAAGATATATCCTCTTCAGATCCCAACTTTAAGGCCAGAATGTCTGGGATTTTGTACAGTTAAAGACTTTTAAAGAAAGTGGAGGAAAGATTTTGACTGAATCTGAAAATAAAGTCAGCTGTTCATCCTGATTTTGTTTCAGTTGCTGTCTCAGCTGTTCAGGGAAGGCTTTCAAATACATTTTAGAGTTTTGCTATCAGAACACAGTTCCACTGCCCCACAGCTCAATCCTGGGGGGCTTTATTACCCTGGGGGGGGCCTTAATACTAGCTACGGCTGGGCGATATGAACAAAAAAAAATGACTATTACAGGTGATAGACAGTAAACGATACAACATATGAGATGAAAAACACAATGTCAAAATCTTAGGACACCCCATGATTTTTTTAAACCATATTAGTGTATATTAAAATGTGATCTTCATTTTTTCCTTAATGCACACTAAATCACCTTCGTGCTAGAGCTGTGTAGAGTAGAGGAGGAGCAGGACAATGATTTTCCGCAACATCGAAAAAACCACATCGTTCCAACCCGTGTCAAGCTCTGGTTATATCCCAAAATCGATATAAATATCAGTGTATCGCCCAACCCTACCTCCAGCCCACACCTGGCATTGAGCATGGAGCCAATAAGTTCTTATTTATCTGCACAACTTACAGCAGCTGAATGTATTCATTAGAAGGGGTGTCCACAAACATTTGGACATGAAGTGTAGTTTTGGGGAGAGAGAAGAACATTTCTTTCAGGAGTTCACCACCACTTCGCGGCCTCCCTCTCGCGTTAGTATGGCAAAAACATTTCCAAAAGCTCCAAATCTTTAAAGGTGGGAGATCAAACCCATCTCAGGCGAGTATTATCAAGCAGTGCCGCAGTGGCACTCCTCTCCCTGTTCCATCTCCATGGCAGCTAGCTGTTATTTTTTGATTGCCACAGCAATGCATACACCCACTCCCCCGTGTTTTGTTCACCTTTTCATGCAGGTGCACGGGTCAGACCCGCCAAACGAGGAGGGGGAGATGGAAGTGCTTTCATAAATGTGTGGGAGGCTGCGAACGAGGAGCATTTAGGGAGCGAGCTTTTGATAATACAGTACAGCCGTGTGTCTCTCTGGAGCAGGATGATGGTAATGGGTTAGCTTTTAAGGTGTGATAAGGGGATGTTTTTGATGCCGTGTTGGAATATGGAAGCAGCGTTGCTAGGGAATAGCCTACGTACATTTGTGCGCATTTGTGCATTTGTGGTTGGAAGTTTGCACACACTTATCATGGGAATGAACGTCATGACAGTATTGGTTCTTCCCCTGATTACCTTCTGGGGCAGAAGGAGTTACAGTATATGAGGTTTTTGAGTGCTTTCTTAAATCACAATGCAAACGTACCAAACGTCATGATTAGTGAGATCCAAACCCAGTAGGTGACAGCTGCTGCTGTATGTTGAGAAGTATACACACTTTCACCTTCATTGCTGCGGACAAAAGAAAAATGGCTCCATAGATGATTGATTTTGTCAAATTCCTTGTTTGTGAGAAATTTAATGCACGTCCCCATGTGGCTGACCAGACATGGTCATCTGAGACGATGGGCAAGGAGTTGTTCACATCCTCCCTACAGCCCTGAGATGGTGCTTTGCTCTCGACCAGAGTGTGATTTTGAACCTGACAAACGAGCTGACCCCGAGAACGAGACCACCTCCTCTAAAGGGTCACAGTGCAGTTGTTTCGGTCCACATCTGATTTTTAACTGGACAAAAACTGTTGGTGTGAAAACGTACACAAACGCACCGGCTTTATTTTGAATTTCTCTAAAGGAAAGAGCTCCACTGCTCCACTCTATAGAGTTCTCCAACAGTTCTACAGTAGAGATCTGGTGTTGTGTAAATAACAGGCCTTAAAATTAAGACTAAAATAATCATTGGGTTTATTGAGGAATGTGATGATAAACTATCCCACAACCCTCCCAGAACTCGTCGCACATACAGCCAAATAGTCAGGAGCTCCATGTCCCCACTACCCCACCCTTCTCTGAGTCGTGTGTGTTCTAGTCAGACGGACACCGACAGCTGTGGGAGCGCGGTGAGCCGAGCCGAGCCGAACTGCTGTTTGTGTGTTTTCCTGTGTTTATGTGTTCACTGTTGTCATTAGATTTGTTGACCGGGGCCAAATCAATCTCATCTCCTGTTGTTTGTGCAGCTCGCACTGTGCGTGCTGGAGGCGGCGGTGGCCGCTGCCAAACCAATTCGCCCGGACGCCTCGTGGGCCGGAGGCTTTGTAAATGGGGAGGCTGCTGCCTCTAGTAATTGGATGAGGTGTGTGGAATATGATAATTGATTTTCTCTTTTAGAAGATGAGGCCGGAATATGAATGGAACACTGTAGGTCCATAAACGTGGCAGTTAGTATGAGAAGGATTGCACACATTGTCCTCGTTTTCCATAAGGGCAGGTGTCGGACTCGGTGTGTAGTCTCACACATGGGGCAAAACTGTCGGACACCCCTGTGGAGGCCATGATGTGATGTGGCATTCTCCGCCGATTTCACATTCCTTGGGTAGTATTGCACACACTGCAATGCGCACCAACTGACAGTAGAAACACTGAGAATCTGTCAACAGATGGGTCGAGGACAGTTAATTAGTCCTTGTGTCTCCGAAATGGCAACTTCACAGACTGAACTACTAAAGTTTTAATGGAGATTTAATGCTAAGTACTTTTGGAGCATTTCTATTGGTCCATTCGTCATAAAATGTGGATATTAAACCAATAGAACACGTGTGTTATGAAATAAAGCATGGCTTTGATGAAGCAGTAACAGTGAATGTTGTTGTTGTATTGTGTTGTAATGTGTTTTGAAGTTAGCATTTCCTTCTGCTGAATTATAGTCCTTTATCTAGGAGCTTGCAACTCCAACTGCAACTCCACTCACTCACTGCACAGCGTGCCGCTCCTCCAGCTTCCTACATAGAACACAGTAAACTCCACTCACTCACTGCACAGCCTGCAGCTCCTCCAGCTTCTTACATAGAACACAGTAAACTCCACTCACTCACTGCACAGCCTGCAGCTCCTCCAATTAAAATCTGTTTCTTCTTTTCACTTTTCAAAAAGTGAAATGTTTCTAACCAATCCTAACCTAGGGTTAAAAAGATTGAGATTGTCACCATGTTCCAGTGTTCCTTAATGAAAGAAGGACATTGTTTTGGTTGAACAATATCTTTACTACAGATTATTTTCTCCATTAACTCTTAGAACCCAACACCCGCACTTTGTGGGCAGCTACATTCCAGGATTCTAGGCTTTATAACTCAGGATCAGAGTGACCTACAGACATGATACACATACCAAACAGCATTATTTAACCTATCTAACCGGCATCATGTCCATATTATTATGCAAATCAGTTTGCATATCATGATATTCCTAAAACCCAGTATACCAATGCAACTATACTAGAACCAGAGAAATGTGAGTTTTGATGTTCAGCTGTAAAATAGTTCCAGACTGTGGACTTGTTCTGTTACCTTCTGAGAATGTTCCACACAACTTAACGATAAAACCAAGGGGATTGGAAATATAGCTGATGTCTGATCCATTTAAATATGTCTGGTTTACCATCTAATCCTGATCCACTGAATCTGATCTGGACTTTTCTCCTTTGGATCAGAGTTGTTTTTTTCACATAGTAACATTTCTTTCACTCCATTTTCTGCAGAATTGTTGATTAAAGGTAGGAATCGGCATCCTATTCCAAGTTTGCGTTTTTATTTGTGCAGAAGTTTACTGGTTATTGTGGGAAAATAGTATCAACTTTGCTTAAATACTGGTTCAAAGAGGAAAAGAGTGGTGCTTTGCACGAGTGACACTGCATGTCCTTGTGTATCCATAAGCACAGAGAAGTGGTTCTTGCTGGAATTTGTTCCAACGAGAGGAAATGGAAGTAGGATACTGTTAAACTGGGATGAAATATGCCGGGGCAGAACTGCTGGACACCTCTGCGGAGGCCGTGATGCGGTCATGCGGTGCATACTAAGTGCAAAATAGCAGCACACGGATGTGAAGCTTCTTATATGGCGACTTGCCTTCCTTCCTTCCTCCTTGGCCTCCCTCCCCCTCACCGTCACTAATAATGTATGTGCATCTCGAGGATGAGCAGCAGCTTTAAGGAGGAAAAAATAACCCCCAAAGCCCGATGTGTAGGCTAAATCTTGCAGCTGGAGAAAATGTAATCTGGAATTCATTTTTCTAATTGAGAACAAAGGAGGGCATTATCCAAGCTTTAGCGGCTCACCCACGCATGCAATCACAGCGGCATGGCTTAATCTGGAACAGCAGAGGCGGTGGTGGCAGCAGCAGTGGTTGGAGCTTGCTGCAGGCCAGCTGAGCCACCTGTTTAGCTGACCCTTCACCGCTCTCCTGTAGGCCACCCTGCACTGGACCACAGACACCTCTGCGATAAGGCGGTGAGACAGTCTCACGTAGTGTTCTGGTGAACGAATAGAGAGAGGGGGCTCAAACTAACGGGGGCTAAAAGGTTGCATGGAAACACGGCTTTGATCACCTTCTGATTTATTTCTTGAAGAGGATGCCGTTTCCAAATCCACAGTATGAAAGAAATATGTTCCTACTTCAAAAACAGTCACGTGAAAAAGTTAGGACACCCAATGAACACTTCAGACTTTAAAAAAATTGCTAAGTATTTCCTACTTTGGCTGATGTTTTCTCTAACTGTATCGGTCTCCGACATCGACTGGAAGAAAGATTTTCAGTTTCAGTCGTTGTACAGATGGTCTTATATTTTCCTCAAGCCCCCTCTGATGATTTCACTGTGGTTGTTATGATTGAGAGCTCTCCAGGCCCTGCTGCAGCAAAGCAACCCCAAATCACAATGCTTCCACCCCCATGCTTCACAGTTGGTATAAGGCTCTTGTGCTTGCATTTGCACCCTGCGTGTCATCTGTCACTGTGGGCCCCAGAAGTCGTGGTCCTTGTCTAGGTGTTCTAGCACACTTTAGTCCTGTCCTGATGCTTTTTTGACAGGAAGTGTTTCTTCCTTGCACACCTGCCATGAAAATCAAGCTAGTTTGGTCTCTTTCTGATGGTAGATGCAATACTTTGACATCTGTAACAAGAGTCTTATTTTTAGAGTTGTTGAATGTTTAGAGTTGACTTCACTCACCTTGTGATCTGCTCTTGGGCTGAACTTGCTTGGACGGCCTGATCCGGCTATGTTGGCGGTTGGGTTAAATGTTCTCCACTCGCAATTTATTTTCTAGACAGTGAAACGGCTGATTTGTAATCGTTCAAGATGTATTTTAATCTTTGTCTGAAAGATTTCGTCTGGACCTACAACCTTTGTTCTGAAGTCCTTCAAGAGCTCTTTCAATCTGGCCATGTCAGTGCCACTCACGTCAACAATCAAGAGCAAACCAAATGAATGTCTGAGGTTTAAATAAGACAGGCTCCTCTGTGTGTGTGTGTGTGTGTGTGTGTGTGTGTGTGTGTGTGTGTGTGTGTGTGTGTGTGTGCGCATATATATATATATATATATATATATATATATATATATATACACACACAAGGTTTTTCATTAAAGAATTCACTCCTGCATTATTTTAATCACACTCTGTGCCTGTAACAGTATCATTTTTGAGCATATAAATAACCACAGTGAGAGCTATCCAGACTAAAGTGCATGCACCACGTGGGTAGACAGTGAGAGAACTCAGTAACCCTCAGAAGTTTCAGGTTCATCAAAAACCTTCTCTAGATGTCATTTAGATCCAAACTTAACCATGTGGATATTAGCTCTTCTAGAGTCTAGCAAAAAATCTGTGCCAACGTTTAATACACAATACGTGTGTGTGTGTGTGTGTGTATATATGTGTATATATATATATATATATTTATTTTTATTTTTATTTTTTTTCTTTCTAGCTTCATTTCTGACCAGTAAAGACTGGCAGGAGTGTTTTTGAGGGGACATGGTTTTACTTTCATAGGCAAAAATAGCATAAAATGGGGAAAGTGTTTGACATCAAGCAGCAAAAAGCAGTCAAAACACTCAAACCACAGACATTACATTACATTTTCATCTTCCACTGTAAAGTTGTTCCACACTGCAGAACCTAAACTCTAATTAAGTGGCCGGAGGAGGCCATCTGCAGGACCAGCATTGCGCTCTTTCTGTTCATTACCAAGAGAAGCTGTGTTGTTGTCAAACCTTTGTGAACTACACTGTTACTCGGCCTCGATTTTCAGCTCAAACGGTCTGGATGATCAGTTTCCAACAGGATTTCCTTATGAGCAAAAACAAAAAAAAGAATTTGTTTGATCATAACATGGTCAAAGTTATACAAAAAATTATACAAAATTATACAAATTTTACATCTCAAATGAAGGAGTATTTGAGTAGCTGAGGATCTCCTGAAAATAACAAAATCCGGTATGTGTGACTGTCTCCTCTAAAAACTTATCATGAATAAAACGACGTCAAAACTGCGAAAACATCCCACAAAGTTGGTCTGCAGTTCAAAATGATAGACTGTTTAAATGACTCAGCAACATGTGATTAAACGTAACATTTCAGCCTATATGATTCTAATGGGATGAAAATATTACACATCATTTTCTTTCAGTCACACAAAACAAATGCCCTGTTTTTCATCATACAAAAGGCATTTCCTCTCCATTCAGTCACTTGAACACATATCATGCCGTAATTATGACCTCGGAACTCGGAAGTAGGAATTTCCAGGGAGGACTTGAAGGCAGCAAAAATCCTCTTGTAATATTTATGGGATTTTTAAATCATGAAATGATTTATAATAGTGCCATCTGCAAGACTGGGGGACTCAGAACAGCAGAAAGAATGCTCGTCTAGCCTGTGGTCGTGGTTTCATCTTTGAGCAACCTTTGCACAAACCTTTGCACAAGGCTGTTAGACAGCTGTGTCGCTCTGGAGCTCCTGCATGAGAGCTTTTTATGCTGTACATCAGAGAACATGATGGAAGATTTCCCCTCCACTTTGTACCTATTGCTGATGGTGTCCATCAAAGGTAGAACCTTTTAGTTTTAGGACCTTTTGCTGGGCGTGGCCGTTTTTATCCTGTTTGTGCTTTGGAGTCCTTAAACAGAATGCTCTACCTCAGTCGATCTCTCCCAGAGGACCAGAAGATCGCTTTTCATTTTGTTTGATCGGACATCCAGTCCCTTCATGTTGTCCACGTCTGCTTCCCGGCAGCATTCTGATGAAACCCAGGCTCAGTTCACAACTATTATCTATTGAACTGCATAGATCTGGCCTTTGCGGTAACCATGGTAACCTGAGGTAGTCACTGGTGTAATTAAAGAGGGCTTTTTTTTTTCTTCCTTTTTTTTTTTTTTGGCCCGAAGTGATACAGTAACAATTCCAGCTTCGAGATGGATCCCAAGACCTTTTGTGACGGCTCCGTAAGACACGTCGGTGGTGTTTTGTGTAGATGAGGGATTTGAGAAGCTGTCTTACCGTTGCACTTGAAAATGTTCTCCCACACGTATGAGAGTGCTTTTCCCCGGAATATCGGCAGCGCGCAGCAGCAGGAATGAGGTTAAAAGCAAAAGTGCAACAAAGGGCAGAGCTGCCAGCATTGTACCGTTCAGGCTTTTGTCACACTTTTGTTCTTTGAGCTCTTTGATTTTGAAAAGCCGTCTCTCTTTTACTGCCCGAAGAAACACATATTTTGTTTTGCCGCAGGAGATAACCGCATCGCAGCTTTCCCTTGCTGTGGTGCATGAGAGGGAATACTGATGGAGCTTTTCCCAGACCTCTTTGCTGTGGCGTTCCACATCCTTTTGGATGACACACGCAGAACACACCATCTTTCCTTAGAGAGCTGCTGTCACCAGGGAACCCCAAAGATAGAAGCACTCCCACTGTACTGACCTCAGCGAGAGAGAGCATGACAGAGAGAGAGAGCGAGAGAGAGAGACATGGTTGAAAATGGAAGAAAGTGGGTTGGGGTGAAGAGAAAATGAAAAGGTTTGGGAATTGAGATGAGAGATTTAGAGAAAATGCAGAAAGACAGGCCTTGGAATGCCGGTTGGTAGGGTGTGATGGACCCTCTGAAACCTTTAGTGACTGCTCTATGCTCTGTGAGAGAGCAGGAGAAGGGTCTTCAGGTTCGTTTACGAGGCAGAATGGCGTGTCGGCCTCAGCCTTCAACAAATGAGCGAGAGTCAGATGTTGAATCCTCAATCAGAGGGCGAGACAGGCCTGGGCAAGGAGTTCACGGTCATTGTCATGCGACGTCATGCTCCTTCCTCACTGTTTCTCACAGAGAGATCGCTTCTCAGCACACAACAAACTAATTCACCGCAGGTGGAGCTCATCCGAACACGGGAGACAGCGATCTTTTGTTTAGAAGAACTCTTTATGGGAGTTGGTTATGGGCAGCATATTAAATGAGACGTCGTCTCACATCTGTTTGAGGGGCTCAGATGAATGGAGCCGTGAAAAGAAAGGGTCGCGGTGAGACGTGTGATCTATGTTCAGCATTAGAAGCAGCGCTGTGTTGCATTTTTACCTTAAAATAACATCCTCGGAGAACTGAAACCCAACCGCGGAGGGTGTCCGAGCTGGTGATTGTGGTTGCCACTTTGAACAGCCCTGATGATACCAAGGCTTTTTAAGATGACTGCGGTAGAACCTTTAATGCGGAAGTGATGCGGTTCTACATTTAGAACCTTCTGCTGGGCATGGCCGTTTTCTCTTTGTAAGTTGCAGCCTCTTATCAGACTGGGTTTGTTGACGTCTCCTCGAGAACCAATCAATCGCTTATCATTTTCTTTTGTTTGATCGGACATCCAGTCCCTTCATGTCGCTCACATCTGCTTCCCGGCAGCTGTTATGGTTGCAGTGGTGAACTAGTGCTTGGCGATATCATCAAAAAATCAGATCCTGATAAATTTTAGCTTCTATCTTTTTTACTATATTTAAACATCGAAATCTGATCTTAATTTCTTCTTTATTCAAACTCCATCTCATTGCTTCTCCATAGTGTGTATGTGCGAGTACAAATGGGGGTGGAGGGGAGCAGAGTAGAGGAGGAGCTGAGAGCAGGGAGTGGAGCAGAGCAATTACCAGAACCTTATTTCTTCTTCTTCTTCTTCTTTCGCCTGCTCCGGATCATCTGCCTCCATCTGGCCCTGTCCCCTGCCTGCTCTACTGTTACACCAACCATCTCCATATCCACCTTCACAACATCCATAAACCTTCTCTGAGGTCTTCCTCTTCTCCTTCTGCCCAGCAGCTCCATCTCCAACATTCTTTGTCCAATATATCCACTATTCCTCCTCAACACATGTCCAAACCTTCTCAACGTGGCCTCTCTGGCTTTATCGGCAAACCGCTCCACCTCCACCATCCCTCTGATCTGCTCATTTCTAGTCTTGCCCATCCTAAAAACTTTAAAATTCGATATAAACAATATTGTGCTCTGATTATATCCCGATATCAAAATAAATACTGATATACTGGCCAACCCTTCTGTGATATTTCCTGTGACTGTTGTTATTCTGTGAAAATGATATCGTTGCAACGATAATATAGTACATAGTTTAATATATACTAAGATAAATTAAGTTTTCTAGTTCACATTTAATTCCGATATATCAGATATTTATAACGAATGCATTTACTGATGGTCTTATTTCTTTTTTCGAATCCTTTCTTTACTCTTTCCATAGGACCGCTCGCTAGGAGTGACCGAAGACCAGCAGGATCTACAACTGTCTTGGTTTCGTCTGGTCCTGGTTTCGGCTGGTTAACAGTGATCGGAGACACCCTATAACAGGTGTGTGTGCGTGAGTGTGTGTCTTCTTTAACTTCAGTGTAGGAAGCCCTGGAGTTCCGAATCAGATTTCAGGTTTTCCATGATGTTGATTGTTCTCAAACCAAGCCTTGTAATTTTGTACAAACCCTCAAACAGAAGATGGCCTCATATGGGTGGAACAGATTGTAAACGGCTCTTCCTTGGGAGTCTTGTTTCTGCCTGTTACGGTAAGCAGATGCAGATGTTTGAAAGCTCTCCACAGAAACTGGTTAATCGAAGGTATTTGTTACCACTAGTCCTGTTTATCCTTCCTGAATTAAGAGAAGTGGCTGTGGAGTAGTTTTCAAGGAATGCATTTAAACTATTTTACATTGACATACGCTGGCGTGCAAAGGTTTTGGCACCCCAACTTTTCTGTCACTGTGAATAGTCAGTAGAAGGTGACCTGATCTCTGAAATGCAGAAAGTTAACCCATTAGCTGGCATGAGTCAGAGACCCTTTAAACAATGTGAAATGTTCCTTACATCATACATAAGTAATGTGTTGTAATACACTTGTAATTCAAGTGTAATGAGTAATACATTCAGGGGTTGGACAATGAAACTGAAACTGTGGTTTTAGACCACGATAATTTATTAGTATGGTGTATTAGGACCTCCTTTTGTGGCCAATACAGCGTCAGTTCGTCTTGTGAATGACCTTTTTTGGATACAAACCGGGTTAGCACCCCAACATCCCTTTCAGACAGCTTCTTCCTGCGTCCACAGTTAATCCTGTTGGATGTGGTTGGTCCTTCTTGGTGGTGCTGACGTTACCCTGGATACCGTGGCTCTTGACACATCACAAAGACTTGCTGTCTTGGTCACAGATGCGCCTGCAAGACGTGCACCAACAATTTGTCCTCATTTGAACTCTGGTATGTCCCACATAATGTTGTGTTCATTGCAATATTTGGAGCAAAACTGTGCTCTTACCTGCTAATTGAACCTTCACACTCTGCTCTTACTGGTGCAATTAATGAAGATTGGCCACCAGGCTGCTCCAATTTAGCCATGAAACCTCCCACAATAAAATGACAGCTGTTCAGTTTCATTGTCCAACTCCTGTAAATTCCTAAGTGACACATACAGTAATCCTAATACAACCAAACACTGTCCACACACTGGCCACTGCTACCTAGTTGCTCCACTTTGTAAAGTCCGAGACAGAAGCTCATCTGCTTCTGCACAGGATGCTGCTCACAGGATGTTGGCTGGATAGTTCTGGTTGGGCTGTTCTCAGTCCAGCAGTGAAACTGAGAGGTTTAAATACTCCATCAGCACTGCTCCATCATCCACTGGTACCAGCACAACACAAACTAACACCCCATCACTATGTCAGTGTCACTGCAATGTTGAATGACATACCTCCCACATAATACCTGCTATGTGGTGGTCCTGTGGGGGGAAAAAACTTTACAGAAACCAGACATTTTCTCAACTGGGTTGGAGCCCTTAGGTACGGGACAAGCATTAGCAGTTGTATGGGCACAGGAAACTGGTGGCCAGAGGGTGTTCGGAGGTTTGGAGAGGGCAGAGAGGGTGGGGGTGGGTGGTGAAGGGTGGCAACACCATGGAGATTACAGATTAGGAGATTACGGGACAACAACAGAGCAGGGCACATCGCCTTTTCACCATTGGAGCTTCCAGCAAACCCAGTGTAGCCTTAGGGTCCCAGCAGAGCGAAACTGGGTAGGAAGCTGGTTGGGGATGGCCAAGCACACACACACACTTACACATACATACATTTAGACACACACACACACACACACACACATTCGCAACAGAAGCAGGTCAGCTGGAGTGATGAGATTTTTTTTTGTTGTCTTTTTTCTTTTTTAATCCGGTCACTGATTGCCTCCCTGCTTCTTACAGGTCATTCCTTCATAAGCCGTTTTAAGGAGGTTGCCAGATCTTCTCTGCCCAGAACCGTCAAATCCCCTTTCATGTTTTGGGGTCTTTAGGGCTTTGTGATTTTGATTGCTTTTGTTGGTTCACATCTTTTTCATTAATCCTTTTCCATGTTTTTCTCTCTCTTCAAGGCAGCGAGGACCTTGTGGGCCACACACACACACACACACACAGACACAGACACAGACACGCACTTTGACTTTCTCATTGGGTCAGTAGGAAAGTTCCCGTCCTGCTGGGGATGCCCAGAACAAGCCCCACCTTCTGGCAGCAGGCCTGAACGTGGACCTGTTGCAGACGGCGAACAGTTTATTGCCTGCTGTGCCAGCACCAAGACACACACTCTATTCACATAAGCTGACCGCTAACACACAAACACACACGCCGCACTGCAGTAACTTGCGTGCAGCTGTCACTCGGGTCACTGCAGCGTCCGTCGGCCAGCAGGGAAGGACGGCCATGCCTCTGAGTCTGGAAAGGCCTGGCTTGGAAGTGCGCTGAGACAAGGACAGGGGAGAGTGGAAAGGACGGAGGAAGAAAAAGAGGGAGACGGACTGAGGAAAGGGAGAATCCAGAATGACTTTTCCAAACAAGTGTGCAGGAAAACTCCACCCTTTTCCTCTAGAGACTGCTGGGTCTCGCCTTGAAACAGCGGCTCGCTAGAGTAAGAGTGAGGGGGATTTGTCTGCTGAGGATTTCATACACATTTCATCCTACACACACACACACACACACATGCAAGGACCGCGTGGATGACAGGCTTTGCTCGGCCGGCACTGAAATGTCAGAAGCGCTGAGGGGTATTTCCTACAGCCGTCGCTGCAGGGAGAATCAGACAGCTCACACAAAGTGCGCTGACTGACTGGGGTTTGTAACGAGCAGGACAGGTGTGTGTGTGTGTGTGTTCGGGCAGAGTCGAGAGGATGAGAGGCAGGCGCTTCTGAGGTGAGTGTGACAAAAGAGCTCCACTTTATAGATGTAGCACCTTTTGTTCAACTTTTAAACAGCATGAATAATATACAATCATTAAAACAATCCGGGACGATCCAAGTACCGGAATGCTGACTGTCGGACGATACCGATCCAGTCTGATATGATCTTTTGTGTTCGTATTAATAAAACAGCCCAGGTTATGTTCTGTTACTTAACACTGAAGTCAAATCAGTTTACTTGTTGTAGGGATGCTCCAAAATGAACACTTTTGGCTGAAAAACGAATGTGATGACATTCGTTTTTCACTTTTGCATCAGTTAAATAGTGCGCTTTGTTTTGCTTTTCAAAGAATTAAACGATTAAAAAAATTCTGAACAGTGAACATTTGAATATCTCAGCAGACTCACCTCAATCTTTTGCACGTCGTGGCCCACTTGTGACTAGAAAGCAAAACGGCCCAAAGAAAATGAAACTGAAGCTTTTTGCTATTTTAGTTCTCAGGTGCTGAGACTGAAAACATGAGAATTAGGGTCTGAAAAAACAGCATGTCTTCATGAAAACATCTGTCCCAAATATGAGAACGTCTAATTCTGTCTAAAAGCTGTCTCTGTATTTAAAACCCACTGACACCAATAGGTCTGCTTGTGACGTCACGTTATACTCGACTGTACTCTAGGTTGTACTTACAGATGTTTTTTTTTTTTTTGTCTTTTTCGTGGAACAGCATCACTTTTTCTTCTTTTAAGGAACTTCTATATTCCTGGTTCTCTAACTGTTATCAGGCACCACAGCTGTGTTATCTCTGATCATTCCTTGGCCTTAGGTTATTTTGCAATATGCAGTATTCATTCATTTCAACTTATGTTTATATAATGTTTATATATTAATTTTTATACGACAAAAAATTATGTAGACTTTAATGATTTAAAATGCCACTATGGACTATTACCATAGTGGACTATAAAATGTGCCCACTATGGACTATTACCTCGCCCTGAGGACGGGCCTTT
This sequence comes from Acestrorhynchus altus, assembly GCA_034509495.1. NCBI lineage: Eukaryota > Metazoa > Chordata > Actinopteri > Characiformes > Acestrorhynchidae > Acestrorhynchus > Acestrorhynchus altus. The sequence goes on from CM067508.1 coordinate 30,334,153, forward strand.
GGACCACCAGAGAGACTTAAACTGAACCCCTTTTGATAATTTTATAACAGTGTCAGCAAACTGTCCTTCTTGGACCTTCTTGATATTTGCAGGTACCTTCTGAGAAGCTCCTCACAGCAGCAGCTGAGATTCATGCCTGTTTATGATGCCTACAGAACCCCATCGGAAGTGGATCAGGATTATAAAGATGATCCCGGTTCATTAAAAAATTCCCTGATCCTGGTGCACCGGGACATCCCTAGAATTAACATAAAGCATATAAAATCCCCACGTCATTTCAAACCGTAGAACTTTGTGAAGTGTCCCAGTAGAAGTGGTCCATGACTTGGAGTAATGTCTTGCTTTAACTAGGGTTGTAACGATACTCTCAACCCACAAGTTTATTCCATTGACGATACCAGTCTTGTGATTTTTTTTTGATTCAGCATTTTGAACAAAATTCAACATTTCAAAATGATCAAAATACAAATTCAACGCCGTGCACATTGTCACCATTTAGTGTTGTGATATACGGATTTTCAATGTACTGGTGTGGCTTTAAAATTAATATATTGTTGCAATCATGTAAAATCTCAACTACAGAAGATGGAAAATTCCATTTAATAGAAATTAGCGTCAAAAATGTCATTTTGGAGCATTTCTAGGGGTCCATCCATCCCAACATTTCGATACAATTTATAGAACGATCCAAATTACACTATATGGACAAAAGTATTTGGACATCTGTTCCTTCTGAAATCAGTGGTATTGAAAAGAGTTGATCCTGCTTGTACTTTTGGAGCATTGCTGTGAGAATTTGATTGCATTCAGTAACAAGAGCATTAGTGAGGTCAGGATTTTGGATGACCTCCACCCCAACTCGTCCCAAAAGCGCTGGGTGGTGAACCATCTTCCCAGAGAACAGTTGAGTTAATCATAGTGCCATTAGGTTCATGCTCATCTGCTCCAGCGAGTCAGATTTAATGTAACATATAAGAGTGTTCGCATACGGCCATTCTTGGGGCGTCTTATGGCACTTTAAAATGCTCCCATACAGTTGACATGTTTGCTGCGATTACAAAAGAATACCTCATCAAAAATGCTGCATCAGAAACATAATTGTCTTGTATTAATTATGTGGTATTTTGACTTTTTGGCAAATTTTCAGCAGAATTTTGATTGGCGATCCTTCATAGTGGCCGGAGCACCATCAACTTAGAAGGGGTGTCCACAAACATTTGGACATACAGTGTAGGTCAGAAAGGGAGATAGAAGGTACAGTATAATATAATAATGGAAGTCGAGTGTTTGAATGCTTTTTGTTGAGTTTCGACAGCACTGATATTAAGGTTGTAATAATGTACAAAATGCAAAATGTGATGCACAGAAGACGATACAGCAGAAGTAAGTGATGCTTGAAGCCAAAAATGACTCTGATATGTTAATATGTAACGTTTGCTTCATGCACAAAGTCTCGTGCGTGTACACAAAGGGCTTAGCTTGGGTTGATGCACATCAGGTTTGATGCGGTGTTCAATTCTGGCATCCAGAAAATGTTATTTTCTATATTTTGTGTTGAACATGATTCTAAACAGCTCTTATTCTGTTCTCCATGCAAAGATGTTTACCCATTGCCTGCCGCTACGCCCTCTAATAACCTAAACCCCACGAATCACAACCTGCTAGACTTCGTAATTGATTTATAAAGCTCAGTTATTTGAGTGTGGGTGCATGCATGACATTAGGGCTTATATTATGCATGCACCCACGCTCTCTGCGGTCCTCACTCCGATAGGCTGCCCGATTTTCATCACTGGCAGTTCCACAAAAGATGATAAATGAGAGACTGATGAAAGAGACGGTTTTCCAATGAGGGTTTTAAATAAATATTGAAATTGTTACCTTCAGTCAATATAAGCGACGTCAATAAAATAAATAACAGGCCAGAAGAGCCAGGTGCCCTGAGATAACACCGAGGAGAAATGAGAATGCCTGTTTAGAGTGTCGCAAAACAGGATTCCAGAAATGGAACAAGGATCCTGTGCCCTTACACAAATCAAGGCCTCATCAGGAAATTTGGTGCTCCCTGTATTTTCACATCATTGTAATTATTTAACATTTTTCATCACGGTTTATAATATTACAATACTGTACTCTTAAGAAAAGGAAATTGCAAGGATAAAGGATAATACATATACTGCACATGTAATATTCTGAACCTCAGACATTGAGGGACTTTCTTTTTTCCCAACCAGGAAAAACCTCCACAAATGGAAGTTAATCTGCACCCCTAAGATCACAAATGCTCCATTTAATAATGGGATACTTAATTAACGTAATACACAGTGGGGACCCTGGGGTAAAAGCTCCAAATTCCTCTCATAATATAAAGAATAAAGAAATGATTATAAAACTGAAAAGTGCAGCAACAGTAAAGGTACAAATCCTATGATTTAAACGATCTTCCATTTTTCTAATTATAAATGCACTTTCACACATTCCACTGCAAATTGAATTGAAAGTCTGTTCTATGGCCCTGTTCCCTGTTTTAGGGGTTTGGTTCTTCACCTTCACATTAAACTTAGTTCTTTGATTTTAATCAGATATATTGCTGTTGGCGTATTTGGAACAGGGGGGAGCTTAACTCTCAGAACTCGAGATCTGCATTTTGGGGGCAGTTATGTCATCGGTCATGATACACAAACTACAAGACTTACTGTATCTAACAACTGTGGTATCTTTGTGTGATGAATAATCAGCAAGCAATCAGCTCAAATTCCAACTCAATCAGCAGCTGTCCAGTGCTTGTTTACTGCTCCGTCCCTGTGTACATGCCCAGCCTGCATGCAGACTCTGACTGATCAGAATAAGGGGTGTGGCTAATGACATCCCTGACCCTGATATTGGGTTTCAGAGGACAATGTGAAGGGACTGTATGTTCCATGTTTGCTCACACAGTGTTCAAATTTCAGAATAAAAGTCCCCTGAAACGATAATACTTCTACATAAAGAACTTCCAGCTGTGGCCTGCTGGTGAGGGAACCAGCCTGGTGACTGGAAGGTCGCTGGTTCGAATCCCCAAACTGGCAGGACATGAATGAAGTGCTCCCAGGGTGCTGAGGATAGGTCTGCCCAGTGCTCTGGGCACGTGTGCTCACTGTCCCCTGGTGTGCGAATACACTAGTGTGTATCACTGTGTGCTTCTGCTACTGGAATCAATGCCTTATCCTCTAAAAATGTCTCATAGATTTTTTTCAGGCCGGCTGGTTGTCCTTAGCTGTTCCTTTGAGTGTGTAAGGTTAGTACTTTGACCTTTACAGTGCGCTCTGAAGGCACTCAGACCAGTAGCACACTAAAACAGCTGTAGGAATATCAAAGAAAGCATGGGATTACAGTGAGATAGTGGAAACTTCTGAAACCAGAGCTGCTCAGTGTGTCTAAAAAAAAAAAAAAAGAAAGAAAATACTGTGTCCATATTCACAAAATTGTGTTTTGAGTATTGCTTGAATGTCGTGCCGTGTTTTTGGTTGTGTTTTGTAAACAGAGAGGATGTGTTTAACCCAATGCAAATGCATTATTTTCTCTTGCTGTAGATTTCTGGACTAGAGCTGGAGGTGGATCCCTGCTGGAGCAGAAGAGAGCGCGTGAGAGAGAGAGAACACAAGAGAGGGAGGGAGGGAGAGGGTGATCAGCAGTGGAAGTTTGACACTGTTAGTGTGAACAACAGACAGAAAGACAGAGAACACCACTATCCACCCTCAAGCTGTTCGTGTGCGTGTGTGTGTCGGCTGGCTCCAAGGGCACGGTGGCAGGGGCCGGTGCATGGCAGTGGGGGGGCCGAGCGGCGTCCGCTCCTCAGCAACGAGCAGGCTGGGGGTCAGCCTGGGGCCTGGGTCTGGGCTTGGGCTGGGCCGCCTGGGCCAGGACGCAGAAGCTGGGCGAGCCAAGGCCCTGGGGGCTCGTGGGAGTCGGAGGTGGGGCAGGAGATCGGGGGTCTCGGGCTGGACCGGGAGGCATGCGCTGCTCTCTGCGTGTTTGGGTGCTACTGGGGTCACTGGCTCTCCTCTTCCTCACCTCACTCCTCTTCTCACTCTCTCTGAGAGGGGGTCCTGGACTGCCCTATCTGGACCCAGGGCCTGGCTGGGAAGAGTCTCGCAGGGTGAAGCTGGTGCCCAATTATGCCGGATCCCACAAGCCGGCCCCGGCCGAAAGCAGCCAACAGAAGACATGCGCTTGTGTGCATTGTGTGGGTGACCCGGGCGTGTCCGACTGGTTTGATGAGAACTATGACCCAGACATCTCACCCGTCTGGACACGAGACAACATCCAGCTGCCTTCAGATGTCTACTACTGGTGGGTGGTAAGTAAGCAGGGTCTTTTAATCCTTCAGATCTGTTCGTTCTGTTTTTGTTTACCTTTCAGAATATTTTATATTTCATATTCATACCCATCCATGATTGACAAGATGACAAGCGGCCACTTCTCCAGAATCTGGAAGAGAAAGGGGGCGGTGCTGAAAGGGAGCTGTTGTTAATCTTTAACTTTCTAAATGCTGTCTGATTACGGACAGTGTCCCGCCCTTTAACAAAAAGAGCCAATCAGCTTCCTGCTTACACTGCTAGCAGAGGAGGATTGTTGATATTCTGTCACTACTGGAGAAACCCACTTGATGTGGAGATCTGCACAAGCTCAACAATTCAAAAAAATCCCTACAAACTATTAACGAGTTTTTTATCAGATTTTAATTAAATGTTTTTAAATCACTGATAAGTTTTTTTTATTTAGTTATTAAAGAATTAGTTATAAGTTATTTTATTTTAGTCTCACCCAATTGAGTGAGATCAAGACTGACATTTACATATATCCACCTGATCAGCCTTCATGAGTTGAACCCCACCCATTCAAGATACAGTATGAGCGTTTCAGCCATGGCTGCTTCTTGAAGGTGCCAGAAAACAAGGTAACCAATCAGAGCAGAGGTCCTTTCCATATATTATGCGCAAGTCTTAAAGGCATGGTAACAAATGTAACCGCCTGTTTATTGTAAAAGGAGAAAGAGAGGTTGGTCATGCAGAGAATAATTATGTCTGGTCTCAGTGTATAAACACACACAAACATTATAATACCTCAGGAAAAACCTCAGGCTGTGGGCTCTTCAATCCTGAACGTCAACATTATGAAAACATAATGTACTCAGTTACTGTGTGCCGTGTCTGCCCTTGCTGTGGGCTTGCTTGTGTCATTTTATTACATTCCATGCAATATAATCAGTATTAAAATTAGTCCGTTATTTGTTCCAGTCTGTTGACTGCATTGTTCAATATGCGTGCGGATTGAATTCAGACGGTGCTGTTGGTTTTATAGCAACTTTGGGGCTGGGGTGGTGGGGTGGTGGGGTGGAATGCTTTTAGAGTTACACTGGGCCACGGCTGGGTTTCCCAAAAGCATCTTAGCACATGGTAGAGTGGCCAGCACACTGTACTCTCCCTTGAGAGAACTATATGACTATACCAGCCTAGCAACCAACCCAACACTTTACTAGACCTGCTAAACTAGGTAGCTCATACAGCTTTAATGTATCGGCCGGTCAAAACATTTGGGTGTAACGTAGTTCCCTTCATTTCCTTACCCAGTTGATTTGAGTAAATTGGGAATTCTTTGGGAATTCCTTTAAATGTTCTTAAATCAGTTGGCTAAGAGAAAGGGGAAGTGAGCAAGACACTGGATGATTATGCTGAGGACGTTAGTCTTTTTTTTAATCTAGGAGAGAGCTAGAGCTACCTGTGTTAGGCAGCAAACTGATAACATCACATTACCACTGTTATCTGCTCAGTTTATGCCACTTTTACGCATTGTTGAAATGCACTTAATTGAAAATGGAGCTAAAATGTGCTCTTTGGACTACATTTCCCTTAAGTCCTTCATTCACAGGGACATGCATGCTGGAATTTCTGAATAATAAGTAGGAAATTTCAAGTGGAACGACCCCACAAACCAGATGTTCTGCCCGGAAAATCAGGAGAGCCTTGAAACGGCCTTCACTTCAATGATGAAAGCAGTGTTACTCTGTTTTATCACATTTATCTCTGTGAATCACTCAGCACTGCTCCGCTCCTACCCGTGGAGGTGTTTCTGTGGGGTTTGTCATGAGCAAAATACAGAATAATACATTGTTATTAACTATTATCACTAACAATGCTAACAACAAATATAATGGGACATCAAAATTGAGACTTGTCTTAGTCAGATTAACAATAAAATACCACAAAGACGGTTGCAGAGACTCTAATTCATCTAAGGTGTGGAAACGAGAGCATACCAAATACCAGTGCTTCTAAAAAAAAAAAAAACAGAATATGGTTAAAAAGCTCATTCATGATCATAATTTCATTCAAAAAGGCAAACAGGCATTTTATATTCCTTCCATGTAAAGTGACATTTTAAGGCTTTTTATGTTTTACTGTTGATCAGATGTGTATATCTCATGAAATCTCAAAATATTAGAAATATATATATATTCTAATATTTATATTAGAATATTTAGCTCAAATTTGAATCGAATTTCTAAGCACAGTATCAAGTTTAAAACAAAAAAAGCTTGAAAATCCCTTTAAATGCAATGAATATATCACATGAGTTTGATTTTTGAATGAAATTAATATGCACAATATTCACATTTTTTTTGAGATGCTGTAGTCATCTTTTCAAGATTTGTTAAAATATTGTCATGTGAGATTCTGGATTTCTGGATTTCATGAGCTATAAGCCAAACAGATCAAGAGTGAAACAACAAAGGTATGTAATATGTCACTTAACATGTAATAAATATGAAACATTTTGTAAGAAATTAAGAACACACATGAACTTTTTGACAATATTCAAATTTTCTGAGATGCACTAGTGAACCTAGTAGTTAAGTGGTGAGTCGATTCAGGAAAAGCACATAACTCTGCTGGAATCCGGCCCCTCACAACTGGAGTTCCCACCACTGCTCTAATGTAACTGCCTACCAAATAGGGGCCACACAGAAAAATAAAAGGTTAGGGAACCTGCACCAACCGCAAAACGAAAACAAAGGGTTGTGTGGTGACCTTAGACTGAGTACACAGCCACGAACATAGGTTAAGATTCTTAAAGTGAATAAAATGTAAACCCACACCCAAAACCAACAACACTATATATGCACACACACACAATAACACATTACACATAACTTAAGGTCCAGGGACTGTGAGAGCCATGACGAAGCGTGTGTTTATTGAGGTGGTCTGGGATCATTTTCCTGCAGTCGAAGCCATCCTTCTTTTCTTCAGCATGTTCACGGATTGTGTGACGTTTGCTTCCAGAATTTCGCTGGTACTTAATTCTTCTCTCCAGTGAAATATTCCCAGTGTCACAGACACAGACCCAAATGCCAAGTTTACCAGTTGCCATTGGTGTTGTCTTTGTGTTGATGGCCTCCGCATTTAACCCATCTGTGTAGTGAACACACACATACAGTACAGGACAAAAGTTTGGACGCACCTTTGTGTGTGTGTTCGTGTGTTTTCTGTATTTTCATGACTGTTTACATTGTAGATTCTCACTGAACTATTCACCAAGCACCACAGCGGAGGCTGCCCACCACTCCAGACCTGTATGCTCACTGTTTCTCAGTGGAGTGTGTGTTTACTCATCAGTGTGTACAGTACAGGCCAGAAGTTTGGACACACCTTCTCATTCAATGCGTTTTCTGTATTTTCATGACTATTTACATTGTAGATTCTGACTGAAGGCATCAAAACTATGAATGAACACGTGGAGTTTTGTACTTAATAAAAAAAAAGGTGAAATAAACATGTTTTATATTCTAGTTTCTTCAAAATAACCACCCTTTACACTGATTACTGCTTTGCACACTCTTGGAATTCTCTCAATGAGCTTCCAAGAGGTCGTCACCTGAAATAGTTTTCCAACAGTCTTGAAGGAGTTCCCAGAGGTGGCTCATTGAGAGAATGCCAAGAGTGAGAAAAAACTCCACATGTGTTCATTCATAGTTTTGATGCCTTCAGTCAGAATCTACAATGTAAATATGAAAATACAGAAAACGCATTGAATGAGAAGGTGTGTCCAAACTTCTGGCCTGTACTGTACACACTGATGAGTAAACACACACTCCACTGAGAAACAGTGAGCATACAGGTCTGGAGTGGTGGGCAGCCTCCGCTGTGGTGCTTGGCGAATAGTTGGGGGGCACTTCACTGGCAACCTGTCAGTTCAGGGACCTTCTCGTCACAAGGCAGTCTCTCTTCCTTCCAAAGCATGGCTGATCCCCCGATCCTCGTGCCCAACAGGTTGAGGGATGATTTTTGTTTTCATTAAATTGAAACGTTTGCTCTTTGTGACTGATGTTCTGTGTGCTCTTCACCAGTCCACAACACTTCAGGCATGTTCAGACGGTCCTTTAAATACCTTTTTTTAAACACTTTTTCGAATGAATTTTTGTCATGTTTGAAAACAATAATGCCCTGGTCTTGCTTAACATATTGAAAACAATGTTTCATCTGTAACGTTTGGCAAACATTGAAAAAATTCTAAAGAAATGTAAGAGACTAAGAAACCCTTAGGAGCTTGTGCACTGAATATGTGTTGGTGTTATCGTTGATTTAAAAGTCGTTTGAATGAGTTTTTAGGTGTTTCGTCCCTTAAAGCAGGAAAGGGCTGAACTGTGGAATTGTGCTTATGCAGCATGTCTTGGAGACGGAGAGCCAAAGGGGCAGTTTTATTAAAGAGAACATGACTAATGTCTGAAAATGAAAAGGAGCACGCCAGCCGAACGGCGGCAAAGTCTGTAATGAGGCCCTGGAACGAATTGGCGCCGGGAGAGACGCCTGGCTGATTTAAGCTGGAGGCTGTAACAGATGAGAAGAGAAGGTGGTTTTACTTCCAAAGCGAGCAGAGGGGGAGCGCACTTTCTCCTCACACTGAAAAGGTTTTGGTGTTTGATGACTCGAGGCTACTCGATGTGAATCTGTTTAGAGCCATGGATGTTCTTTGGTCTGTCACTGCATCCTTTGCGCCATCTTTCCCTTTGCATCAGTGTCTATAGGTCTGTTTTAAGGTGTCAGAAAATAGTGAATAGTGTGAAGAGCAAAGAGGATTATAGTAAATAGATTATACACTGCCTTGCGAAAGTATTCACCCCCTTGGCACTTTCCGTGTTTTGCTATCTCACAACCTGGAATTAAAATGGATTATTTGAGGTTTTGCATCGTTACATTTACAGAACATACCTATGACTTTGCACATTAGATTCTTGTAATTGTGAAGCAAACAAGAAATAGGACAAAATAAGCTTGACTTCAGTGTGCATAACTATTCACCCCCCCCCCCTAAAGTCAGTACTTCGCAGAGCCCTCTTTAAGTGACTTTGGATACGTCTCTATGAGCTTGTCACATCTTGCCACTGGGATTTTTGCCCATTCCTCAAGGCTCCAGCTCATTCAAGTTAGATGGTGTGCCCTGGTGAACCACAGGTTCTGAATTGAATTAAGGTCTGGGCTTTGACTAGGTCATTCCAATACATTTACACCTTTCCATTTAAACCACTCAATTGTTGATTTATCAGTGTGCTTTGGGTCGTTGTCCTGTTGGAAGGTGAACCTCTGTCCCAGCCTCAAATCACGGACAGACCAGTTTTGCTCCCTGTATCCCTGTATTTAGCCCAATTCATCTTCTCCTCGACAGGTTCCCAGTCCCTGCTGATGAAAAACACGGTGGGATGGTGGTCTTGGGGTGATGAGATGTGTTGGTTTTGCACCAGACATAGCATTTTCCTTGGTGCATAAAAAGGTCAATTTTGGTCTCATCTGACCAGAGTCGGAGTATCCTACATGCCTTTAAGCAAAGTAAAGTAAAGTTATAGTAAAGTTATTTTTCCCCTGCCCACTCGTCCTTAAAGCCTAGCTCTATGGAAGAGTGTACAGCTTATTGTGGTTGTATGTACAGATAATCCAGTCTCTGCCTGGAACGTCTGCAGCTACTTCAGGGTTACCTTTGGTCTCTGTACTGTCTCTCTGATTAGTGCCCTCTTTGCCTTTGTTGTTTGGTTAGTGGTCCCTATTGTAGCCTGAGTGTATATATACTATATGTATATACTGACAGATCATGTGACACTTAGATTGCACACAGGAGGACTTTGTTTCACTAAGCGTAAGTGTCTTCAGAAGGTAATTTTTTATATTTATTTTTCATTATATTTCATATCACCACCTTGAGTGAGTTTGGTGAATACTTTCACAAGGCACTGTAATTGTTTTGGAGAGGATTGGAGAGAGGACTGAGGGTGGCGGGGTAGTGGGTTTTGGACAGTGGCTGGTTGTTGGTGAAGGTCATCCCCTTCGAGACTTTCCAACTTTTCCAACTTTCATGTTGTGTTTGTTTTGTCACTGGAGGTATAGGAAGCTCTAGAGTCATGCACACACTTTTCTCAGCCTCTCTCTGCTGGCCTTAGCTGGGCTCAGAATAAAATCACTGTCTGGCATCGGCATCCGGGGAACATCTGCCAAGAATTATTGGGCCGACTGGACAGCCAACGGGCTTGGCTAACCATTGGCACAGGAGATAGACAGAGACAGACAGACAGACAGACAGACAGACAGACAGACAGACAGACAGACAGACAGACAGACAGAGAGAGACAGACAGAGACAGAGACAGAGAGAGAGAGAGAGACAGAGACAGAGAGAGAGAGAGAGAGATATAAGTAGATAGGAGAAAGCATTTCAGTTAAGAGAGAAAGAGAGCTGGAATAATGCCGGAACATTTCAGGAAAGAGTGCTTCTTTAATTCCACGGCAACAGGCAGCTTCATCGCAGTTGCTGGGAATCTTGGTTTGTGTCTGTGTGTGTGTGTCTGTGTCTTTTGTCTGCACGGATAGATGGCCTGAACATGAACAAGACGAAGCAAGCAAAAAGCAAATCTGGCCTAGCTGGACCACAGTCCCTGCTAGCTTTAAGCAATCCTGTTAATCCCAGCTTTCCATAAATGTTGATCTCCAGAGCTGGCTCAGTAAAGCTGGAGTAGATCTGCATTCTTAGATTTGGATCCATCTGTAACTAGCTCTGCGTGACTGTGTTGTTAATAAGCAATTGTTGGTATAGTGGTACTTGAAAGTTTGATTTTCTACATAGCCACGTAAATTTGACCTCATTTTTGGAGACTCTAATCAAACAAATGAGACAAAATATTATAATATTTTATTTATAACATTATAATATTAATATCGCTCATTTATTTCTTGAGGAAAATGATCCAGTATTACATACCAGGGAGTGGCAAAAGTATGTGAACCAATAGGATCATGAGATCATTTGAAAACAAACAGGTGTGATTGGGATCCCTGTTTTATTTAAGATCTGATCTTCACATCTTGTTTTTGGAAGCATATCATGGCACAAACAAAGGAGGTTCCTGGGGAGCTTAGAAGAAGAGTTGTTGATGCTCATCAGGCTGCAAAATGTTATAAAACCGTCTCTAAAGAGTTTGTACTCCACCAGTCCACACACAGATTGTGCACAAATAGAGGAAATTCGAGACCATTATTACCCTCCCCAGGAGTGCTCCACCAACAAATCACACCAAGAGCAAGGAATGCAATCAAGTCCAATCAAAATGTATTTGTGTGGCACTTTTTACAACTAATGTTGTCACAGAGCAGCTTTACATAAATCAAAAAATATAAAGGTAAACAACACATGAAACCAAAGATAAGAAATAAACCCCCTGGTGACCCAAAGGGTGACAGCAGTAAGGAGAAACTCCCTCTGAGCTGGAGGAAGAACTCTTGGGAGGAACCAGGCTCACAAGGGGGACCCCTCCTCCCTGGTTCACTACTAATACCTAATTAGTTAGGGGGCACTGGACCACCACACGTCTGCTGTAATACTGAAGTAATGATGGTTTGATGGTGGACATAATAGCATTTGCAGCTAATTAGGGTCTGTGTAAATGTCTACATGTAATAGACCTTTAGGCCACAAAGGAAAGCCAAGTGAACTTCTAATCAGCTGAAGTTCTTTCTCACGTGGGCTAATGTTAATGTTCACGAGTCCACCATGAGAAGAACACTGAACAATGGTGTGCATGGAGAAAGCTCCTGTTCTCCAAAAAAACACTAAAATTACACGGGCAGAAGACTGATGATTTCAGATTGCATACAACCAAAATAGGTCTTCAGATTTAAATGAGAACCATTAACTTTGGAGAAAGGAGGATCATTTTCCACAGTGAATAAATGAGTGTAGTATTTTTGTCCCATTTGTTTGATTTGTTTCTCCTTCTCTAGTTATAGATTTCAACTTCATTCAAACTTCATTTTGGTCAAATCTATGTATCAATGTAGGAAAATATAAAGAATTCACAAATTCTCTCTCTCCCCCTCTCCCCCTCTCCCCAGATGCTACAACCTCAGTTTAAGCCCCACAGTATCCAGCAGGTGCTGCTGAGGCTGTTCCAGGTTATCCCAGGCCGCTCGCCGTATGGTTCATGGGATCCTGCCCGCTGCCTTCGCTGTGCTGTGGTGGGCAACTCTGGCAACCTCCGGGGGGCTGGCTACGGCCCAGTGATCGATGGTCACAACTACATCATGAGGTGAGACAGATCGGAGTGATATGAATTAGATAATCATTTTTTTTTAGAACACCCACATAACCATCACAAACCCACAGTATAAGACAGAGTCCTGACTGATTCTACATACACAGCCTCATCTCTCCAGACTAAAGCGTCCCTTTAGTCAGTTCTCCTGACCTGAGCCAGATACAGAGGATTGACATTTCAAGAGATTTTGGCCTTCAGAAGAGAGAAGATTGAGATTGGACACAACATGCTTATTTTGAGAAAAAAGGAGGGGTGCGAAATGCTACCCTCGGGGAGGTGTGGAGGATTGGTAGATGTTTCAGAGTGAAAAGAGACACAGAAAAGCGACGGCAGGAGGCCAAAGGGAGAAAGCGAGCAAGATGAATGCATAAATTGAGGTACTATTTTGGTAAAGTCTTTATTGATTCTGCTTTGAGCTCTGAAATGAGTCCTGCATTGCTCCGCATATCTATCTCTTCCCTCCCTACAGCGCTCGCCTCGTTCTCTCTCCATTCATTCAGAGCTGCTGTCGCCTCTTGTTCAACCATCTTATAAGCAACGAGCTGTTTGGTGGCTTCAATTGGACTAAAATCAGTTTGTTATTGTTGCTTTTTGGTGCCTAAAGGTTCAGTGGGGCTGCCTTTAAAAGAACTAGGTAAAGTTGCTAGTTATAGAAATAGTAGTTATGGAAACTACACATCCTGATATAGTTTAACCGAATGGTGACATAAGCTATATGATACGATAAATTTATAAATGATAAACGATAAATGAAAAATACAAGGTGGAATAATTAGGACATCAAGTGAAATCCTTTCTTTCTTTTTTTTTTTTACTATATTTATACATATTGTGTTTAAAGAACACAATGAAGATCAAATTTCAGTAACTCCTCCTATGTGCCCACCATGGTATGTCTGTGAGAATGGAGTTGGGGGCGGAGGGAAGCAGAGTGGAGGAGGAGCTTAGAGCAAGGGCGGAGCAGAGCAAGCAACCAGAAAAAAGGCTTTCCCCAAGATTTACATTTTTTAAAACTTTAAAACTCTATATAAACAATATTGCCTCGACCCATATCCAGCTCTTTTTGTACTCCGATATAGATACAAATATCGATATATCACCCAGCCCTAATAAATTGTCTGATTCCTATTGAAGACATCTCTCTTAGTGTGCTGTTGATTGTAAATATTTGAACTATATTGTATATAACCCCATTCTACTCATTTTCATGATTCTCTTCTATTTATCGTCTGTATTGGATTTGTTTTTTCTGTAGAGTTTGTTAGATCCAATTTGGGCGGAACTAAATATGGCCAATCTGACATTAGATCAGAGTTAATGTTTACTTCACCTAGCTCATTTCCAATACGTCATCTAAGCTGCTTCCCCGAGCCCACATCGCATCCCTAAAGCACAGCAACTGCTCACACTCTTTCAGATTCTTCTACTAGAAGAATGAAATGACCATGCTTGCGTTGAAATGACCATGCTTCTCTCCGTCAAATGACTTGGTTCCTCTCAAAGTTTGTAAACTGGGCAAACTGTTTTTGAGTGCATCATAGAGGCAAGTCAGCGATCTCTCACCAACAAGTACACTACCCAAAAGTAGCCTGTGAGAGAAATTTTATATGGCAGCGAGGGTTAAAGCACTTTCACACATGCCAGGTTTTTCAGGAATTCTATGTGCGTGTTTCCATGCAGAAAGTAAGCATTAGAATGTAAGCTGGGGACATTGGACAGTTGAGTGTTTGAACAGAGACGAGCAGAACAGATGAGCATACAGTAGATTCACTTCAGCTGGCAGTACAGACCAGAGTCAGTTGTACCTGTCTCAAATGGCTTGGTATTGGCCCTATGAATAAGTGAAACTGTTGGTGCGCCACACTCTGTTTCAATCTGGAACAACTACAAAGGACTGCCGCTCTCTCTCCCACACTGCAACACCACCAGGCCTTTCAAATATCTGTGAAATAAATCTTTCATAGAGTAGACACAAAAAGCCCTTGTGTTCAGACAACCACTGTCAGTGGGCGTGAGTGTTGGAAGCATCCAGGGGAATCAAACTGGCATAACGCAGGACAGGGTTGCATGTTCTGTTTTTTGTTTTTTTTTTTGTTTTTTTTTTTGTGTTTCCTTTTGTGCAACTGAGTTCACTGTCTCTTATTTTGGGGCCTGATCAACCCCATGTTTGGGTATTTAAGCTTTAAATTACATTTTTGACAGGATTAGAACCAGATATTAGACCGTTATTATAGTCTATATATACTTACACCTTATACCTTACAACTGGGAGGCACTGATAAGGGAACTCTGGACTGATTCCATTATCCAGTATTTTTATTGGGTAAATGTGAAAACCCTGATGTATAAATATTTATTAAATGCAAAATTGGAACAAAATCTACCTGAATCAGCATAATGGAGAAAGCATATCACTGTACAGTCCTGGAGGAACGTTTGGAGGTGCTTCAACTGTGGTTCAACCAGTCTGATCTGAGTGCCTTGTCGCCTGATCTCAGTCTGATCTAATCTTTGGGTTTCTGTCGAGAACACAGAACATGATTTAGGTAACAAAGGTTGCCATTTAATACTGAAGTAAAATCCCTTTTGCTTCACAAATGTCTAGGGATGTACTGATCCGACTTTCAGTTCTAATACTGCTACGCAAGCTTCATGATAATACCATTATTGTATGAATGAACCGTACACCCCACCATGTGGGAGAGGCTTAAAGCATCAGGGTTGACTAAAACATTACTTCACTAACTTCATAAAAGAAAATATCACATTAACACAGATATAAATGTACCGAATGGCTATTTGTCGCTAGAATAATAAACAATTCAAAATATTAACAACTTTAGAGGAATGAGAATATGAGCATCAAAAATATAGTTATTGCCAACAATTTGTAAGGGCTATAAAAAGCAGTTCACAGCTTGTAAATCTGTGATTTATCATTTTTCGTGATAAAAATGCAGTTCTTTAAACAATTGATTAGTACTTTCATTTGGCTGGAATGAAAACCTGTAGCCACACTGGCTGGTTGTGGATATGGTTTGAGACTCCTGGGATAAAATGTCCCCAAAGTGCGATTTAACTCTGGTATATTCCAGTATATGGTGATTAAACAATGTAAACTGTTGATTTTGAACACTTTTGGAGCTAGAGGCGGGTCATACAGTGTTCAGCTGTGTGGGAAACAATTCACTTGGGAATAAGTGGATTTTGCTATGGGAATGAAGGATAACACCTGGACAGGGCACCAGTCCATCACCCAGTACCACAAACAAGCACTTGCGCACACACACACACACACACTCACATCTAGGAGGCAATGTAGCGTGGCCATTTCATCTGCCATGTGTACTGAGTACCCAGAGGACATCTACATGGACATGGGGAGAACCCTCAACATATTTGAACTATTGCGAGACATCCTAAGATCACTTCTTCTACAATTAGTGGACACAAGATGGTGTTGTGCTAGAAAAAAAATGTTTGATACCTGATCCATTACAATATACCTGGATCGATCCAAGTTACATCCTGTTACTGACGAAGACCAAGTTTGGACCCTTCAATCTGCCAGTCTCTTGCATTCAACACTGGAAACATACGTCATGGAGAAAAGATCTATAAAGGCTTTAGAAGGTGTTCTGGCTTCTGAATAAAGCGATGCCCCTGAGGTTCACTCTTAAGAGGATAAAGATGGAGGACCGTATAGAATATTGTCAAGCACCATGTCGTGAGAAGCTGCAACAGTGCATAAAAAAGCTCAGCTAATTCCTGAAGCTCTTCACACCGGGGGTGGCACATATAAAGAAATGAAAGTGCCCAAATTCCAATAAGCGCACAGCAAACACAGAGGGTTTCTTTTAGAAACATGCAGCCGGGGACGGACGTAGTCGGTTGCAGGGAAAAGGAGAGCGTAGGCAGGGTGGCTTATGCACAAGGAAAATGTGGAGAAGAGAGAGAGCATGCATGGGAGAACACATCGATCTACTGCTCAGAATTGAGGGCTGAAAGAAAAACAAAGTTGGGGAAGAACGTGGATGAATTGAATCTCTCCACAGACGCATAGCTGTCAGCTGCTCACTCTGTCTGTCTCTCTCTCAACGTCAGCTCCCTCTGCTTCTTTCTGTCTTTCTCTTTTGTCATTTTATTAGAAACACCTTACTTGTCTGACTGTTGGCTGTTTAATGTTGTCACCCACATTGAAAGAAATAACTGGCACAAATATTGAGTAACTACACTCATAATCTGGGTAAATATGTGAGAGTATAGCATTTCGGTAAATGACATCTAAAATTTAAAGATGTTTCAAACAAAATTCCCTGATATTCCACTGATATGACTCAAAAAGTACTAAAGTTGGACATATTCCAGAAACTGACCCACTGTAACCCTGTAAATAACAACAAGGTAGTAATGTGGTTTATATATTATTTAATCATATTATTTAATGATTTGACATCAGAAATCTAACTATATATCCATGTGGTTGGACAAATACGTTTACTGGAGTAAATAAAAAAGGGGGGTTAATTTATACCAAAAAAATCAAACAGTTCTGTTCTCTGTAACATTCAATTCGCTGTGCGTTATATTTAACTTTTAGTTTATAAAATGTGTACTCACCCCATTTAAATTTTTATAAAAATGATGTGCTTAGATAAATATTTTTTATTACATAAAATACAGGTAATAGAATTGGTTTATGGTTATAAAATGCAATTATTTTATATATGTGGAGTTTCATCGCATGATTGATCATTTTGAAAATCATTTGTAAAAGGCGATTAATAGAAATTAATTTTTTTGTGCAGGAAAGTTAGGAAACCTCTGTGCACTAATAACTTATTTCCTCTTTTGGCTGTAATAATGTCAATTACATGTCTCCCAGTCTCTGTTATCAGCTGGAAGAATGATTTCCACTCCTCCACGCAGAATTTCGTTCAGCTATGTCAGTCATACATTTAGCTCAAGTGGCCTCTGATACAGTATAGGTTTTATACTGGTTTCTATGATGTAGAGTAATTTTATACATTTTGCTGGGGTATGCAAAGAGAAATGCATTTTTGTTGTACTAAATAATAAAGATGCTCTGCTTTCTCCTGTCAACAAGGTAGGTGTTTCTAATAAATTGGCCAACAAGGGTGCTCCTGTGCCAAATAAGTTGCGTTTCATCTTGGTCTCTTGTCTTTGTCGGTTGAGTCGCTACATCTCCGCCTTTCTCCCTGTTCATCTGGCTATCCCTCATGCGAGTGTCGATTGAAAGTGGAGGTTGTTGGTCTGTCCGTCTCAGCCGGGATAATTTAGGATGATTTATGGGGCTCGTCCCAGTGATTTCTGGGCTTTTCCTTGAACACTGAAAGTTTCCTCTTTAGGCTTTGCTATATTTATAGCGCTGTTGAAGTGGCAGAGGCTCGACCTGCGGACTGCAGCACTATTCTGGTCATGATCCAATCACACTTTGTCAAGACTCAGTGGAGAGTGAACCTCTCTTACCTGCAGCTGTCATGCACGTCACCCAGCTGCTCTAAATGAGCCTTGTGCATTTTTTTTTTTGGTCACGCAATCCTTCAGACTAATGTCAGTGTGAGAACCGTAATTCAGGCCAGTTCTTTCTGCTCATTTAATCCAGCCTTACATAAAGGAAACCCAGTCGTGCTGGGTAATAGCTTTTCAGACCAATAAAAATGCATGAGCTGTTCTTCAGAAGTGTCTGAGCAGGGTGAGTAACTGCTGTTTTGGCTTTCCAGGATAAACCTGGCTCCCACAGTGGGGTATGAAGAGGACGTGGGCAGCCACACCACCCACCACTTCATGTACCCAGAAAGTGCCAAGAACCTGGCTGCCAACGTCAGCTTTGTTCTAGTGCCCTTCAAGACTTTGGACCTGCTCTGGATCACCAGCGCCCTCTCCACGGGCCAGATTCGCTTGTAAGGAAACTCTCGCCCTCTTTCATATTCTGCCTTTTTCAGCTTCAAACTGGTCTAGATTTCCTACATATAAACACAAACACTCAAGTACTAGACAAATATCCAGTCTCTCACAGCTGAGCAACTGTGAATCACCCACACATTCTGCCCATGAGTTCATAGTGGTCTGCAGTCTCACACTTCCATTTGTACACACACACACACACACAATAATGTCCATTCCAAGTCATAGGCCTCTATCCTGTCTTTTACAACCTTTTCTCATTTTCTCTCTCTCTGTCTGTCTCTCTCTCAGCACATATGCTCCGGTGAAGCAGTTCCTGCGTGTGGACAAGGACAAGGTAATCTACAACTAACACATTTTTTGTGTTGTCCTGAGTACTGCAACACCGACACCAGTCTGTCCATCATCAGAAAGAAACATTCCTGCCGTGCTTGTATTGTACTATCATCATCAGAAAAAACAAAGTAGTTGCACCCAGAAGGAAGTGCGGGATTGCAGTGCTATTGGGAAGGAATATAAAGGATATCAGGAACAATAAATGAAGAAATTTATTGATTTAGACTGATGTGGGCAATATTTATTGATCTACACATACAGAAGTCGTGTCTATCAGTGTGATGTTGGGTTTAACGCAACATACCAGACCTCTCAGCATGGAGGTGTAGAGGTTCCTAATGGTGTCCTGTGATAATCCGTCCTATGCAGACTGAATGTTCTCTCTGCGGGAGGGGTGGAGTGTAGATAGTGCATCCAATAGCATCCCACACATTCTCATGGGGATGCAACTGGCCATGGCATTAGTATCTGTGTCTTCAAGAAGAGCTCTTGAGATGGCAGTAGTATGTGGACGAGCATTGTCTTGTTGGAACAGCACAGTGTTCAGAAAAAGTTGGACCACTGGTTGCAGGACCTCATTAATGTAACACTGGACTGTAAAAGTGCCTGTAATGAAGAACAAAGGTGATCTGACAGCATACAAAACTGCACCCCATACAACGACACCAGACCTTCTGCACATGTAATGTGTGACCTCGATTTTTATTAATGATGATGAGCGTATATTCAAGCGACGTCAAAGTTTGGGCAACCCTTGTTAAAATGTTAGTGTAGATAGGTAAGGGACTGGAAAATGAACTGACCTCTAAAAGGCATCAAGTTAAAATGAAGTCAAAAACTGAAGTAAAATAAAAGCATCATGCAAAACGTAAAGCTCTTTCAAGGTCTCATTACCATTAATTAGCCTATAGGGTTGTTTTTTCCAAACTCGTCCTTCGTCAAGGCCAGGTGGTGGAAATCTTTATAAATAAAGCTTTATAAATAATTCAGATTGTCATGGTCCTTTATTCATCTTATTTTCCATGACGATAATGGAGGGCCAGTCTTTGACTACTTTGTGTCAAAACTTCGGGTGTGACAGCAGATCTGTTGATATTCACCGGATCCTTGATAAAGGTTACAAACACAGTGATAATGATAGAATGTTTATAATATAATGCAATAAAGGGTGTCACATGCCGCTTTTGGCTGGATGTTTCTGGTTGGTGGTGTGTTTAAACACTGTAGCAACCCTGCTGTGTCTGATCCACCACGTCAGTGTCACTACAGTGCTGAGAATGACTCACCACCACAAAGGGGGGCTAACAAAGTATGCAAAGAAAGAGATGAAAATAGTCTGTGATTATAGAACGTCAAAGTGCTCTTGTATGGTAGGAGCTGAAAAAAAGGACAGTCGCTGTAGGAACAAGGAGGTGTGTCATAATGTAATGGTTGATTGGTGTATATTAACAGATCCGCTGTCGTATCGGACGTTCTACCTTAGCTGTAACTGAGGAAATACTGCAGTTTAAGTTTCAGTGGATCTTGCATTATCTGCAAGTAATCATTTTGAACTGTAAGTGACTGTAAATCGCTGACTGTAACATTCCTTCTATAATAGTATTCCCATTAAAATGATCTTCACAATAATGTAACTGCACGTCCAGGCTCCCATCCAGCGTCACAGCTGACACTAATCCAGCTCGAGTAGCACTTCACACGATAGGTCCTCTTCTTGCTGAGGAAGTGGTCAGGCTGTCCATTCCAAATCGGTTCTCTCTGTGACTGCCTGGTTTTCTTACCTGCTGTCCTGTAGGTTCAGATCTTCAATCCCGCATTCTTCAAGTACATCCACGACCGCTGGACACGACACCATGGACGCTACCCTTCCACAGGCATGCTGGTCCTGTTCTTTGCCCTACATGTGTGTGACGAGGTAAAGAATGCATGTAAACCTACACACACACACACACACACACACACT
This sequence comes from Acestrorhynchus altus, assembly GCA_034509495.1. Taxonomy (NCBI): domain Eukaryota; kingdom Metazoa; phylum Chordata; class Actinopteri; order Characiformes; family Acestrorhynchidae; genus Acestrorhynchus; species Acestrorhynchus altus. The sequence continues at coordinate 30,354,998 of CM067508.1, forward strand.
GCATACACATTGGATTTGGATTTGCCCTGATTTAAGAAGCATTTTAAAATGCATGTTATTGTTCAGGCAGTGACACTGTGCATTAGGGCTGGCAGATATGTTGACATTTATATTGTATCGGGATATAAACAGCGCGATATATACTGAGGCAATATTGTTTCTATTGAGTTTTAAAGTTTTTAAATAATCAATGAAATCCAATCTTGGAGAAACCTTTTTTCTTCTCCCTTACTCTGCTCCACCCACTGCTCTCAACTCCTCCTCTGCTCTATTCCACCCCCAGTCATATTCTCACACACACCATGGAGGGGGCATAAGACAAACGTGCTAACCACCAAGCCACCATGCCCACACCCAAAATAGTAAAAAATACATGATTTCATGGCATGTCCTAATTTTATCATATATTTTATATATTTTATCATATTGTATGTCAAATATCATCATTCAGCTATATATATTAGGACATATTCTTGTCCATATCGCCCAGCCTTAACATGCATGGAGACTCACTGCATGTAATATAATGTAAAGATCTATATGCTGTAACAGAGCAAGGAGGTTGTGGATAAATCAATGATAATTTCTGCCTTGGCCTAGGTGAATGTATTCGGCTTCGGAGCAGACAGTCGGGGGAACTGGCACCACTACTGGGAGCAGAACCGCTATTCAGGAGAGTTCCGTAAAACAGGTGTCCATGATGCCGACTATGAGGCCCAGATCATAGACCGACTGGCAAAGGCTGGCAAAATCACTGTCTTTCCTGGGAAGTGAAGTCCTGGGGTAGACATGAAGGGGTGGACAAACTAAACAACCGTTTCATCCCAGCGCCAGATGACTTTGTTTTTACGCTTGTGTACTATCTACTAGTGCTTTCAGATTGGAAAGGTCCTGACAAATGATTCAGGGCTACTCCTCACGGATGGCCAGTCCTGATTGGCCAGGATTTAGGCCCTCCTCCGTTTCGTGTGGAGGCAGTCATAACTGTTCCTTCCAGGCCTACCTCAACCAGGACAAGGAACTCAGTGATTGAGCGAGACTGATGCATCCTCCCTTCTCAAACCAGCTGGTGGGGTATCAGCGTACAGTGCTGGTTGTTAACCAAGGTCATGTTCACTGCTAGGACTGCACAAAGCTACCACAGAAAAGTATGTAATCAGACATAATGCTCGTCAATCATCCCAGTCATGCCCACCTCACATGCTCAACCAGTGGCCTGGGAAGATGAGTGTGATCAACCAATAGTGACGGCTGTCCTAGTGCTACAATCTTCAGTGGTTTGTGCCTGAATGAGCAGCCACACCACACTGTGCTGCACTGCAGCAGGTAGAGACCTTGTGTCCCCAGGGGGCGCAATCGAGCGAGTGGAAGTTTACAAGAAGTGTTTTTAAGTTTGTTGTATTAAACGTTTTATTGGTATGTTTTAATCGTGTTAAAGGGTCAGTGTGACCCCGCATCACTGTGCTCTAAAACCAGTTGAACAGATGTTTGTCATTACTGTTTGTTTAATTATTTTAATGGGTCTTGCCACACAGTATTAGTCAACTGATCGATCATTTTGAGGGGACCTGAAGTTCCTGCTCACCATTGCTGGCTGAACTGAAACCACTTACGTAGTCCAGTGTGCTCACATACACAACCTGTGTTTAGACGTATGAGATCTATGAAGTTAAGCAGTATTACTCACTCTAAATTTGTTTATTGTCTGCTGAGGTTGAGCTTAAGTATCAAATGAGCCAGTGTTTTACCAACAAATATTATGAAGTATTATCTGCTGCCACCTAGTGTCCACCAATGGACACTACCTCACTAATGAGCAGGAATAAAAATGTGCTTTTCCTTTACAGACAAATCTGTTGGTGTTCCAAAGGGTTTTTAAAATTTCAGTACAGTCCAGTTGTTGCCTAGATATTCAGCATTTTGCTGTCAAATGGTTCATCATAGAAAGACTTAAAGCCCATGTCTACTCATTTTCATGATTCTCTTCTATTCTAATCTATAGTTTATGTTATGAATTTACTCTGAACTGGTAGAGAAAAATGATGCTGGTCTTTTCTGTGGAGAGATTTGTCCAACTATTTTTTCCTGTGGAGTCAATCTGTTTTATTTAAATTAGGTGGGATTCAATTTGGTTCGGATCGGTTAAAAAAACAACAACAATCTGAGCAATCTGTTTATGCCACACTACTTCGCTTTCCCCAGCAAACTGCACCTAAAACACACCAACAGCTGTTAGCTAATCAGTTTAGCTAAGTTTACTACTTATATCGACCATATTTACTTGTTTAAGCTCTAAACACCTTTAAACATTCCAAACTACTACTACTACTGAAAGCTCTTTGTTAAGCTCCGTGTGCTAATGAAAACTAAAGTTATTCTCCAGCTTAACTCTTGGAATCAGCAGTTGTACCTTAAATAGTGTAAAATCTACAGGTGCCAGAATGTAACACAAATTGGTGAAAAGGTGAAATTTCAGATTAATGTAGCAAGATGAGCAAAGCTTTCATGTACTATCTAATATAATAATATATAATAATAAAAACCTCATGATCGGATCTTTTCTGCACAGTTGGCAGAATTGTTCTGACATGCCCTCAGAGTTCTGAGTGGGCTGCAGATCACGGTTTTTAAAGTATTTTACTATGATTACACTGCATTAATACATAATTATATATTGAATATAATTGGTCCTTTACTGGTAAAGGCTTCTGTTCCATATCTTTAGAGTAAAGATATTTTTAGATATTGAAAAAACAGTAGACAGGGGCTTTAATGACTCTGATTGTTTACAGTAGTGGTGAGAGGAGCCAGATTTCACAATTCAGCTACACAAGTATAGCCACTTTACTCACTTTCCAAAACCAGCAAAGACATGACATATCTTCTGAGTTTACTGTAACACTCTATGCCAATGGTCCCCGGTCCTGGTCCTGAATGACCACTACCCTGCACATTTTTGTGTTTTTCTGGCTTTTTAAGACAGGAACTCAGAAAGGACCTGTCAGTGAGTTAATTAGTTAGGACAGGTGTACTGGGAGCAGGTAAACCACTGAAATGTGGTGGATAGTAGGCTTCCAGGACCAGGACTGTGGACCACTGCTGTATGCAGTGCTGATTATAGTAAAATATGGGTTTTATGAACAAAATAAAATCATCTCTCAGATGTATTGTAAAACAGTGCACCTTGAGGCAGTGTCTCTGTAGCTATTTAATGTTATAATCTTGTATGAGAGAGCTTTAGGTGGTACTTAACATCTAATTTGGAAGTCTAGCTCCCATCACCACCACCGTGAACAGTTCTGACTTGTATGTTTCTCTAGCACAAAGCATTTCTCATCAAGAAACTACAAATGACTGTTTATCCCTTCACCATTTAACTACTCTGAAATTTTGAAAATTCAATGGAATTCTCCTTTAAACGTTCTTCTGAGAAGCATGCACTGCTCCATGATGTGGTGACTTGGAGACTAGTGGCAACAGACACATTTCTAGCATTTCTTGTGACATTACTGTGACAAATAGCTTAGACTCAGCCTTTTTGCATGTGAGATCATGTCGGAGTGTAGCATTAAACAGTGTTTCAGTGCCATTTGGTGTTTAGGAAAGATTCATAGCTGCAATTTGATTTTTTTTTTTTTTGTTTTCTTTTTGAAAATGAGGTTAATCTTCACTGCTTCTTTAGACGCAACACTCTGAGACAACACTTCTGAAAATCTGGACCGATTTTAGTAATCAGTATTAAACAGACATTGGGAGTGTACAGAATGTGTTCACTTATTTCATCCCCTTAAATTTCTGTGACTGTGGACATCTAAGAAATCAAAGATAAACTGAAGGCACGAAATATGTCTTGTGTCTAACTTTTTCCATCTGTTTCAAAATAACAAAACAATGAGAAGGCACCAAAGCAAAGGTCTGGGCACCCTGTATAGGTGCTGCACAGAAGAGCAGTGTAAAATATTTAGGAAGGTTCTGATCTGCCTTTCTAGAAATCACACTGTCACTTTGTAATAACACACTGAAGAAACAACCTGAAAATGCTTTGCCATTTTCTCTTTTGGACTGTATGATTGCTAAACGTCTCAGAAAAGATCATGTTTTCACAGTATCATATATGTTTATTCACTATTATTATAATTTAGCTTTAATAGTATTAAAACAGAAGCTTGAATTATGTCAGTAACAAAAGTTTGAGAAGAACCAAACTCCTCCTCAGCCCTAAAGACTATTTTTGTGCTTGTAAAAAGAGATGGTGTTTTGTGGGCGGGACTTAACTAGCGGCAGAAAGTGCTTAGCTGTCAGTGACATGTGATGCACTTCCCAAAATGGTCCATATATAACCTTTACTTCTCACTTTACCTTCATGGTGAGTAACTTTGCATCCACCACGACCCCCTCTTTCCTTTCTACCAAGTAGCCACTCTGAAGTTCAATTCCACCTCCTAGTATCAGGAGCATCCTGTGTGATCGGGGGAGAGTGCTAGTGGGGTTGGGGAATTGACACTTGCAAAAATTCAGGGGAAAAATTGAGTTAAGAGGTTTAGTCCCAAATTACACCCGACTCCCTATGTAGTGTACAATGCAAGTACAGACTCTAAATAGGAAATTATATATTTGTAATAGAATAGTATTTAAATGTACTCACTGTGAACACGGTTCACTTTATAGGGAGAAAGGAGCTATTTGTGATGGTCATAAACACGCAAACATGAAAACAGCGTTTTCATAAACCCTTGTTTTTCCTGAACACACAACACTGACCAGAGTTTCTGAATATTTTCGCTCTGAAAGTTCTGCAAAAGGTCTGTTTTCAGTGACTTATTATGTAGTTTTGTGTGAGCAGGGCCTAAATCTCTCGGGCTGCCCAAACTTTTGCATGGTGCTTTATTTATTTATTAATTTTTCATTTCAACCCTGAACAAAACAAAAACAATACACTAATCTTCTTTAATATGTTAAAGAATGTTTCTTCTTAATGTCTTTGTTTTCAGTTAATCTTCCATTCAGTTTTTCACAGAAACAGAAGTTTTGTCCAGAGTGCCGAAACTACTTTTCCAATCTCTGTGGATATTCATGTATTATTTTCACCATCAGTAACGTTCCGTCTGTTTTCTGTTCAAGTGTGCAGAGCAGTGTTGGGTGGTCCATGCTTTCTGCTTCGGCATAGTCCATGTTTTCAGGTGCAGTAGAGCCCTTTTTGAAACGTTGAGACATATCAGATGTTTCCAGTAGTGTGGTAAACATGCGCAGATGCACACACTCACATATGCTTGCGTGCCTTGTCCGTGCTATGGACACGTCGTCCCTGCAGTGCAACAAAAACCTCATGTTCAGAGTAGGCACACAGGTGTCTGACCGACGTTCTCTCACTCACTCAATTGATGGTCAGATGTTCTGCAAGGCTCCAGCTCAGTTTGGAAGTAGGGCATAATTTGTGCAAGAACACACACACACACACACACACTCCTCTGTGAGGATTTCATTAATACTGCCCTTCACATTAAGCCCGTCCTCTTTTCCCTAAAGCTCCACCAACTCTCGTCCATCACTGCTGAGCACTGTGCCTTCAGGACCTGGGTGAAAACTTCCTCCCAGTCCTCTTGCCTCTGCCCTTTCCATTCATTGTTTCTCAACCTTGGTCCTGGAAGCACCCACGCCCTACACATTTTAGCTTTAATACATCCTGCCACTCTGAAGGGCTTGTTAATGAGCTGGTTAATTAAATCAGGTGTGGCGGTAGCATGAAAAGCTCTAAAACAGGCAGGGTAGAGGTGCCTCCAGGACCAGGGTTGAGAAACACTGCTAGAGACCAGCATTTGCTTCTAATCTGTTGATTCTTTATACACACACACCTTATTGATCTTCAGGTGGGAAGACTTATAGTTGAGATGTAGGTTGATGAACAGTGCTGTCAGAGAAACAATTGAGATTTTTGGAAAGCTTTCCTGGAAGTGCAGCCTGTCACCAAAGAGTCTCATAAGCAAACCTTTTTATTTGGTACTTCTGAAATGTTTAACAGTAGTCCCTGAGGATGGTAATATTGAAAATCCAACCCAAGAACTCAACTTGATTGACATTGGAAAAGGCGAGTTTTCCAGGCCTTTGAGATTTGTCATGAGTTCACAGCCCATTTCACCCACAGCATGTCCACCTCCACTGCTGGTCATATTTATATCTCTCACATTCTTCACATCAAAGGCCTACAGCTCTGTGCCTGACTCACACTTTTCTCTTTCCTTTTCGCTGATAGGGTTGCAGTAGTTGGATAGTTTGGAAGGTTAATGGAAGCATGACTATGATCTTTTCACTTCGGATCACTGTCGTTTGGTTGAGGCAAACGTTCTGACAGATTCCATCCCTCACGTATGAGACATGGGGGCCTCTATTTCACCTGTAGGGGCTCCACAAACAAACCAGAAATCCACCGACGACAGACTGTACATATCCTCCTGGTAGTTTACTGCTGTTACTTAATAGCAGTACTCCTCCTCATTAGTGGTGTAGTGACCATCAATGGGTCAGTGCTCTTTCCTTCATTTCAATCTGTATGTGTAATTATGGACTGTTTTTATCTTATGCTATTGTAAGAAATAAATGCAAATTTTAAAAAAGGCATTCAGTTTTTGCGCATGTTCCTTACCTTCTCCACTCAGAGCAGGCTCAAATACTGCACTGATGAGGCTGATTCAGATCTAGGCCTGTGAGAAAGTAGTTAATTATCCTAAAAAACACAACATATAACCACAGATTTTAAACAGTCGACATACTGCCTCATTCAAGTGAACATACTCTCTTAAGAAAAACACAACGGGTAAAATCAAAGTCAGTGAAAATGTTTGGAGTCAGGTCTACCTCTCACCACTGTTACGGGCGACTCCGAACTTTTACGGTAGACAGCCAAGGTCACGCTGTTGCACAAAGTCATTGCTGCTCTTCAAACACAAAAAAAAAAACCTCTGTGTAAACGCACGATGGTCACAAAGTCTAATGCCATTCAACTGAGGTTGGCTGAAGTCGGTGGCACGCATGCCCTGATAGGCAGCATGAATTTAGACGTTTTAGAAGTTTGAGGCAACTTTGCCTCACCATGCAGACTGGCTGTGTTGTTTCAATTTTGAGTCACTTTAGCCACACCCTTATCCTTATGGTGCCTCTGTGTCAGCAGTAAATATGAACCTTTATCATTACCAGTCAATGAGGACAGCAAATGGTCATTCATCCCTTTTATTCCAGTATGCAAAGTTCCTTAATCTACATTTGGGGCGAGACCTTTCGCATTCCTAAGTGTGAACAAAGGTTATTCCACAGGACAACAAATAAATTAGTTGCTTGTCCATTTTAATTCATTAGGTATTATTTAGTTTTAATGAATGAGGGGTTTGACAGAAGTGATGAAACATGGCTCATTCCTATGAAAAATTACAGAAGTGTTAGTTCAAATTCTGTTGCTGCAGAAAGATTTGGAGCTCTTCTCCTTACTATCTAAACCATTACAGCAGCTGTCCAGTATCAGATCAGACAGAACTTCACAGGGATGAACATGATGCGTATGAGAAATGTGGAGCATTGAACACGAGCCACAGATTGGGTTAACACTGACTGACACAGCCAATCAGTGCAGTTAGTAATCAGACCCTTTTGTGCGTTTGAAGCTACGCTACAGACTGGACGGTGTGATGGATCAAGCCGTGGACTTGCAGCTTGCCCTCAGTTGTACTTCCCTTGCACACAGAGAGAGAGGGTGCCAACAGCTCCCCCCCTAATCACAATGACAAATGAGACTTGATCTATACAATTTTCTGTCTGGAATGTCCAGTTTGGGTTTCAGCAGGCGTCACTGGATCACTCCAGTCAGATGAGAGGCAATTCAAGGCCCCCCTCACTTTGTCTTCTCCAAGTTCTCACCCAGTTTGAGACGGGCAAACTCGTTGGCCAGCTGTAGTGCCTCCTGTATGCAGTAAGTGTTTCTGCCAGTGGCCTGAGCAGACATGTCTTTGCCTCCACCTTTGCCGTCCAGCAGAGGACACACTTCCTGCACCCACTCGTTGGCCTTAAGGCCCCGATTTGCAACCTCCTGTACAGACAAGATGACAAATTAAATGAGTAATTTCAGAAACGTGAAAGAAATTATGGTCACAATTCTACCACAGTCAGTTCAAATGAGTTTTTTCCGAACATATATCAACAATAACATGACCATCTGCTTGTTTCTACTATTTTATCGAAACAGAGACCACAGTCTGTAATTATAGAACTACAAAATTCTCCTGTGGGTTAAAGTAGCTGATTAAACAGACCATGAATGTAGGAACAACGTAATGTTATGGTTGATCAGTATTTATGTTATATTTCAGCACTGCTAGCATATTGAAGCTGTTATGTGAGCAATTATACAATAGTGCTCACATTACATAAGCTCTACTGACACCAATTTATGTCATTACAGAAATCATGAATAAATCTTGTGACATATTCGGCAAGCAGTGCAGTTTACCTGGGGGACCTGGCAAAGGCAGATGATCTTGCCGGCATCATTGTCCACAGTGAAGAGCATGGCAGCAGTCTGAGGGGAGTGAGTCTTCAGCAGCTTCAGAGACTCATTCAGAGCCTGCGATGAAGAGGAACAGATTTTACACCCCAATAAACAGCCTTGGGCTCAAACAACTGATATCATATCACATATAAACAAAACAGCTTATTTAGATTACTATTTTACAGTGCATACATTTTTAACTCACCATAAATTAGAAAGAATACTTTGCATATATTTGACACTAATTAACTACACAGTGCATACTTAAAACACCAATCGTCAGTGTTGCAGATGAAACAGACACTCCAGCACATAGGATCTGATCCAGGAGTTAAATGGACAAGCTTGTTCAGAAGAAGGGTGCAATTTGCCAGACTGGATATATTTTTATCTCCAAACAAACAGAGAACCCCTTTCCTCTGAGTGTCAGAATCATAAAGTGGACTTCAAACATGATTTCAAGGGCACTATAATCTCCCACAATTCACTGGTAATTTATAGTAAACATCGCAGTTCACTACATGAGCTGAATATGGATCAGACCGCATCTGAGTCTCGAATGGAACTCACAAAGTTTGCTCACAAAGCCACCAGTGATCATTACAAGTTCAGATGTTTCCAACTGTGTTCAAATGTTAGTTCATTAATGGGAGGCTTATGTTAATAAACAACATAATGAAGAATTATTCCATGAACAGCTCACAGCATTATTTCAGAATTCACTTCATGTGTGTACAGAGCTTAAACTCGGCTCATGCTCATTTATGCGACTTGTGCTGATGAGGAATTGTCTGAATTCATCTGTGTTTCTACATTAATTAGTAAACTAAATAGTCTATCTATAATAGTATAACTCAAATTATTCTGTTACTAATCATAGTGCAGAAAGTATGGTAAATTACTTGGTACCAGGCCGGTTTAGAATATATGGTGGTGTTCCACAGGGTTCTACTGTAAGTCCTTTGAAACTGATGTTAATACACATAGTACTTTCATTATGAGACTGAAAAACGTGTGGTCTTACATACAGGCTCCAACGAGCACGAAATACAAATTAAAGTAATGCTATGAAAATAACAGGTGACTCATTTGTGAATTCATCTTGCATACTACCTTGGGATATTTTGTGTGCCACCAGTGGTACACTCCCCTCCAAAAGTACTGGAACAGTAAGGCTAATCCATTTATTTGTGCTGTAAACATTTGCCGCATATTCATATTTTAAAGTCAAACCCAAAAGAACAACTTCAGCTTTTATTTACGGCGTTTACATTTGGATCTGATACACAGTTCAGAAGACCTTTTGTTGGAAACCACCCATTTTTCTTTTGAGCAAAGGTACTGGAACAGAAAAATTCCAAGTCCTGACATTACCTCACAGACGAGCTTGTATGTTTGGGATCATAAGCAGATCCCATCTTTCTCTAAACTTTAGCCTTTCTATCTCATTTTAAAGGTTAATCTTTGTCTCATCAGTCCATAAATGGCCCAAAAGGCTCATCTCTGTGCCTCTTCACAAATTCCAGCCTGGACTTCACTCCTGCCCTCTGGATGTTGTTGCTGATGTCACCAACAGTTGTTTAAGGGTCTTTCTTTACAGCACAAGGTTTCTGTCATCACCTGCTGTTTTCCTTGGTCTACCTGTTCAACATCTGGGACTTAGAACACCAGTGATGACTTTCTTCTTCAGGATGTTCCAGATGGTTTTACTGGCTATGCCCAATATTTGTCCAATGACTCTTATTTTCTATCTTCTCTCAGCTTCACAGCTTGTTTTTCACCCACAGACAGCTCTCTGGCTTTCAGGTTAACTCTACAAATCTATAAATAAATATCTATAAATGCACAGTCTGCACAGGATAAACCCAAATCTGGAACTCAGCCAGACATTCAGCACCATTTAGTGTTTGAATAACCAGTGTAACAGGACATGCCTGTGTGTTAAAAATTGGTTGGGTTCAGACAAAAGGTTCCATCTTCTGAACTGTGCATCGGATCCAGATGAAAATACCAGGAAATAAAAGTTTAAATATTCTTTTCCAATTTTTCACCCTACTAATTTAGATGTGCCAATTGCCCATCCCCCTAAGTAGCCTCCCACATTACATGCCCTGCTCTCGACACTAGTGGGGGGACAGATCGTCCACATGTTTCCTCCAAGTCATGTGACGATAGCCTACCGCATCTTTTCGAACTGCCACCATTTGTATCGTTGTCGGGCAGCCATCGCGCTTGGAGGAGAACGCCGGATCCCCGGTTCTGACACAAAGGACGGCAGACGCCCGTGTCGACCAGCAGCGCATTGTGAGATGTGGGAGGAGCACCATCTACCCACTCCACGAGGGAGCAAGCCAATTTCTCTCCCTCTGGACCCCGGCTGCTGATGGTCAGCAGCATTCGAACCAGCAACCCCAGGATCATAGTGGGAGCGCCTTAGCCCGCTACGTCCACTCACGGCCTCACACTGACTCTTTAAATATCAAACCCAAAAGTTTTCAGTTTACAGTAAAAATACTGTACATACTTTTGGAGGGGAGTGTATATGTACCACAGTTTGAGAACCACTAGCAAAGTAAATCATAGGATATGTTGTTCAAGTCTTGTTCACTAACCATGAAAATTTAAAGCACACAGCAAGACTAATACCTTAGCCGAAGCTCCACTCTCCATCTCCATGACGATAAGTGGTTGGTTGGGGTTGCCATCAATGATCTCTTTTGTCTTCTCAAGAACCTACAGTTAGGCAGATTCTTTCATTATACTCCTTTCTCTGTATTTGACTATATTATTCATTATTATTCTTATGCATTCAGCTCTCACCCTCTTCTGCACGTCAGCTTTGCTGGCACGGTCTAGGTCATCCATGATCTTCTTCAGACCCTTCAGAGACTCTCTCATCTCATCCTTCTGCCACTGGGAGATGACTGCAGTTCCCAAGCTCTGGAAATAGACACTTTTTAAATTTTACAGAGAAAAACACACAGCATCAAGTCTAGACTTGTGGTGAAGTCCTCTACAGCGCTGAGCTGTGAGGATTACCTCAGTAAGGTCAGCTATCTCCTTCTGGATGTCTTTATTGGGGGCGTTCTGTGCTTTCACCTTCTCATCCATGGCAGACAGGGCCTGCCGCAAGGCATCAGCTTTTCTCTGAGCCTGTTAACACACACATTAGTCACAATCACCCACACAAAACAACTGATACTACAAGTCTCTTTTGGGCCCATCAAAAAAATTGCATCAGATATAATTACCTTAACTACATTGCATTTTTTTTTACTACATTAATGTTTTTTTGGTAATAATTTTATCCCAATTTTACCCAATTTGAAAGTGCCAAATATCCAACCCTGTTGGGATCACATACAGTGCTCCCAACACTACGAGGGTGAAAAGAGCATGGCCAATTTTGCTCTCTCAGACTCTGGATGACAATGAGAAGCAGTATGAACTGGAATTTGAACCTGTGCATTAGACGTCAGAGGCACTTGGAGACACTACTTTAGCTCTCTTTAATAGTGTACATACACATTAATATAATCCACTTAAAAATACACAGTAATGTGAGCACATGTGTAAGCTGATCACCTTCTGAGCATCTGCTCCAGTCACAGCCACGATTCGCCTAATTCCCTTTGCAATGGCCTCTTCTGACACGATCACAAATGGGGCAGCATGACTTGAGTTCTGCAGGTGCCTGAGAAAACAAAACACAGGTCAAGCTTTACTCCCTGCTTCACAATACACCCCCCACACATCCACTGAATACTGTCATAAGCTGGTCAGTATGACCTCGCCCCTGGGCTGAGTTAGTCACACAGCTATGACAACCCACTTTTCCAGATATGGACTCCACTTTGCCTGTTACACAAACGTGTCATGCACATTTGTTGACTTGCTGGTTTTTGGTAAGGAGACTGCTGCACTGACCCAGCTGAACAGCTGTCTGTTGGCTCTGTGGCTGGCACAAAGCTGGTAAGAGGAGGACAGGCGATGGGAAGGAGTAGGAACCAACCAATAACCTGCAACCTGACCCCCACAACACAACTGTAATCAAACAGTTTAAAAGTGCAATAATAATACGCAACACCCTCCTCCTCCTCCTCCTACAGGACTCCATTGTCATGCACTATTGATCTATATTGTATATTGTAATACAGTCTTCTGTTTCTTTACTAAATTATTATCTCTTTCTACTCTGTACTGTACTGTACTGACACTGCTGCTGGAACATTAATTTCCCTGAGGGAACCCTCCCAAGGGATCAATATCAAGTTATCTCTTATCTCATGTAAAACTTACGTTCCACCGCAGAACTCAATGGAGGTGAGAGAGCCTGCAGGGCTGTTAGGGTCAGCCAGCAGCTCCTCCACAGGGACTCCAATAGACACCACTCTCACAGGGTCTGGGTACGTCTCGTCAAAGACAGCACGCAGCCCTTGGATGGCCTTGGCAGCAGCAAGAGGGGCCTCCATAGCATAGACTTGCTGGGGAAGGATCAAAGTTTGCTCAGAATCACGAGACATCATTAAAATTCCTAAGTTACTGAACACAGAAAGTGAAACTGAATGAAACTAAAACTGAATGAAAATCTATCACGGTGTTACCTTGGCATCTGTGATCAAGGTGCAAGCAATCTCCTCGGTGCGGTGCACCTCCTGCGTACTCATGGCTCCTTTAGCAGTGAAGTCAAAGCGCAGACGGTCTGGAGCAACCAGAGAGCCACGTTGATCTGCCTCTCCCAGTACTCCTCTCAGGGCATAATTTAGTATGTGTGTGGCGGTGTGGTTATTCATGATGGGTTTCCGACGTGCCTAACAGAGCCCAAGAGGGGATAGCAGTGTTTCTCAACCCTGAACCACATTTGAGGGCTTTCCCTGCTCCCAACACACCTGATACAACTAATCAGCTCATCAACAAGCCGTCACAGTTGCACGGGGTGTGTTTAAGCTAAAACGTGCAGAGCAAGGATACCTCCAGGATCAGGGTTGAGAAACACTTGTATGTACGACATAGATATCACTAATTCTTTCTGAAGAACTACTGTTTAGCGAAGGACATATTCAAAGCTTTTATGATTTATTAATAAAAACAAATATTTAATATCAGGACAATGAAATAGGATGATTCTTAATGCTGGACTTTTTTTTATTACCAAACAAAGGTAATGGCTTCTCTTACCTCATCAATATGCAGAGTGACACGATCTCCAACCTTCAGGGTGCCATATACAGTTCCAATATGAAGCACATAGCCTCCACGCACTTGGGTGTTCTTGACAGTGAACTCCATCCTCTGTTGACAATTAAGACAATTCAATGTTTAGTATTCAGTGTTACTGGTCCTATTGATTTCTCTACTTATTTTTTAAACAAAATGCACCAGTAGGTCTGCAACAAACAACGATGGTGATAGCAAAATAATTCAGAAGTTTCTGGAAAATATAATCGATTAATCAGATTACGAATCACTCATTCAACCATGAGCTTTAAAATTGAGCTTGGTTATTTTATATATTTGAATATGAAAAATGTTTTCAAAAATTCATTGTATAAGTTATCCTTGCAGGAAATATAACAGATCAATACCAAAGTTTTGCAGAACAGCAGCAATAAAACATAAAAGCATATCAGTGTTTCAAGATTTCTCCTCTTCACACTCAGCCTGTGTCCATAGGAGACTTCCATTCCTTACACTAATAGCTCCTCTCTCCACTCAGAGTGATGGTGCTGTTGATGTTTTTCCTTACAGCTCTATGTCTATGTTTTCACTGCAGGTCTGTATCTCGACTGAAGGAATTATTGCAAAACGTAACTGTGGTAGTAAATCGATGTTCCACAATGTACACCATAACAATCCCACATTTCACAAACCATTCCTAGTTAGATCGAAAAATGTGTGATGAAATGACTAACTAAATAAACCATTCATTTAATTGCCAACTAATCTGGTCACTGATCTTAGTAAACCAAGTCAATTGTTGCACCCTACTGGCAGCAGAAACCAGCCCCATATCTGCCATTTTCCTTACATCCTCGGTGTTGTCATTCTCCCGGAGCATGTATCCCTCGTCAAAAGTCTGGCCTCCCTGTTCAGCATAGAAGGAAGTCTGATCCAAAAGCACACCACACTCCTGCCCTGTGGTCACCTCATCAACAAATGCCCGCTCCCGCCTCAGGGCCAACACTGTGCCAACAGCCTCCTCGAATGCTTTCGAAGAAAAAACATACTCTCAAAACACAACTTCCCATAAGGACATAAACGATGTACAAACTGAATGTGCTGCGTGTTACCATATTTGCCGTCTTCATCAGAGGTATAGCGATACTTTGGGCTGTCATCGGTGGCAGGCGTGCCCTTGTTCCTCAGCTCCTCGATAGCATAGATGTCTAGCATGATATGGTCCTCATCTCCAGAGCCTTTGCCCTGAGACTTCAGCTGGAAGCATAAAAATGACAGATGTCTTTCAAACCCTGATTAACAACAATTCAGGTCAGCAGTCTGTGGCTACTTTTCATTTTCATAATAAAAGCCCAGTGAGATCCAGTATCTGGACCAACACTCTGACCACAAGCATTTTGTGTTGCTATTCTTTCAGTGTTACTTATGTATTATGAACCTTGGCTTTATCTCTCCTACCTGTGCAGCTTTCTTCTCCTCCTCAAATGCAGCCATGTCCACCCCCATTCCCCTTTCCTCTGCGATAAGGGCAGTCAAATCCAGAGGGAAGCCGTAGGTGTCGTACAAAAGCCAAGCAGTGTCCCCTGCAGAGGAGGAAAGAAAGATGTGCTTGCAAAGTGTCTAGTAAACAACCACTGGACATTCCTCACAGTCCCCAGCCTATCCCAAACCTTTAGATGCAAGACTGGACAGTGACCCGGTAAGAAAAACACAGAAAATGTCTGTAATAAGATCAAAAGGAAACGAGACTAACCTGGAATAGTTGTGCTGTCTGCAAGGCTCTGTATTTTACGGTCCAGGATTCGTCGCCCTCTGCTGAGGGTTTTGAGGAACTGAGCTTCCTCTTCATTAATGATATCTTTGACCATGTCAGGGTCCTTCCTCAATTCTGGAAAAGCATCACCCTACAGACACAAATCAAATGAGGATTAATGAGTCTCCCCTCATCTAGGGTTCAAGTCATATCCAAGTGGAGTTTCCCTGTGTCTTGTTGGGTTTCCTCCACAGTCCAATCATGGAGATTAGGTGAACTGCCTACTCCAAATGACACAGGTTTGTGTGTATATAAGTGTGTGGACACCGTACTCTAGATGCACGATTGGATTTGGTCAAGAGAACAACGTGCACACACCTACAGGGCCCCATGGAGTCCATTTAATTTGTTCACAATTTCCATTTCCCCAAATTTCTTCTTTTTTCATATTTTTATTCCATTTGGATTTTTAAGCAATTCTTTTCATATTTTTGTTTTTTTCTTAAAGGAAACACAACTAATCAAATATGAGTCATCAAGGAACTTATGATGAAAAGTATCAATATACATTCCAGAATAATGATAAAATGTCATTTTTTTCTAATATGGTGCAGGCCTAATACATTATTATTATTATTATTATTATTATTATTATTATTATTACAACAACTGGTGAAAAACATTACTAGAACACTGTCAATATCCAAAATCACATTGAAACAAACCAGTTACAAGATAAATGACTAATTATAAAAAACAATGATTATGTTAAATAAATTCTACATAATGACTATATGAATAAATAATGAAAACATTATTTAACAAAGTATAAATTATGACCTGCACTTGTTTTCTCATATGAAATATGTGCTGATATTCTCACCAGTGACTCCACCACAACATCCACCAAAGTAGCAAAGAAACCTTTCTGAGCACCCAGTTTCTCGTGTGAGTAGCGGACAGCACGTCGTAGGATCCTCCTCAACACATAACTACACAACACAAACACAGACAAGACACACAAGTAGAGTTATGACACATTAATACAACCTGTGCTCCACAATCTAGCATACCGAACATGATCTATAAAACTATAATCTCACCCTCTCCCTGTGTTGTCAGGTCTACCTCCATCTGACAGGGCGATCGTGATAGTGCGTGCATGGTCGGCCAAGACACGATAAGCCATATCAATGCCATCTGTATCTTCTGCTCCAACCTTACCCGTGTAGGACCTGGCTCCTGTGCCCTGAAGACCCAAAACCAATAGCATTTGTTAAGGTACAGCACAAAGGCAAAGAGCAATCTAAAATACAGCGGTGCACGTGAAAGTGTTCACACCTTCTGGATGGCTTCAAAGTACGGGATGAAAAGGTCTGTATCATAGTTGGACATCTTGTTCTGCAGGACAGAGACCAGACGCTCCAAACCCATGCCTGTATCAATGCTCTTCTTAGGAAGAGGCTTCAACACCGTCTCAGACTCTCTGAAGAGGTCGATCAGAAAATTTAGAAAAATTTTCCTTCTTGCGTGACTTTGTATCAAACATCAGCTACAGTGCATATTTCACCTGTTGAACTGGATGAATACCAGGTTCCAGATCTCCAGCACATTGGGGTCATCCATGTTAACAAGGTGGGCAGCATCTCTCCCTCCAATACGGTCAAAATGGATCTCGCTGCAGGGTCCACAGGGACCGGTGTCACCCATCTCCCAGAAATTATCCTTCATACTGCCAGGCAGGATACGACTCTCATCCATTCTGATACGGACGACACAGATCAGACAAATTGAAATGAAAGGTCATTAATAGTAACCCGACACCAAACTGAGACACACTACTTCTGTATGTGTAGCTCAATAAATGCGGCCCATTTCCCTGATAACCTTCATCTTCCTTACAATAGCACTTTAATCCAACACTTCCTTCTGGGTGCAATTATTTTTGATGAGTATTTAAAGTTGTTTTCCCCCCATTTAAAGAGATTATATATATATATATATATATATATATATATATATATATATATATATATATATATCATATATATATATATATATATATATATAGATAGATAGATAGATATATATTAGTTTTTTTTAGATATTTTATGTAAAGCATGTGAAGCTGAACCAAAGTGTAATTAAAACAAGTCATTAACTTGGTAGCTTTTAAAGCAAAAAAAACAAACTAGGGCTGCATGAATACAGGGGGGACTTTGGGCTCCTGTAAATCCATTATGTACATTCTTGCAAATGGCAAACATTTATGAAATGTACAGATTGTCCACCTGAGATTTCCTACTGTTTCTCATTATAAATAACTGCCTGATTAATGATGAGCATCACAGGGGATGGGCTCATAATTACACAAAATCCTGCAGGGGATTTTAGCAGTACAACCACAAACCGCTCTTTTTATGATCCCTTATGATCGAATTGCCCAGTTAAGCAAAGTCTTTGACCTGTGCCTACCCAAACGTAAGTGCTTACCCCAGGTCCAACCAGATTTGCTTGCACTCCAGATCAGGCTCAAGGCCTGCCTCTGCATGGCCTCCAAAGTAAGTGACATACAGGCGCTCAATTGGGATACCAAACTCCTGAGTCAACAGCTCCAAAGCCATCTTACAAGCCAGGTGCTGCAAAAAGAAATGATGAGAAGAGGGCTTAGATTTCTGTGCTGGTGATAGACACTGTACATATTAGCTGATAAGTTCATTTATTTTAGTTTTATAGGATCAATAAAGTGTTAAGTTAAAGGCTGGTTTCTCTCTCTTACTTTAAAGTAATCCCCAAAGGACCAGGAACCCAGCATCTCAAAGAAGGTGTGGTGGTACACATCTTTCCCCACATCATCTAGGTCATTGTGTTTTCCACCGGCGCGGATGCACTTCTGTGTATTAGCAGCACGTTTCAGTCTGGCCATGGGGTGGGACGGGTCAATGGTGTTCAGGAAGATGGGTTTGAACTACAAAAAGAAGATTAGGTGAATCACTGTCTTTGAAACTGAAGTCTGTGGATGGAATTCCAGCAATATTTTCATTCACCTTTAAACAAAGTATGCTGCCACTTGCCAAGACACAAATCTAACTGTTAATAAAGGGTGTAACAGTCACATGATCTTACCTGGTTCATACCAGCATTGGCAAACAGGAGGGTGGGGTCATCCAAAGGAATGGTGGAAGACGAGTGCACGTACTGGTGCTCATGACGACGGAAGAAGTCAATGAACTTCTCACGAATCTGGGCAGCAGTCAGTGAAGAGTCCATTTTGGTTGGGCTGTTCACAGAGGACTAGGGAACCAGAACACATGAACACAACACTGTTAACTGTGCTGAGCAAAAACTACAACCTCTTTCTGATTGGGCCATGCATTCACGTCAGGGAGGAGGCAGGTTAGAGAATGAGTTTAGTAATGCACTGAACTGCCAATTCATTCCAAACAGACAGGAACACCAAGTAATTCAGACAGAGGCAATAAGGAAGCAACTGACGGTTGAATTTTAATGGAGTTGATCTGTTACTGCAAAGAGAGATTCCTTTTGAACATTGAGAGCAGCAGACAGAAACACTTCAATGTAAGCTGCCAGTGAACATCGGTGAGGATCAGGAGAAATTAACCTTGATATAAACCAACAAATATCTTCCAAAACAGCCTCTCTCTCCTCTGGGAGGAGAATGATCCAGGCACTGGTAGAGCTATGCCTTAAGGGACAACTGGGAAATTCTGCTGGGGAAACAGCCTTAACCATAGCAGCACTAACAAGTGCCTTACTGCCCCAAGCAATGCCTGATAGATTCTGCTGCATTACTGCATGACAAAGAAGGGCCTACGGCAAAGGTGTGGTCTTCAGACTTGCAGTTCACAGGTACTAAACACTCAAATATGCACTGGTGTTTACTTGCAAACTGAAACCTGACAATAATGCAATGCCACAGCATCAGCAAATAAATCCATTCCAGACCATTTACCTGACATTTTCCGAGATCCACACTTTGCAGACATGCATAATTGTAGGCTTCATATCTCAGGATCAGATTAAACTACAGACACGATGCACATATATATACTACAGAACATGCCCTCTCTCGTCACTGTGGTCTCACCGCTTAATTATCAGCGAGTAATCCAGCTTGGAGAACATAAAACTCACTCACTTCCAACTGAATTAAATCCCAGTTTAAATGCCACAGGAGCTTCCAGTGCATGTTTACTGCTCTGTTTACATGTACACACTCAACCTGCATGCAGACTCTGACTGATCAGTGAGAGGGCGGGGCTAGTGACATCACTGACCCAGATATTGGGTTCTAGAGGGAAACCCAAGAAAAATCGTAGACACAAGTATAGGTTTGATCAAAACATGGTCAAATCTATACAAATATTTTAGTTCTCTCAAAGACAAATTTGAACAGTCTAGGACCTCCTTAATATAATCTGAAAAAAACCATCACGTTAAAACACATGTATGGTTCTAAAGTTTCAAGGCGAAATTCCCAAAACTATCCTCATCATGTCATCATTCCACAGCAGCACACACGGCAAACCTGACATTAGACGAGCACTTCAATGACCTTCACTCAGGTGAGTATAGAGATGTTCAGCAAGCATTTCAACATGGAAAATGCATCATCCAGTACCAGTCAAAAGTTTGGACACACTGAAGCAAAGAAAACCTCTTCCTTGACAAAAAATATTGGGACACCTTCTCTTTTGCCCTGAAATCAAGGGTATGATAAAGAGTTGATCCTGCTTTTATTGGAGTAGCGGTCTCTTCTGTCCAGGGAAGGGTTTCTACCAGGTGTCAGAGGAAACGAGGATCTGACCTGAAGGTTTATATCCCACATTATTACAATATACTGATTCTAATGGAAAACCCCTACAATTAAAGACACTCTGAGTACTGGTGTTTTTGCAGATACAGCAGACACGTCTGCTCGGTTTCACAGAGCTGGACAGACATTATGTTGAAGGTGGGGTGCCCAAACTTTTGACTGGCACAACTGTGGGCCTGTACCAACTTGGCTTCACCTGACAGAGGCAAGAAAAGGCTTTGGCACAGGCAAGAGCGAGGTGAAGAGCCATGGATGGACACCTCCTGAGGGGGCAGGTAGAGAGGGCAGGTTAACTAAGGTTATTCACCCGAATGCGCCAGCAGGGGGCGCTCGCGCGTCGTTTAAAATGACGGCCAACGCTACAACCCAGTGTAGCCGTGTGGAGAGACGCCTGAGGAGCTCGTCAGGGTGGAAGTTCTCCATCCACAGAAGACTAACGGCCTGCAACCGTTAAAACCGGCCGTTGGCTGGAGAGCCTGACTGTGAGCGACCGTTAGTGCGCACAAAACCAGCCCCATCAGCGCTCAGCGAGGACTGACGGCTGTTCCGTGTAAGACACTCTCTGTCAGAGCTCCAGTCCAGTGAGGACTGACGGCTGTCCCGTGTAAGACACTCTCTGTCCGAGCTCCAGCCCATTCAGAGCTCCAGTCCGGTCGACCTGAGATGTTCTGAGATGTTCCTAAGAACAGCCTACAGGCCAATGGTCTGCCCCAGCGATAGGCCCCGCCCCCGCACCGACATAAACCCCGTAGAAACAGTGAGAGATGAGGACCACAGGGAGCAGAAATATGAAAGGTAATCTCACCGAAATAGACACCACACACCGCTGCTGTCGCCACGCGCGCGCTGCCCTCCACGAGCCGCTGCGGAATGGGCTCGCACTATGGTTCGGCCATTGGTCAGGTGACAGTGACGCGGTGGCCTTTCGTTGAGCTTATTGGCTGGAGACGCTGTCAATCAATACGGGCCGGCTCGCGTTCATTACTGCAGAGCGGGGAAGTGGATGATGCAACTTAAACGTAACAGGAATCAGAGCTGAGAAAAAGGAGCTTTTATCCCTCACTAAATCAAAATACTGATAGATAGATAGATAGATAGATAGATAGATAGATAGATAGATAGATAGATAGATAGATAAATAAATGTCATAAATGAATAAACACCATAATAAATAAATAAATATAATAATAAGTAACCAAATATTATACATAAATAAATAACAATAAATAAAGAAACTTCATAATACTGAGATACTAAATAATATTGACATACCAAATCATAATACTGAAATACTAAATAATACTGAAATACTAAATAATCTGAAATGCTAAATAATACTGAGATACTAAATAATCTGAAATACTAAATAATCTGAAATGCTAAATAATACTGAGATACTAAATAATCTGAAATACTAAATAATAATACTGAAATGCTAAATAATACTGAGATACTAAATAATAATACTGAAATGCTAAATAATACAGAGATACTAAATAATCTGAAATACTAAATAATAATACTGAAATGCTAAATAATACAGAGATACTAAATAATACAGAGATACTAAATAAGACTGAGATGCTAAATCATAATACTCAGTAATATAAAGTACATAATACTTGTACTTCAACATCTGCAGGAAACTCCTGTGGATGTTTTATCAGTCTGTGGTTGCCAGTGTCCTGTTCTACACTGTGGTGTGCTGGGGGGGCAGCATATCCAAGAAGGACACACACAGGCTGGACAAGCTGATCAGGTGGGCTCTGTGGTTGGCACAAAGCTGGACTCTCTGGTGTCAGTGGCAGAGAAGAGGACTCTGAATAAATTATTGGACATTATGGACAATACCAGTCACCCTCTGCACACTGTCATCAGCCATCAGAGGAGTCTGTTCAGTGAGAGACTGCTCCTTCCCAAGTGCAGGACCAACAGACCTAAAAACTCTTTTGTCCCGCACGCCATCAGACTGTACAACTCCTCTCTGGGGGGTAGGAGTGGTAACAGGAGGATGGAGGATGGGAATGAGTAGGAACCAACCAGTAACTCACAACCCACAACCACAACACATCTGGACTGGTGCAATACACAGTTCAAGTGCAATAATAATAATAATAATAATAATAATAATAATAATAATAATAATAATAATATAATAATAATGTGCAATACCCCCTCCTACTGGACCCTTTTTCTCTTTTTCTCAGGCACTATTTATACACACACACACACACACACACACACACACACACACACACATATATATATAGTCTATTATATGTTCGTTTCCTACTAAATTATATCTGAAATACTAAATAATACAATAAATATTATATTATATGGATACTAAATAATGCCACATTTTCAACTGTAAGTGCTGATTGCTATATTAAAATTAGCTATGGTATATTTTATAATATTTGTAAAACGCTTGCACTTTCAATCCACTTTTAGTCATGTTCATTCAGTTGAACTCAAGCATATTGTTAAGTGTTAAGGCTACACAGTTACATGAATAGTGAAACTGTGGAATGCACAAATATATTAATTAATATTATTATTAATATTCAGTCCAGTAAACCATTTGTATGTTCAGTAATTCATCAATATATGAATACATTTCATAAAATGGATATTTCTGCTTCTAATGTTATTTTCCATGCTTTCATAGCTTTTTAGGCTCTTGTCATGTAGTCACTAGTGTTTTACGAGGAATTGTTTGGATCTACATAGAAAGTGTAGTCCTATGCATTCAGGCAACGATTCCTCAAGCCCCACATCTCCTCACTTCGACCTCACAGACTGTGGAGCAGTGGAAATGTATTATCCCAAGTGATGGATCCTGCGTCATGTACTGGCAGTTTGACAGACATGTCTTCAACCCTGTTTAACACATTTGGGTTGAATTGGAACTGTGAGCTAGGTCCTGTCATCTAACATCAGGGCCTGACCTCAGTCATGCTTCATTCAATGGAAGAAAACCTGTACTAGACAAAAGAGGGGACAAACCACATGGCCATGAGATGTTCAACAAGCACATCCATTCTCCTACTGATGTGGTGAAGTAGTCCTGTGCCCTTAGCAGAGAAACACCCCTAAAACATAATGTTTACATCTCCATGCTTGACAGTGGGGACTGTGTTCTTTGGGTCATAGTCAGCATTTCTCTTCCTCCAAACACGGTGAGTTGAATTAATGCCAAAGAACTCAATTTATGTCTCATCTGACCACAGCACCTTCTACTCTCAAAATCATTCAGGTATTCAGGGGCAAACTTCTGACAGGCCTGCACATGTGCCTTTTTAGCAGGGGGACCTTGCAAGCACTGCAGGATTTATATCCATTATGGTGTAATGTGTTACCAATGGTTTTCTTGGTGATTGTGGTCCTAGCTGCCTTGAGATCATTAACAAGTTCCCTCGTGTAGTTTTAGACTGATCTCTCACCTTCCTCATGATCAAGGATACCCCCCGAGGTAAGATTTTGCATGGAGCCCCAGATCTATGTCGATTGACAGTCATTTTGTATTTCTTCCATTTTCTTACAATTGCACCAACAGTTGTCTCCTTTTCACTTAATGTCTTACTTATGGTTTTGTAGCCCATTCTAGCCTTGTGCAGGTCTATGATCTTGTCCTTGACATCCTTAGTAAGCTCTTTGATCTTGCCCATGTTGTAGATGTTAGAGTCTGACTGATTAATTGAGTCTGTGGACAGGAGTCTTTTATACGGGTGACAATTTAAGATAGTTGTCTTTAATGCAGGTAACAAGTTGATGTTCATGTCTGTCAGTGGGCAAACTTACAAAATCAGTAAGGGATCAAATCCTTATTCCCTTCACTGTCTATATTACAAACTGTAGTCATCCTGTTTCTCACCGGACCCCACTTGACCGCCACAGAACATAATATGTGGTTGGTCCCCTCTTTTGGCTAGTACAGATTTTCTTCCATTGAACCAAGCATGACTGAGGTCAGGCCCTGATGTTAGATGACAAGACCTAGCTCACAGTTCCAATTCAACTCAAATGTGTTAAACAGGGGATATATATATCCCGGAGCTCTGTCTCTGATTCTCTCTGCTGTACAGTGTAATTCACCCTCAGAACAGCAGCTGGCGCACAAGTAATCTAGTAAACTCGCTCACCCGCTCTTTGCTGAGGATACCTTTCCTTAACTGTCCTCCTAAATCCCAAATCTTTAATCCAATATGATTGTTATTAATGCTTTGTTGCTGTCTTTTTAACAAATAGTATAAATTAGCAACAGATACCACCAGTTACTGGGTATAAAAAAACAACAAAAAAGGATAAAATTATATAATAAAGATTTTTGCTCCATCTTATATTACTGTGAAACTGAGAAACCATTCCCTTACAAGTAATAGCAATAATATGTAAATGCTTGTATGTAGGTTAAATTCATAATTTCATAATAACTACACACACATACACACATAAACACACACACACAAGCACAAACATAATAACACTGTTTTTATTAAAGTCATACACACATGATTTAGTAATATATGATTTAGTAAAACAGCTCTGTGTACCTTTAGTCTACAAAAAGCTTTAAAAATGTATTAGACCGATTTTAAAAACCTGCTGAATTAGACATTTAAGCTCTCAGCGCTTTCTCCCCAGAACAATGATAGTGGCTTCACCCTTCACATCTCTTAGTCTGTCAGAGTCAAAGTCGACCAGCAGTTTCCTCAGGCCAGCTCGATTGGGTTTGAAGGAGAACTTCACTGCTGTGTACTGGCCGGGTCCAATATCACCACTGAAAGAAACAGAGAAAAAGTATGATCATTTCAGACACAGTGGATCAGTTCATAGATAATAATAATAATAATAATAATAATAATAATAATAATAATAATAATAATAATAATAATAATAATAATAATACCCATTATTATTTTGACCAGAGAGTCTTAGGTTGTGTCCCAAAGGGAACCCTACTTTCTAGGGCACTAAGGAGTCTGAATTGTACAATGGTATTTGAACTGGATTTTGAGTGCACTATAATATCCCACAATTCACTCATAATTTATAGGTCACTATATGAGCTGAATATGTGAATATGTGATCAGAGTGCAATTGTGAGTTTTGTTACTAAGCTACAGTCATTGGAATGAATACGGCCGGTGACATTTTCTCTTATACTGTAGATAGCCAGTGATTGTTACGAGCCACTGGACCCTGTGAAGATCAGATGTTTTCCCATGCAGTTCATTAATTTTGTAAACAACACAAAGGTCAAGCATTTAAACATGGCTCAGACACCCACGTGTGTTTATGTGACTGGTGTTGACACATGTTGATGAGGAGAAAGTGTCCGAATCCGCTTGTGTTTCTACCACTATTAGGTACAATAGTCTTGATTAACTGTTTTTTAATAGAAAATATTTAATAACAATAGAAAAAAAATTGAGCTATATTACTAAATAGTGGCTTCAAAATAATTTTGATGATACACTGGCAGAACAGCATCTTTGTCATTGTCCCTCTGAGTCCAGAGCGTTGCTACTGCACAACATAACTTTAGTGAAGAGAACAACAAAATGCTGCTTAACCAAATTTGTACTTATGCAGTAGTGTGAAAGTATACTACACTCCAATACTATGCAACTAAAGCCAAGTCAGACAGTGTTGTGACTGAGGCTGTGTGTATGCTGGCATCTCTGGACGGCCACTCTGTGTAGGAAAGTCTGGCCCTGTGAATTTTTTGACCATTCTCGGCATGTGGCTTTGGACTCATGGTTGCCCTTTTGTTTAAAGGACCAAAGGAGAGACGGATAAGCTGTTTTCTGCATTATGTGGTCAGACTTGGTAAGGAATCAGGCACAGTAGCCAAGACTAGTAAGAATAAGGCCTGAACTACACACATGGTCCTGCTTGCTCTCATTTTAAACTATTCTAAACAGCACAGCAACACCCTTTTAAGTGAGCTGGTAAGTGGTAAAATGAGCATGTGTTATGACAACACTGTTATTTAAACTCCAGCTAAAGACACTGGCTGACTGGGCTGAAGGGCTGATACATACGGTGACTTTATCTCCTGCTCTTCTGTGAGTCCAGCACCCTCCACTGTAAACACACCTCCTTGGAGAGTGACAGGCAGGGGATTAGTGAAGGAGATGATCACAGTAAGTTTGCGTGAGACCACTGGTTCTCCAATCACCTGGAAAAATATAAATATGTGAAAAAGATTGATACCAATAGGGTTCTAGGAAAAAAACATTGGGAGCCCATGTGTCTTACTAGCTGGTACATTCACTGACAAAAAAAGAACACACTCACATGGAATTGATACAAAACTCAGCATGCAGTTCTGTTCCAGGCAGATATGTAAACGATTACAGGTCAGATTAGACACTAGGTCTTGGAACAAGAAGGCATAAAATTGCTTGACCCACCCCCTATATAAAGGCTCTCAGAGGCTACTTTTGGGTAGTTGACAGTCTGTGAGAGCAGGCGCATCACTGGACTGAGAGAAGCAGAATGGTCATTTTGATGAACTGCCCACCATCTAGACCAATCTGACCAAGCCAGAACCTTATTGTATTTATAAACGAATCCAGGTTTTGTTTGGCATCCAATGACACTCAGGGTCAAGTGCGCTGAGTATTTCAACCCTGCCACAACCCTGCTGTGGAGCAACACACTGCTCCTACTGCTGGTGTGATGATCTGGAGAGTTGTGGCACACATGATTACAGGTCAGATTAAAAGCTCATCGATATGTGCGGGACATCTTGCGGCCATGTGTTGCCTTTCATAGGAGGGAATTGACATTTTTTTAGCAGGAGAATGACATGCAGTAGATCACTATTTACTGAACCATGCCAGTACAATCTTTTTACACTACCTTGATATGAAGCTTGGGCATTTTTAAAGGGATGTTGACCTCTTGCAGGAGCATGTTGTTGTGCGGGCCACTGGTTTGAAGGAGTGCGGTGACTCTGATGAGGTGGTGCTCTGACACACAAGCTCCGTAATGGTCATATAATAGTCGTATCACTTCTTTGTGAGCTGAAGGTCAATGAAAGGGTAAGGACAGTATATCATATAATTACAATAATTATTCTGAACCAATAAGTCTCTCAACTTTTTCATTATTCTACCTGTTGTCTTATCATTTTATCATGCACGTTAGATATGCCAACATGTGAAATGCTTTGTGCCACCTAAAGTACCTTTCTGCGCTGGTACTGTGAGCTCAGCCGTCTTCCTCTGGCACTCCCCTCGGTGGAGACTGTTGTAAGTGACTGCATTAGACATGACTGTGAGCTGTGCCAGTGTGTCCTCCCCACCAGCATTATGCACCTCTATGATCACATCAAAGTCTGTGCCATGAACTGCCTGGGCATGCTTTATGGAGAGCTGCAGCTGACCGGGCCCTGCATTTCGCTTGCCCATTTGTTTCCCTGCCTTCTCATAGACCTCCCGCTCTTTCACGGATCCTGTGGAACGATATGTAGAAAGTACTGCTTTTAGTCATCTGAGATGAGCTGAGGGGAGTTCAAAAATAAATAAATCATGGTGTAAGGTAATCAGACCTTCAGGGTATTTGTACTCAGCAGTAATGTCCTCTCTGTAGTCTCCATACACACTCTTGGTGCTGATGTTTCTTCCCACAGTCGTACTGTTTAATGATGCTTGCGTTCGCTCCCCATCCGGCCGAACGATCCAGCAGATCAGATCTGCGTTCACTTCCGAAAACACAAAGGGAGCATCGTACTTCATCCCCACCTCTCCTTCTCTAACAGCCTGGACTGGACAGGGTCCACAACAAAACACTCCTGTGCAGACAACAGAAGATGAATGTGAGACAGAAGGTGGTTCCAGTTTGCAAGATCTGCCCCTAGTAGCAATGAAAATGTTAAACTAATGATCATATTTGGTTTTGTAGAAGAAGACCCATTGCCACTCTCAGCTCAGATGGTCAAGAACAGCTAAAGAACCCAGGCACAGATCTGCTGTGAGCAAGAAGCTGCTAGTCTACAGGACACAGACACTGTCACTGTCTACAGAAATTTATCAGCTTCAATTTATCTTCATCCTTATGGTCAAACTTTACATTGAAGGTGATTTTGCCTCATCTGACCACCAAAATCTTTTTATCTTTGTTGTTGTGGTCAAACTTGTTTGGACACAATGACCAAAGGCATGTTTGAAGTAATAAAGGTGAGGCATTCAACCCCATACCAACTGTTATGCATGGTGGTGGGAGCATCATGACTGGGGCTGTTTTGCTGCTAATGGAACTGGCACATTGTACAATGAAGGAGGTATGCACAAGACTTCTTTAGCATTACCTCAAACACTTGGTTGGGTGTTCCACCAGAATGGTCACCACAAGACTGTTAAAATTCCTAAAGCAGGCTAAGATTAAGCTTTTGAAAAGTCCTGACCTCAACCCCAGAGATATGTGGAGTCAGTACAGTACAAGAAAACCAACCAATGTAATTGAAATCTGACAATTCTTCTATGAAAACAAGCTGAATTCTAAATGAAGCTTGTTAAGTGATGGTTACCTAAAGTGTCTGGTCAAGGTACAACTTGCTGAGGTACATTTAACATTTTGGGGTGATTTATTCCTTTAAAACCTACCATCACTCCTTTCTTGTGGAGTTGGGTCGAGTACTTGCCAACCATCATAACCTTTCGGGAGGTCATCTCTGCTCATCCAGGACTCCACCCAGCAGTGGAAGTTCCTGAAAACAGTAGACAGCCCAGTTCATTACATCAAAATGACAAAAGTGTGGCTGTCACACAAAACACTCATCTCACAAATCCCAAATCTCACCAGATCATGTCTTTCCTTCCTTCGGACACACTCTCCAGTTGCTCATTGAACAGGAAGTCCACACTGATGTTACCATCAGTGTCGTGGGCTGAAGAATAGTTTGTGACACATCGGGTGGGAATGCCCAAACAGCGAAGAACTGCAGAAAGGTCATGAGTCGGGTGGGGAAACCAAAAACATGCCAGAACGTTTCATAAGTCGTGTGCAGGAGGCTCTTACTTTGTCAGGTGTCAGTGTAAAGACGTCTGTTCCTTACTTGTGCAGGCCACAGCTGAGAACACCCAGCATTGCCCGTAGCGCACCCTCTGAGCTCCACCCTCACTCCAACGTCTCAGAATGGGAACACTGCCAGTCCATCTTGTGGGAGGCACCCCGTCACTGTATTCCCCATCCCAGCGTCCAGACACAACCCCGCGGTCATCATTTGCGTTCACCTACCAGTGCACAAACACTGCTGTTAATTCCAGTTAAAATATTCCAGTTAACAGAGTCCTTGATCCACCATGGCATTCTCTAACACTGGGGTCTTAGTTTGTAGTCCTGGAGAACTGGCGTTCAGCATAGTTTGGTGATTTCCCTGCTCAAACGCAACCATTACACCTGGTAATTCACCTGGTGTTATGACTTGTATGACTTGACATGACTATGTATGTTTTAAAAAACAGTGTACTTCAAGTCAAGTACTATTAATTAGATTAGATAAATTAGATATTTTGCTTAGTTTATGAGAGAAAACAAAGCCTACTGGGAGTGGTACAGGGCTGTACAGCATCCCATTTCTAAAAATGAACTGAATCATGGTTAGGATACTGCACATTTACAGTCAGTGACACTCCAGGAGGTCCAAAGTTACGTTTTGTGTTAATTATGGTGATGGTATGAAGTCAACAATAAAGCTTTCATGGACTCCAGGTGGTTCAGTCTAATGTGCTAGCACTTTGATCCAAGGATTTCTGGTTTGAATCTCTGCGTATGCTTTTTGACAGCATCTGGAGTCCGAGGCAGCCATTGCATCTGGCACTTTTGTCCAAGCATGTCGGCTGTACAACAATGATGCAGTGGCAGCAGTTGAAAAGAGGCGGTGGTTGGTTTCATATGCATTTGTAGAAGCATTGTAGAATCTTTATAATCCTGTTGTCGGAAGCATAATATGAGATGGGCAAGAGTCCTAACGTGGACTGGCAGTCCAAAATTAGATTATCATTAGATTACTATTCAAACCTTGTTATTTTTGCTAAATTTTGATTAAAAATTTTAACCATAATGTTTAAAGTGTTAAATAATAAAGCAGCACTATGGAGAAATGGTATTTTCTGCATCTAGACTCCACCTACATTCAGGATGTGTAATTTAAGCCACTTTTAAAGGACACATTTTAGACATGCATTTCTGAACTACTTAAAAGCATTGTCCTGTTTATATCCTCAGTTTTATAACTCAGTCTGGAGCCTGAAGTAGTGGTGATAGAAGCGCTATCCTATTGATTGCAGAAATAAATTACAGTCATGTATTTTCTAATTAATAGAAATCATTAGGCCTTCTCTGAAAAAAAGAAAGAATTTTCTTTTTCTAATATCTAGCC
Organism: Acestrorhynchus altus; assembly: GCA_034509495.1. Classification (NCBI taxonomy): domain Eukaryota; kingdom Metazoa; phylum Chordata; class Actinopteri; order Characiformes; family Acestrorhynchidae; genus Acestrorhynchus; species Acestrorhynchus altus. Next base: position 30,385,695 of record CM067508.1, read on the forward strand.
AACCATCCATCTTCTTATCCACGTCTTACTGGTCAGGGCCTCAGTGGGTCCAGATCCTACTTGGAATCATTGGGATCAGGGCAGGAACACCTCCTGGGCAGGGTATCGGTCCATTGTAGATTACCACACACACCCATTCTCTCACAGTGCTGTTCCTTTTTTTAATAATAAATATTAATAAATAAATGTTTTTTTTTCTTTTTATCAAACATATTTGAAGAGTATTGGACATGTGCATCACTTTGAGACCTACATGTTTTAAATGAGTTGGAGCAGGAGTGTTTGAACAGGCACCATAACAAAAGGATGCTGGACACCAGCCTGTCAGGGTGGACTCATGTTACTGCCTGGTGGATTTATTGAATGTGCATCTGCTTGGTGCTTCGTGAGTTTCCAGTATCAGCGGGTGATTAAAATGGAGAGTGATTAAGGTACGAGACAGCAGATGTTTGCCTTACCATTGCAGTAACTGTCCTGCTGACATAGACAGGGTCTGCTCTGTTAGCGATATCCATCTCAGAGTATTTCAGGGCAGCTGGGGAATTATCCAGTATCTCGAAGCAGATGTCCACCACTCCTTTTTCAAACTGAGGAAAGAAAATATGTCAGTGACACAGTTTGTATCTGTTTGGCTGATGCAAATGAATTCAACCAAAATTCCTCTGACCAGCTACAAACACTAGGGAGACTCTATTCTATTCACTTCCCTTTCTCTCTTGGCCTCTCTCTTTCTCCGTCTTTCTCTTGCACTCTCTCCTTGTCTTACTGATCGGGCCGGACAGGCCTTTGTTTGTGCGGCAGGCATTCTCGCACATCTTGAGCAGAAATGTTTGACATCCATGGACAGAGATCACCCAGGCTGGCCAGTCCTCTGTGTCTCCTCTGGCACACAACTGCCACAATTCACACACTCGGCCATCAAACTGCTGACTCTGACCACAAATTCCACCAGCATGCAAAAGTACCCATATATCGTGCGCTTCTGTCAGCTGTCCCAGACCATGACAGCATCTCTGGGAAGGCTTTGACCTCAAGTTCATTCAAGCTGCTAGCCTTGTCCAGTGGAGGCCTGCCACAATGATGAATGTTCTTACCTCAAGTGAACTTTCAATTGTGTGTGTGTGTGTGTGTGTGTGTGTGTGTGTGTGTGTGTGTGTGTGTGTGTGTGTGTGGGTGTGTGTGTGTGTGTTTGTATTTACCTGTCCAAAATTCCAGGGCATATAGGTGATCTGGTCCCATGAGCCCTGATACAGGATGCCATTCTCATTCAGGATGTATTCCTGCAGAAGCTCCTCGTCAGACATGTACACAGAGTCAGCTGCAGAGAAGAGTAACACACAGAGCAGACAGAGGGCTGTTAATGCAACACAATGTAACCACCAAGAAACACCTCAGCAATACCAGTGCACCCTTTGGGTCTTTAGCAGTCAATGAAATACCATCAGTCACAGCTACCACCTAGTGCTAGCAGTCCACTGGTGCTTTGCTCAGTGTTTCTGCTGGTGATTAAGCAGAGTATTAGTGGGCTACATGTGCCTCAGCGGTCTAATGGGCTGTGTAATGCTGCTTGCCATCAGCAGCCGGAACCTTAGAGAGCAAAATTGCAATGCTGGTCGGCACAGGCGTCTGTTAGTCGTTGTATCAGAGCTGGGGACCTGGCCCTTTCCTCCAAGCACATTGGCTGCTCAGCAATAGTGGTAGTTTGAAAAAAGATGGTGGCTGGCTTCACATGTATCAGAGGAGGCATGTGCTTGGCTTCACCATCCTACTGTCAGGAGCATCGGCTAAGACAGGCGGAGAGTCCACATAGGTCCCATTTATTTATTTATTTATTTATTTATTAAATTAGTTTCATTTAATTTGTTTAATTTTCATCTAGCACAATGTCAACATTTGATAAAAATGTTTTATATCAGACCTATTTATTGTTTTCCTTGTCGTATGCCTGTATTTTCAAAAAAAAAAAAAAAAAAAAAAAGAAATAAAGAAATATGTTCTAAAATAAAAGTCTCTGTGCATTTAAAATATGCTTTTAGGGGATTCAAAGCTAATTAGACCTTGGATTCTGGTGGTCTGACATGCATTGGCAAACAGTCAGCCTCTTGACCTTATGAAACTGGCAGGCAAATATATGTTTGCCAGGACCCTAGCAACATCTTAGCAACACTTTTGCAAAAACCTGATATACCATAGCAGCCACCTTAGCAACCACCTGGAACATCTTAGCAACCACCTAGGATTCCAGGACAACTGCCAAGAAACCACTTTGAAACTCCACCTCCAAAACCACATCAACCACCAAGGAACATAATAACAACTACCTAGTACAATAACTTCGCAAAGTGGAACACTGGAAACCCTATAGTGGAAACACTATAAATATACAATGGAAAGTTAATTACTTCAGCATTTTCTGCAATATCACAAATGTATTTTTATTTTTTGTGATATTGAAATTTAATAGTTCCACCAATAATCCATACAATGATCAATATAAAATCAATATTAATATTGAAAAAAACCCCAAACAAATCAGACTATACTAACACTAATATGACTTCTGGTTTGGTTTCTGGTTTGTAAATGAGATTCCAGCACACCTGCAGACCAGGGGTTGAAGAGCAGGTAGAAGGAGTGAGGGGTGGTCTGCTCCACAATGTGACCCTCAGCAGAGAGCAGGAGCACGGTCATGCTGTAAAGGCCCACAGGAGCGTCCGCAGGACTGTGGATCCTTAGTAACACCTCACTCTGAGCAGCCTGTTCACTGAACCACCATTTATCAGTAGCTGCTCTCGAACTAGACGCCCTCACAACCACCTCACCCTTTTTACCTGTAAAGAAACACAAACACTGAGGTATATAGAGTCACTGTTCTCCACATTGGTTATCTTTAAATGGCAACAAAAATTTAAAAAACAAACAAAACAAATATGCAAATGATTAAACACTAAATGGTTAAACTTTAGACTGATATAGGCAAACATCATGAACATCATGATTTTGAATTCTGGGTCGTGCTTCTTCACCATCAGCACCCAGAGCCAGAGAGAGCACAATTGGCTATGCTTGTTCTGAGTGGGTAGATGGCGCTCTCTCCCCATCACTCCTATAGATATGATCATCATTCCAGATGTGTGATGCACAGGGATGAACTGGCCATTGCACAGGGATGAAAGTGCGTTGCAATTGGTTGATTCTTTCTAGGTGCAAATATTTTTGACGATGATTATGAATCTATAAATCTGCTTTTCATCCTCTCAGTGCTACAAAATCAACATTCCCATTTCTCTGCCTCCCTGTTCTGTCCACCCCTCAGTTCTCCAAGCACTGGATGTCCGACTTCACCCAGCTATACTCACCCAGATGGAGGACGAGGGTGAGCTCATAGTCTGGAGGCTGTGGTGGAGCGTCTGTGCACTGCAGCAGCAGTGAGAAGGACTGTCCTCGACGCACCACCAGCTGCTCCATATCCATCTCCTCTGTGTGGTGGGCACGGTTGTTGACCTGACACTGCAGGTCCACACCTTGGAATATAGCTGGAGGAGTGACAAAGATGAAGAGTGGAAGAGAGGAAAGAAATAGAGGTGTGAGGAAGGCATGGACATTTTATCACTCCTCTCTCAGTTGAGGTTCCATTGTACAAACAATGGACAGCACTGCAAAGCTGCTCTGTGCTTGTGCTGACCACTGGGCAAACATTTGCATTGCCAGTATAAGGATTGTATTACACTGTATTATGGCACACATGGACATTATAAAAGGAGAAACTGGGGAAAGTGTAATAGCTCTGAGTAGCTTTGGAGAATAGTAAAAGGCCTTCAGAGGATTAGGTCACTGAGTTGCATGATTTATTTCGCAGATGTTACTATAACATTCAGCAGAACTGGGCCACCATGGAGCAGGTATTATGTAGTTGGTGGGTCATTCTCAGCACTGCAGTGAAACTGACATGGTGGTGTGTTAGTGTGTGTTGCAGTGGTAGGAGTGGATCTGACACAGCAGTGCTGCTGGAGTTTTTAAACACCGTGTCCACTCACTATCCACTCTATTAAACACTCCTACTTAGTCACTCCACCTTGTAGATGTAAAGTCAGAGACAGAAGCACAGTTTGTGTTGGTCATCCTGGTCATCCTTCATCAGTGCTCACAGGACGCTGCCCACAGGATACTGTTGGCTGGATATATCTGGTTGGTGGACTATTCTTAGTCCAGCAGCGATATTAAGGGGTTTAAACACTCCAGCAGCAATGCTGTGTCTGATCCACTTGTACCAGCACAACATTGTCAAGTGGGTGGGTTTTTATATTATACTGGGGGCTGGGATGTTCTGAGGAAAGCTGCTATGAGGATGCTCGTGCCATGTTGGCAGGACTGGAAATGAAGTGGTGGGCTTTCTGTGTGACATCTCCACTGTATTGCCTACACAAACCAAATCTAAAGTCTCATACAGATCATCTCTTGACAAAGACTTTTTGTAATATGGAAAGAAAAAAAGAAAGAAAGAAGCTGTGACGTGAGATAAGAACTTGTCTGTGCCCATCTTTAAGTTGAGGTTTAGGTCAGGGAATTGGGACAACATTGGCAAAACATTTTTCTGCTGGATTTGAGAAGTGCTGCGGATCATTGTCTGAGGCAGCCAGGCTTTGGTTTAATATCTGCTGGTTCTGGATGGAAATTTTGATACCACATGTCCAAACAAGTTGTCCAGGGCATGAGGAATAAAAACATCCCCACAACAACACAGATCCACCATCACATTTCTCAGTGGAGGTGAGGTATTTATGATCTAATGCATTTAAACTAATTTTACCATAAAATGTTTACCCTTTGAAATAACATTTGGCAATCTGTAGGCATGTGTTCATTTGTACTTGACAGCAGATGCTTTCTTCTGGCAACCTTCTGAAACAACTTACATTGTAGGTAATGTCTGACTTCAGCAGTTCCCCAGCTATGAATACTGGAGTGTCTTTAAACGCTCTAACCATTTTCCTAAATGTCTAAATGCCTACATCCTCTTCCAGACACATTCTTAACATTTGCAGGTGCTACAAACCTCTGGAAATATCTGAGTTTAGCTCTTTTTCTGGATTCTGGAGTTCTTTTGCTGTATTCTATGTTTTCAAACCATAGGGGGTAAAAAATTTCAGCTGAAAAATAACTGTGTATGGAGTCGGGACCCATTTCATCCCCATGTTGAAATGTGGTTGAGATAATGGCAGTTGTTGTTTTAACATCGGAAGGAACATTGAAGCAATGTTTCATCTTAAATGCCTGTGAAATTGTTATATAAAATTCTGAGTTAAGAAATCAATAACTTCAAAACAACAATGAAGTAACGTTGTGTTATCAGTGTTCACTTCACATTCACTTTTTCAAAATTGAAACATAATTCAACGTTGATTCAACCATGATCATGACGATGATTCAATGGTAGATGACAAGTGAAATACAGGCTGAGGAATCAGGAGTAAAGCTTTATCATTTCATAGAAAGTTGCAGGAAAGTTTACTCGGTCATTGCATATCTACTGAAATCTACTTATGTTTGATGATGAGACTGCAGGACATTCTGAAAGGAAGATATTTAATCAACTGCACTTCACTTGATCCACGTCCTATTCTCAGCATGTACGGAATATAAGGCAACTGCCTGGGAATGCAGGAATGCAGATTAAGGAAATTTGGTCTGTGTGTCATGTCACCTCATGTTGATGTGTCCTAACCTCTCCGATGAACTTTAAAAGATAAGAAATGATTGGAATTATACTTAAGTTAGGAATCTCTAGAGGTGATGATGACCGTGGCACACATAGACTTAATATTTCATGATGATATCAATTATTGTACATAATAGTTAGATTGTTTATTATTGTTGATGATCTTTTTTTTTTTTTTAAAGATCAGATTGAAAACTGACCCACCGTTCCTATGAAAAATGTTCATATTAAAACATGGTTTAATGTTTTCTTATTTGGGGTTTATTCAATTACAAGAAACACAGGACCCATCATTATAAGAACAGAGATGTGAATAATTCTGCCTTGAAAAATCACATTATGAATCTGACAAAGTCTTTGTTAGGACTCATAAACACATTTAAGAAAATTGATATAAAGTATTTAAATTTTTTTAATTTAAATTAGTAAATTGTCATATAGTTTGTCATATTTTTATGTATTTAAGTTGTTTGCATTTTAGATTCTTTATCTAGAAAAAAAATCCATCTTCATATGTCAATCTCACTATGAATCACTATATATGAAATCGATTTATCAAAATTAATCACAGCAAATTATCCAATTAATTATATAATTATTACATATTTTATTCGATTAACACCCCTAATATATACATACACAGATATATCAGCATATTATGACCACCAATTTGTTTCTACACTCATTGTCCAGTCTATCAGCTCTTCAGAATCACAGACTGTAGTCCATTTGTTTCTCTGCATACTTTCACCCACTATTTAATGGACCACCACAGAGCAGGTAACATTAAATGGTGGGTCATATTAGTTAAATATGAAACACACAATAAAAAGAACACCAATAATATTTCACTTTTGGTACTATAAAGAACCCTGTCTGAAATAGAGATGTGTGAGTGTGAAGAATCTTTTAAATGTCTAAAGAAGCAGCACTTGATGTAAAGGTTCTTCATCAATTTAAAGATTCTTCTTCACTCACTAAAAGTGGTTCTTCTATAGCAGGGATGCCAAACCGGGTCAGATACGGGCCGGTGTAGCTGCAGGTTTTTTTTCTAAATGAACAGCAGACTTAATCGACCGATCTTCAAACCACAGATGAGCTTCCATTTGGCTGGAATGAGAACCTGCAGCCACACCGGCCTGTTTCTGACCTGGGTTCACATCTCCATTCTATAGCATCACTTAAAGAACCAGTGGAAGCATCTTTGTTCTTGAGGAGCAAAGGTTCTTACCATTTTGCTTGGACATGGTCAGACTGTGATCCTCCATAATAAATCCAAGTTCCAGATCTTGCAGTGATGTGTTTCCAAAAGTTCCTTTGTAACCTTTCCCTTCATTAGGGTCCTGCACTTATATAACACAAATGAGTCCATCCCCCTGTCTCTCTCTCACTCTCTCTCTCACTCTCTCTCTCTCTCTCTCTCTCTCTCTCTCTCTCTGTATGTACACACACACACACACACATACACACACACACACACACACACACACAGCATACACCCACACACAGCAAACACCCAACTACCCAGTGCTCTTTCTGGCCTCTGACTTCACACACACATACAAAAAATGTGTTTCTGTAGAGTGTGTGTGGTGTGTGTTTAAACTCCAAGAGTGAAAATGGAAAAAAAAAAGCAGGAGCAGGAGCGTTTACTCTATCATGTGTTGGTTGTTTTCCCAGACTGCTGCCCTCTCTTCCTAAAACCACACAGATGGGTCTGTTTCTTGGTGTGAGTTCTTCATGAGTAATCCATTGGATCGGCTCCTTCAGATCTCTTCCAGTAAATGTTTCGATTCTTACAGACTGAGATTACATACTGCAGTATAATCCATCTCTTCTTATTCTTTTTGGAAGTTCTGGTTGGAGCAGAACAGAAACAGGTGGCCAGTTGGAACCTAGAGCTTCTGACACCCAGAAAATTACACATTTTACAAAGCTCAAATGTAGAAATAAATCATTTGGACAGATGAACACAAAGTTGAATTATTTTGGACACAGTAACAGAAGACATGCTTGACAAACCAAACACAGCATTTGAGCACAAGGCCATCATACCAACTGTGAAGCATGGGGTTGGAAATGTCATAGTTTGGGGCAGAAGATTTCTCCTTTTATTGTCAGTCCAAGTCCAAATCAGACTCCCAGACTTCATGCTAATAGAATACGTTGCCTTTTCGGCCTCGTGGCCCAGTGTAAACAAATGCTTTTCTTCATGCACTGTGTTCACGTGACAGACAGCTGCTCAGTCTGTATGTTTTCACTGCAGCTCCATATCCAGACTGAAGGAATTATTACTGGAACGGTATCATTACCAAACGTTCACCACTGGCCAGACCAATCAGAGATTTGATCACGAGGACTGGGAGACGTTCTGTGATTCGTCTAACAGCATGGATGAATATGCTTGTGAATAGTTTGTGTTTACTCCAATCAGAAGCCCAGCTCAACTGTGAATTTGCACAGGTCTGGATGCACGTAACACTGCTTTTAATTCTGGGAACATGGAGCATTATAAAAAAGCCAGCCATGCTCTCCGCTAAACCATAAAAGCAGCTCTCACTCCCTGAGCAGCACCAGTGCCATGCTTCCAGATGAACTCTTTCTATGCCTGCTTCAAAGCAAAGCAACAGACAGAGCCACATCCACCATTGAGCCCAATGCTGACGTTCACAGATACTTCAAGCGTGTCAACACCCACAAAGTCACCGGCCCAGATGGCATTCCGGGGCATGTGCTTAAAGCATGATCAGATCAGTTAGCAGGAGTCTCTGCAGACATTTTCAACGCCTCTCTCTCCCTTTCAGTCATGCCAGCATGCTTCACACTGGCCACCATCGTCCCTGTTCCAATAACAGCCAGCATCTCTTGGTTAAATGACTGGTGCACCGGATGCTCTGACCTCTGTCATAAGCAAATGCTTTGAGAGGCTGGTCATCTGCTCCTCACTGCCTGCCACCCTGGACCCACTGCAATTTACATAGAGGTAGAACAGATCCAGTCATGATGCAATTGCCCTCACTCAGTACACTGCCCTCTCCCATCTGGACAAGCACACATATGTGAGAATGCTGTTCATGGACTACAGTTCAGAATCAGAATCAGAATCTCTGATTCAGAGAATCAGATTCAGATTTTGATTCTGATTCATCTGATTCTCTGATGTGAGAATGCTGTTCATGGATTACAGTTCAACACCATCCTTCCCCTGCATCTCGGCATGAAGCTCTGGGATCTCGCTCTGAACAGCTCTCTGTGCAGCTGGATCCTAAACTTGCTAACAGGCCGTCGGCAAGTGGTGAAAATGGGCAGAAACACATTCTTCTCACTGACCCTCAGGGCTGTGTGCTCAGCCCACTCCTGTACACCCACAACTGCACAGCCAGACACAACTCCAACGTGATAGTTCAATTTGCTGATGACACAACAATCATAGGCCTGATCTCCATCAACGATGAGTCTACAGAGAGAAGGTCAGTTTCCTGACAACCCATCTCTAAACACCAGAAAGACCAAGAAGTTGATAGTGGACTTCAGGAAGCGGGAGAGAGAGCACTCCACTCTACAGTAATGGGACCACTGTAGAGAGGGTCAGCAGCATCAACTTCCTCTGTGTTTACAACTCTAAGAAGCTTACTTGGTCAGAATACACCACATGGGTGGTGAAGAAGGCACACCAGTGCATCTTCTGAGGAGGTTTGGTCTGAATTTTCACATCCTGAGGATGTTCTACACCTGCACTGTCGAGAGCATCCTGATGGGCTGCCTCATCACCTAGTATAGGAACTGCACCACTCTCGAGGGGAAAACTCTGCAGAGGGTGATGCGAACTTCCCAGGACATCACTGGGGATCAGCTCCCAAACCTTCTGGATTTATACACCACAGTCTGATGAAGACCAGGAGGATTATAAAGGTACCCACCCAATCCACTGCCTGTTCTCAAAGGTGCCCAGTGGTGGGAGGTACTGAAGCATGAGGACCAGAACCAGTCGGTTCCGAGACAGCTTCTTCCCCCAGGCCACCAGGCTGCTAAACAGGCAGTAGCACAGCCTCATCACACTGTCACACCTTCACAGCACATAAATTCTTACTGCATCTGCACTTTACTCACTGCTGGAGCAACACCAGCTGCTCAGTTACACCACACCCACCAAAACTCCCACTGTAATGGTACCACATAAAGTCTCCCACTGCACCCACCAAAGACTGTCACCCACTTACCTTTACACACTACAACTATACTGAATTCTATACCCAGTGCATGTAATTAGAATACACACATCTCTTTTATAGTTTCTATATACACAGAAATTCTACACTGCAGTAATGTATGTTTGTTTGCAATAATGTATGTATAGTGTAAAGTAATTTATATACAGTATTTTATGACATATGTTTATTTTTTATCTTTGTTATTGTTATTTGTACTCTGTGTTTTTATACTTGCACTCAAGTTTACACCTGTGTGTCATGTGTGAGCAGACAGAACAAGGGCGAGGGTGCGGAGGCAAATGCAGGGGTCAGGAATTTAATATAAATAAAGAAAAACAAAGCACTTACTAACAAAGTGGGGAACGAAGTACAAACAAAACAAAAGTGAACTATACTATCAAACATGGAACAAAACAAACCAGCAACAAACTGACAGAAACCAACCGCTAACTGTGGTAACAAACATGGTAGATAACAAAAGGACTGACAAAGACAGACAGAAACCAAGGGTCTTAAATATAACATGACATAGACAACACCTGGGACATGATAACGAGGGGGCAGGGTTACAAATCAGACACAGATGGGAATGGATGGCGCAAGGGAGGAGACAAGGACAAAAACAAACAACCCATTTGCTTAGGAGCACATGGAGGAAACAATAACATCAAGACAAGAAGACAGAGGTAAACTAGACTGACATGACACTGTGTAATGTGACGTGACAAAAAATGAACTTTTTATTGTACAACATTCCCATTTACTCCACAATTTGCAAGTCCCAGACCACACATCATAATGCCACCAGCTAACAGACAGTTATATAAGATAAGTTTGTATTCAGATTTAGTCGACAAAGTCAATTCATCATGGCATCATTATTGGTCAATATTATTTTTTAAAGCCTACAACAAGGGTCAATGTGTGGAGAAAAAACTTCACCATTAAAGCAAAACATTTCAGTTTGGTAAATGTTTTATATATGCCTTAAATAAAACTATCAGAGATACAACAGCTCTACACACTGAAAGAAAAGTATTGGTTGCAACAGCTACAAAAGGATCTAAGAAATCTGTTGGCATTTTGAACAAGATAGTAGACAGTATACAGTATTTTGCATTTAGAAGCAAAGGGAAGAATTCCTTCTGTGGTTTCTGCAGCTTGCTTGGACCATGGAAGTGATTCTCCACTAATACCTAGAAGAAATAAAATAGGTGCACTTTTTAATTCATATTTTATTGATGGGAGCAGTGCTGAAGTGTGCCACCGCAAAAGGGAAAATGTTTCTGAGGTCCAAACTATTATTCACATGAATTAGAGTGAAGGATACTGGTTGGACCTCTACCTTTTTTTCCTGGCACAAAAAAGGGAAGTCAAGCCACCTAACTTCATGGTTTCAGGACATTTTCCAAGGTCTACAGCATGGAGGCATGCGGACAGCTTTGTTCATCTGTGGATTTTTGTGGGTAGCCCGAACCATTATCTACTTTACCAAGAAGCCCAAAGATAGAAACCGGAATTATATCAGATAGATATCCGTTAAAAATATGGACCTAGTTACTGTAAAACATCTGGTAGAGAAATTGTTCAGTGATATTCTACAAACCTTGAAGATGCAACTTAGCCTTGGGTTTCTCAAAAGAATCCCAGAACAGTTTGAATCAAAATCGATCTTTTTGGATTAAATGAGACCCATTATGATTGGAGAAAGGGAAACACTGCGTTCCAGCATATAAACTTATTCCATCAATGAAAGGGTACAACAGGGTTCTAGAGCCTACTTTCAATTGCAGTGAGATAGGAGATGTAGTCATTTACCTACTTAGTATTCATATCAGCTTCATGATGACTGGGTGGGCTGGGGTGGTTTTATGAAAATGGGAATGTCTGAAGCATAAGACAAAGATCCAAAACAGGAAACACTCAAATATTTGACATCTGAGCTATATTAAGATTGTATTAGGCTGCCTTGGTGGAATGTTTAACCGCTGCGAGCCACTGAGATGGCTGAGTTCCTCTTACCAAATATAAAACCTTACACATTGTATTGTCTGGGTTGGAAATAGATAGGAGTGGTGACCTCTCCAGTCAGTGGCCAAGCAGTGGATTATCACTATGCTGTTAGATTACTGGGGTGGTGCTTGACTTCTCCGATACACAGAAGGATCTCTGTCTCTGCTGACACAGTCACTGGTGGAGGTGGTAGTGGATAACACCCTACTCCACCCAAACAAATGGGGGAGAGGAACATGATTGGTGTACGTGTGTGAAACTGAGCCATGGAATGCTGGAACAGTCAGGTTTTGGGAAGTGAGCTGCTGGGATGTCCTCCCACACCATCTCTTCCTCATGACACACAGGCGGCAAAGACACCAGCGCCCTTATATTTCACAGAATCTTTTGTGGAATCTTCCCCTGTGATCCAATGTCTTCAACTGGGTTCAATAAAAGTTGTGGGTCAATAAACACTAACAGTGGTCAACCAATGATTGAACTAACCAGTTCATTTCTTCCACTAACCAGTTCTTATTTACTTCATTACAGTTCACCATACCATGGTCGTAATTATTATTAGTAAGTAAGTAATTATACTGTTTTAACCCACTTCATTTAACCCTTCCTCACACAGTGATACACACACACACACACCATCCATCCATCCATCCATCCATCTTCTTCCGCTTATCCGGGGCCGGGTCGCGGGGGCAGCAGCCTAAGCAGGGAAGCCCAGACTTCCCTCTCCCCCGACACCTCAGCCAGCTCCCCAGGAGGGACCCCGAGGCGTTCCCAGGCCAGCCGAGAGACATAGTCACACACATACACTTTAGTGAATTAATACACCAAGGGGCAGTGAGCACACATGCCCAGAGCAGTGGGAAGTCCTATCCTCAGCACCCGGGGAGCAGCTGGGGAGTTCAATGTCTTGCTCAAGAGCACTTCAGTCATGTCCTGCCAGTTCAGGGATTCGAACTGGTGACCTTCCAGTCACAAGGCTGCTGCAATATTATTTCAAATGGGGAATAGGTGTACACATGTAGAGTGTCATGTAAATGTTTGGACACTCCTTGGTCAAAATTTGTACAAGAAGATGATACATTTGCTCACTGTGGACATAAATGTCTATTTTAACTTCATCAGTCCACAGAAAGTCTTTTGCAAATACATCAGCCTTGTTTAGATGTTTCTTTGAAAACAGAGATGTTTAATTCTGATAACTCTTCTATGAAGGCATCACTGCACAGTAGAGCAGTGCACCACCACAACAACGAGAGATTACATTTTCTGAAGCTCTTTGATACTCAAAAGACACACAAAAGCCTTCTTAGTAACAAACAGTTCTCTCCAAAAGTTTCATTGGTCCTCCAGACCTCTACTTGGCTTCCATTCTGTAAACGGCAATTTCTTAATTAAGATAGGCACTGAGGAAATAACCACCCGACGTGCTTTGCTTTGTACTTATTGACTTCTCCTGCTTTGGAAATATCAGTTCTTTCAAAACAACCTCCTGTCTTGTACGTATATATACACAATTCTAACTGGACTGTACACACTGTAAACTTAATACATTGACTTATTTGTCACATATTTACAAACTCCCTGCAACAGTGTCCCACACTGCTGAAGAAACTATACATATAAATGCACATATATTGACCTGCTTGCAAAATCATGCAGATTCACATTCCCTATTGGAGACTGATCTGATCATTGTAATTTTGAGCTCATGGCTGCTGATTGTTGGGAGGTATTGCAAGTCAATGTATTTTTAAAGCTTTGAAAATGTCATTAATAAGCTTTTCCTAACCTTTTGCCTTTTTTGTCTAAAACAAAAATAACAATAAAATCATTCTCTAATCTTGCATTTTCTGCCCAACAGAGATTGAGTGGTACCCAAACTTTTTCATGTCACTACACTTTCATTGAGTCAGACATGAGCTCAAATAATAAACATTATTTTACTTATTCACTGCTTCACATCTGGCCAAATGATAGAAGACACCTTAGTGTAATGAAAAAAGAAGCACCCTGATCTCAAATTCCAGTAAATACCCCTGGTGAGTCAGCAAACACGTCTAGGGGGACGTCAAACATTAAAGAACTTGGGTGGACAAATCTGGTTCAGAGTCTCCAAGCCAATAAATAGTGGTCTGTTTTAGTGAGGCCCACAGCTTCCTTCTGTAAGGAACGCCCAGAGACCCTGTGTGCAGACGCCTCTGTAAATATCTCTATGTGGATGTGAGTGAAGTGGTAATTCTGAGCGTAGTGGACTGACGTCATTTGTGGGCCTTTATGAATAGAGGGTAGATTGCGTTGATTTGTCAGTTTGGTCCCAGGTGATGCAACAACCATTCATGACCAGAGAGCACAGCTGGCAGCACTCTGTCTAGCTTGAAAGAATATGGTTGGCTGGCTTCTGACCTCAAAGAGTTCCACAGATGTTTCTACTGCCAGCCCATGAAACCCTTCATTTATGTTGTGAGGGAGTCTAGGAAACTGTGGTCTTCACACCATGCCTTTACAACCTTATGGTGAAGCTAAATCACCAACTCAGTAGACTTTGGCTATGGTTTTATCGTGCACTACAGTACAGACTACAAGCAAAAAGGATGTTTTAAGATCCACTAGGGGTCTCTGTTACACAAAGGTTACACACAGTTATACGCTTCACACTTCATCTGTGTAATCACACATCTCCCTTAGATTTTTTCTTGTGGTCTGTAAACAGTGATGTGGAAATGTATTAGGTGTGTTTGTAGTTATTCCGACCCAACCAACATATTCATGGGTAGGTGGCTGGGTGGGTCCAGGTGGGCAGTCTAGGGTCAGTGGTTATGTTAGAGGGGCAGACTAGTTTCCAAGGTACTAATATACAAAATGATGTGTTTAATGTCACTCAACATTTTATTTATACAGATTTTAGTTACAGTTTCACTATGTATAATGTTGTATAATGTGAATTCTGTATTCCTCATGTTTCGATGTCTTTGCTGTGACTTTTGTCATATTCAATTTCTTTTACGTCAGCTGTTGTATTTGTATGTTTGTATGTTTTCTCTCCAAAAGAATTCTTACAGGTTATTTACAGGTTATTCTTACAGGTTATTTTCTTATGTTTCCTACAAACACACAACAACCACCCTTCAAAGCACTTTTATAATGTTATTCACTTATTTTTTTCAAATTGTTTCATGTTTCATTCGTCTTCTTGGACGAAACATTATTGGATGTTCGTGAATATTGGTGAATATTTTTGAATATTGATGAATATTGGCGAAATCACTGTAGATGCTGCAAAAATGCTAATATTTTAGGGGATAGAATAATTTAGTAAGGAAATACAAGTGCATGAAAAGGGAGCCCTGCAGGAGGGTGTTGCACATTATTATTGCTCTTTAAAACTGTTTACTGCACAAAGTCCAGTTGTGTTGTGGTGGTCGGGTTGCAGGTTGCAGGTTACTGGTTCCTACTCGTTCCCATCCTCTGTCCTCCTGTTACCACTCTTCCCCCCCAGAGAGGAGTTGTACAGTCTGATGGCATGCAGGACAAAAGAGTTTTTAACTCTGTTGGTCCTGCACTTGGGAAGGAGCAGTCTCTCACTGAACAGGCTCCTCTGGTGGCTGATGACAGTGTGTAGAGGGTGACTGGCATTGTCCATAATGTCCAGTAGTTTCTTCAGAGTCCTCTTTTCTGCCACTGCCACCAGAGAGTCCAGCTTTATGCCAACCCACCTGATCAGGTTGTCAATAGAGGGATGGAGGGAATGTTAAGATGATACAGGGGTCTTAGGGAATGGAGGGAACGTAAGGCTAACATAAGGACTTTTAGGGGATGGAGGGAACTTTAGGATAATACATGGGCATTTAGGGGTTGGAGGGAAACTAAGGATAACATAGGGACTTTTTCTTGGGGATGGTCGGAATTTAAGGATAACATAGTGACTTTTAGGGGATGGAGGGAATGTTAGCTCTATTAATATTAATTGGTATTTGCATACTTCCCAAAATCTGGCAACCACGGCACCAAAGGGTCAAGACTAATAGATGTTATATGAGCAGCAAAAGTTTCTGGACAATTTTCAGTGCATTCCTATTGGAGAGTTTTGGCCACTTATTTCCTTTGTATATATTTTTATGACGTCACACCTGTACAGCATCCTGGAACACAGCATCTGATATCCTGGATCCCTCTCTGATTACAGACTTTCATCTGGGCAGGCCGGAACATCCTTCACCCAGGCCTTCTATATTACACCATATATTTTCAAAAAGTTTATATTTACTCTACAGGGAATACTCCATCAATCTGAAGAACCATTTCATGATGCATAGATGAGCTGCAATCACACTCATAGTTTCTGCAGGAACTGCACTTTTTATTATGATGATGATGATTATTATTATTATTATTATTATTATTATTATTATTATTATTATTATTATTAACTGGAGAGAGTGTAGGCGTAAGACAGCCCTCATTTTATCCTTATGACAGATTTGTTATCTCCATCAGCAGTCACACAGTGTCTGGTTTGTCACTGTGCACTACTGAGATTTAGGAGTGTGTGAGCGATGAGCTCACTGTGTGAATCAGAGTGTGAGCGCACTCTGTGAGACACTGTGAGAGAAGTAGGCTCAGCACCGGAGGGGGTGAATGGAAATACTGACTAAAACTCTGCTCTCAGAGCAGAATCCACTGTCAATCTACACTGTGTGTCCAAAAGTTTGTGAACACAAACCTAATTCAGCATTTAGTTACCTTAAGTTGCATCCGTTGCTGACACAGATGTGCAAATGCACACACAGCTTGTCTTGTCCCTGTAGAGACATACTGCCAATAGAATAGGACTCTCTGGAGCACATAAACAAACATGGACCTATTGGCACAAAGTTTAATGCCAAACATGGGCTAGAGAGGTTTGAAGCCCCCTTGCATTGAGCTGTGTAGTGGAACTGTGCTCTCTGGAATGATGGATCTCCATCCACTAATTTAATGCATGAATTATGACTGCATGAATCTGGAGTTATTTGAGTTATTCATGTGTTCACTCAGGTGTTCACTTATAAGTGATATTGCATTAAGCTGCTAATGGACTGTGATTATGTTTATATTTACAGTGGTGGAAATGCACTAATGCACTAATGGAACTGAGTCGCAAACTGTTACCATCCCTACAATTACAGCTTTTCATTTATCACAGGTATTATATTGTGTGTGTGTGTGTGTGTGTGTGTGTGTGTGTGTGTGTGTGTGTGTGTTAAATTATACAGTGCATTAACAGTTACTGTGGAGCAGCTACCTAGTGGTCAGAATCAAGTTCAAGGAGTGATCCAGTCTGCCCAGTCTTCAGTTCTTCAGTTATTCATCAGTACCCACCAGCACAAACACATATAAGACACACACTGGTTGTATTTCCTAAACAAGTCCATTGCACTAGTGAAAAGAGTGATTGTCAGTGTATCTTGGACCAAGTCGAGCTACATGTTGTATTAAAAAGGATGCCAGATGGACCAATAGGATGAAGCAATATCAGAATTTCAGTGACCAGCATTCTACTAACATCATCTCAGAGCTGCTGATGTTATGTATCCAGTATCTGAGAAAGTTACATTTAAGATTCTAAGATACATTTTTTTCTGAGTCTAAAATAGACGTTTTGTGCACATAATAGTTGGGTTTGAGTGTGATGTCATCATGTTACGCTGTGTAATTTGTCTGTCTCTGTAATGTTGTGTGAGATTTTGTTCATGTTATTTGGTGTGATTTTCCAGACATTTTCTACAGTTTATATACTTTTGACAGTTTTTATTTGTATGGGTTTAATTCTGTCTTCCCAGCGTCATCAGTCTGACAGGGACAGTGCTCAGGACTCAGCAGGCAGTGGATCTTCTAACCAGAAAACATGGGAGATTCTAGCCTGGTTCACCTTACAGGTTCAAACACAAACACAACTATACCAGATAATTCAGCGCCGAATGTGATAATTATATTTAAAAATATGGAGACTTATTTTAACTATGTGGAGCGATGGAGGTGATATATCTAAACATTTAAAACGGAAGAAATGGTAATTATTGGTAAGTTTTATTAGAAATATAATCATTTGTGCCCTAATAGCTGGTATTTCCTCCTTTGGCCGAAACTATGTCAATTAGATGTTTCCTATAACAATTTGACATCATTATCATCATCAACAACAACAACAACAACACAGCTTCCCCACTGTGTCTGTTTTCCTGTCACCTCCACCATATGTTTTGTTTATGATATAACAGCACCTGGGTTCATTTTGCCCCTTAATTTTGACCCCAGCACTAGAGGAGAGGGGGAGGAGGTATGAAGTCCCGTGCAGAGAGCAGGGTTGCCAGGTGCAGTAAAAAAAGAAAAAAGAAAATCCATCTCCAAGTCTGTCTAAAACCCCCTACAGGATCTGAAACCCAAAATCTAAGGTTCACAGAGTCTGAAGAAAATATTCAAGCTGTATATTTAATAAGAACAACCAGCACCTTAAATCTCATGCCACCTTAAATCACATACCACATTAAATACCATATTTTATAATCTATACTGTTTTGTTTACAGTGTTGTTATTATATTTATTATGTGTTTAATATTATAACCTAATGATCTGTGCAGGGAGAAGAAGGAGTATGTGAAATGCTTGCAGAACTGCACGACCATTCTTTGTCAAAACAAAACTCTGATCGAGGAGCTCAGAACGTTATTAGACCTTTACTCTGTGAAAACAGGTTAATGAAGCTGCACTGTGCAGCTGAACTGTGTTTGAATATTTTGACATTTTGTTTTTTATTAGGTTATTTGGTTTGTTTTTGATTATTTACTTTCCTTCCCCTTTTTACCAAATGTTCTAGTATTCCCATAACCACGTTTATCATAATGGGCTGTCTGTAGCAGAATTGGGCAACACTGCAGGGAGTCAGAGACCAACAATTCAAGGCAGACCAGCCTAAGAAGTTAACGATTAAAAGATTTTCATGAAGAATCTTAATTGGGTTTTGCTTTGTAGTTCAAATTGTGGCAAATGTATCCTAAGAAATGGTCCTGAATAGTTCTGTGTCTAAAATCAAGAACTTGGCTTGAGTTTTTCCTACATTTGGCTTTAAGGTTCATTGTACACTGATCAGCTAAACATTATAATGGTCAGGACCTCATACAGGACCACCACAGAGCAGGTTTTCTCAACACTGCAGGGACACTGACGTGGTGGTGTGTTAGTGTGTGTTGCACTGGTATGAGTGGATCCGTGTTTAAACACCCTGTCCATTCACTGTCCATTCTTAGACACTCCTGCCTAATTGCACTAACTTGAATATGTAAAATTAGAGACAGAAGCTCATTTGTTTCTGCACAGTTTGTGTTGGTCATCCTCTAGTCCAGGGGTCACCAACCCTGGTCCTGGAGAGCTTCCTGCAGGTTTCAACCTCAACCCAAATTAACCACACCCCATTCAATCAAGAATTTCTGAAGGCAGTTATTAGTTGGATCAGGTGGGCTGCATTAGGGTTGAACCAAAAATCTGCAGGAAGGTAGCTCTCCAGGACCAGGGTTGGTGACCCTTGATCTAGTCCCCATGTCAGGGGCGAGCAGAAAGAATAAGAACGAGGGTGTGGAGGCAAATGCAGGGGAAGATGATTTAATAAAGAAAAACAAAGCTTGGAAACAAACAAAACCTGGGAATATTAACTAATACAAACATGGTAGGTAACCAAACAAAACAACTCTGCGCAACTCTGGGGGGTGTAAAACTAGACTCCCTAAAGTCAAAGAAGGAGAGGGACCAGAAAATCAAACAGACAAGACAGACAGGACCAGATACAGACAGGGAACATTCAGAACTTGGACTGAGGGGACAAACAGGGACAGGAACAGACACAGGAACTAAAATGGGAACAGATATGGGTACTAACACTGAACTAAATTGAACTGAACTAGACAAAGGTTGACATAAGGGTGAGGACAAGGGTACAGATGTGGAAAATCGTATGGGCCCAGATCTGGTAAAAGTCCCAAAAGTCCGTGAAGCCAAACTGGGCCCAGTTCTAGAGGTGGACTCCACTTTCTGAGCATGAGATGGAGCTGTGGTTTCCAGGTCCCGGACTGGCTCTGGAGATGTAGCTGTGGTTTCCAGCTACCGAACTGGATCTGGCTCTGGAGATGGAGCTGACGATTCCAGGTCCTGGACTGGATCTGGATCCGGAGCTGTGATTTCCAGCTCCTGAACTGGATCTGGATGCAGATCTGGAGCTGTGGTTTCCAGCTCCCGGACTGGATCTGGAGCTACGGTTTCCAGCTCCCGGACTGGATCTGGAGCTACGGTTTCCAGCTCCCGGACTGGATCTGGAGCTTCGGTTTTCAGCTCCCGGACTGGATCTGGATCTGGAGCTTCGGTTTTCAGCTCCCGGACTGGATCTGGATCTGGAGCTTGGGTTTTCAGCTCCCGGACTGGATCAGGGCGGCTTGGCTCCGCCCTCCAGAGAGGTTCGCAAGGGCTTGGCTCCGCCCTCCAGAGAGGTTCGCGAGGGCTTGTCTCCGCCTTCTGGATAGCGCCAAACGGGGATACAATGGCGTCGCACTCCCTCCTCGCCTTTTGAGAGGCAGCACCTGGTCTCTTAGCAACCCTCGTTGCCAAAACCGTCCCTCCTCGCCTTTTGAGAGGCAGCACCTGGTCTCTTAGCAACCCTCGTTACCAAAACCGTCGCTCCAGGTGCTGCCTTGATGGGAGCTGCCAGCGCGTGACCCATACGCCCTCAGCGGCGCAGGCTCAGAGGTGCTCCCTGCTGCAGCCCACAGGGCTCGGGGAGCTGGCTCCGCTGAAGCTGCTGGGGTATGGGGGCTAGGCTGGACAGTCCTTCGCACATAGCTCAGGAACTGCTAGACATCTGCCATGTCCTTCAGCCCAGACCCCCCCCCCCCCATTAGCTCTGTCCCAGCTCGCTTCCTCTCTTGCCATGTCAGGCTCAAGAGTTGCAGAGCCAACTCTTAACCCCCCCCCCAAATTTTCCCCACCGCTACAGGGGTAGGCGTCAGGTGAGGGGGTGACCCGAGCATGCCGCTTATGGCGCCTCCTCCGACCGCTGGGTTCAGCCATGTCCTGCCACCGCGACCCATCCCCAAACGGCCTGCTACGATACGCCAACCTGCTCCCAACAAAACTGGGAAACCCCGCTGCCTCCACAGGTTTGGTCAGTCCTTATGTCAGGGTCGAGCAGACAGAATAAGAACGAGGGTGTGGAGGCAAATGCAGGGGAAGATGATTTAATAAATAAAGAAAAACAAAGCTTGGAAACAAACAAAACCAGGGAATACTAACTAATACAAACATGGTAGGTAACCAAACAGAAACAAAAGGACTGACCAAGAAAAGACTGAAACAAAGGGTCTTAAATACAAAACAGTGGACACACCTGAAACTACTGATTACAAAGGGGCATGGTTACAAATGAGACACAGGTGGGAATGGGCAGAGCAAGGGAGGAGACAGAACCAAAACAAACAAACCATGTGCTAAGGAGCACATAGGGGAAACTGACAGGGAAGACAGGGCTCACAAGTGACAGACATGACACCCCACAGGATGCTGTCAGGTGGATGGACTGTTCACAGTGCAGCAGTGTCACTGAGGGGTTTAAACACAGTTCTGCTGAGTCTGGTCCACTTTTATCAGCACAACATACACTAACACACCTGCACCATGTCAGTGTCACTGCAATGCTGAGAATGACCCACCACCCATATAACACCTGCTCTGTGGTGGTCCTGGTTTTAGTGGTGTTTTCTTTTCTTTTCTTTTTTTCTTTTTTTTTTTTGGCTAAATCTGTTATTGAGACAGTGAAATCTGGGAACACACCTATACTTTTACACTGTTTTTTAGAAAACGGGAAGAAATTAGCAGTCGATTTTGATAAGTAAATTTTAATAAATGCTTTTTTCAGCCTCTGTACAGCTTATGGGAGCGTTTTTATTGCTTGTTTAATTTGGTGGGCTGTTTCACTAAGCAGAGGTTCTCAGTTACTCAGATAACCTAAAGCCCAAAGTTCAGGACTGTCCAATTAGAATGCCCATGATCTTGATTCTATTCTTCTGTGAAGTTAACCCAGGGCTAGACTCACAAAAGCAGTTTATAGCTTAATTTTACAGCTCATCAAAAGATGGATTTCAAATTTTCCTTACATTTTTTCTTAAATATACATTTTGCCCCAGTTTTCCTCCCCAATGCGCATGATGAACCACCCCTGACACAATGCTCTTGATTCGGAGGGTGAAGACAAGCACATGCTTTCTCCACAACACACAATTTCAGCCTCCGCCTCACTGCATCATTAGTGAGATGCCAAAGCTCTCGGAGGAAAATGCCAGGTCCCCAGCTCTCATACAACAGCTAACAGACGCCTGTGCCGACCAGCATTGCACTGGGTGTGATGTGGGTGGAGAGTGCCACCTAGAGAGAACATGGTCAATTTCACTTTTTAGGGTTTTGTCAGTATTATAATTTATAAATGACACATCTTTGTTCAGAACATGGTCATGGTCATCTATGATTAGCTGCAGGTTGTGAGTGTGATTGGTTGTGCTGTCCAGCATTCTCCAGGCGGTCTTCAGTGAAGAAAATAATGGACATCCATAATATTTATATGGACAGGAGTGAAGCATAGTTGACAAATAAAAATGAATGTAATGATTAATGGACTCTTATTACAGTACGATACTTATTAAATATGTCCAGCATTAGTTTTGAGGTGTCACATATTCCTTTATTCTTGATATATTTACAGGAACCGCTCCCTTCAATAGTCATGTGAGGAAGTTATTTATTACCTTAGATGAGCTCTTCCTACATGGCGAAACATTATGAACAAGTAGGACAGGCAAGTGTGTGTGTGTGTGTGTGTGTGTGTGTGTGTGTGTGTGTGTGTGTGTGTGAGTGAGTGAGTGAGAGAGAGAGAGAGAGAGAGAGAGAGAGAGGTATTGTAAGCTGTCTGTTTGGATAGAGTTACTAGGAAGTGCACACACCTGAACTGGCTGGACCTGGGCTGTGCTTCTCGCCCTGGTTTGATTCATTCTCTACTAATCATCACCTTTTTCCTCAAAGGACTTTATTTCACAAAGGCTGTGAGTTTGTAATTGAGATGGCAGATTTTCCTGGGAAGGTAAACACTGAAACAAGCTCACCTCAGACTCAGACAACATCATGGCAAATAACAAACATAGCTGTGGACTTGAACTTCTTCAAGACTATTCCTGGGATCCTCTTGATTGCAGAGATTGTGAGTCAAAAAAGCCTTAACTGTTACTGTCAACATTGTGTAAATGTATGTGTTTCCTCTGTTTTCAGCCTCATCTTTACACTTTCATCTCTATCTGACTTTCTGCCCCTGTTTGCCATCTGGCTCGGGGGCATGCATGGCTGATCTTCCCGATGGCTTGGACAGTCCTCTGAGAATTCAGACATCACCATGACAGAGAAGTTAGAGAAGGAACAGATGAATAGTAGCACATTTGCCTTTTAAGCACATATCTGCAACACCTAACAAAGTCTATTTCCAGCTTTTTCACCACTGCGAACTGGAACCTACAACCTCGCCCATACAGTCTTCTGTAACAGTTGCCGTAAGATGTTGCAAATACAATTTATGCAACACATTTCTATGCTGTTTATCCTGAGATGAGCTTTCCAACATTAAAACATTCATATTAAAAGGTGGTAGAAACTTCAGCCTCCTGCAGATGCCGTTGCACAAGGACAATCTCTATAAATAACTGCAGGGTGTGCAACAGGTCTCGTTTCACTGTGTGGAAAATCTGATCATAAAGAAGATGTTATTAACCAGCAATTGCATTTAGGCATGCCAAAGGCCATGGTGTGAAGGAAGGAGCTATGAATCCCAGTTTACAAGAAATTATCCTCAGAATTGTGGCTGAACAGGGATAAACAGGGACTGTCTGGGTGTTTCACAGCTTGTGAATTAAAATCACTTCACTTCCAGGCAAGAATTGCTTCTAGAAGTCACCAAAGGTTGTTCACCACCAATTTCTGAAAGATCCTCAACAGGTGAGCAGCATGACATGCAAGAGGACTGCATTTCACCTTTGGGCCACAATGGGAATTTCCTGTAGATTTTTGCCACAGTTGGTAGAATGATGAACGAATGCTTCAATACACTTCCTTCACACTATGGCCTTTGGCGCCCAAATTCAATCCCTCCTTTAACCAATTAAAAACATCTGCTTCAAATGAGGCATGCACTGCACACCCTGCAGGTATTTTTAGCCCAATCATCTTCGCACAATGCCACCTGCAGGAGCCTGAATTTACTACCACCTTTAGACACAAGGTCACTAATTTTTATATGGCAAGCTTGTATGATTTAATAGTGCAAATATGCTGTGTTAGCAAGATGATATCTATAACGTTATCTGTGCAATAAAAATAGTTGTTGTGAATATTTACAGGGTGAATATGTTCTTATCTTGTTTCTTTGGGAGGGTGACTAACTTGACTTACTTAAGACTAACTCTGCTGGGTGGTGGCTGCACTTTAGCCTTTCTCTTTCTCACAGTGAGTGTGAATACTTCAAATCAGTGCTTTATTATAGCAATAATAGGTGGGAGAATGTAATATTTGGGACAAGTGGCATAAACACATGGCTCACGATGAAAAACAGGGTGAATTTAGGGTGAATGTGCTATATAGCAGTAAGGGAAAACTAAAACCAGAAGCATGTTTTAATTAATTCTGTTTAATGGCATAAAATGCTACATTTGTACCTGTGTTCTCACTGCCCCGTGCTCTATTAAACACTAAACTCCAAAGCTGACAAACCAGGAAATAGTGTGATTGGCAAACAAACCTTTGTCAGTTGTCAGGTTTCTTTTTTAACATGGTGTCATAATGTTTGTGTACAATTTTCTTTCACACCTTGAGCAACCACAGCCCTTCCCTGAGCAAACTATAGACTGTTGACTGTCTCAAGTGTGCATGACTTCTCATATCTTCTTATTCTAGTTTCTCAGCTGTGCAACATTAAATCTGATGCACATCAGTAAACCTGTCAGAGATTGGCTGGAATTTAAAGAACAGAATGATCCACTTTCTGAATAATCTGGGGAAAATCCAGATAAAATACACAGTGTATTTTTACTCACTGACAATGGAATGGGATGGTTGAAATGGAATGAAGCTCTCTGTGTGTGAATGTAATAAAAAATGGAAGTGATGACAGTATTAGAGTTAAAGGATAAGTTTATTTGGGGAAAACTGTACAATTGGGCATGGAGGCATACAGGTTCATCACAGATGTTGTAGCAGGGTCTTATAGGCTGCCAAATCTGTAATCCCAGCTGGTCTCTTAAATGCCAAGGAAGTGTTGCAATACATTTCCTGGGAAACCCTTGCTGTGTTTTGGGGAGCATTATCCCGCAGAAGCCCTGCCATGAGAGGCAACACGTGGCCGCAGGATGTGCTGCATATGTCCCTGCGGTGTTAGTGTCCCTTCATTCACTAGTAGGGGTAACCAACTGTCACATGCAATGGCTCCCTAGATAATGGCACCAGCACCTTTTGCTTCCCAGCAAAGACAGGACTAAAGCATTTACTATGAGACCTCAATACCTGAGCCCGACCATTTTTCACAATATGATTCCAGTCCATAGCAGTCCAGCGTTCTCTTTCATGACACCACTGCAAACAAAGGCAATGAAGTCTTGGTCAGAACAGTGTAGATAGTAGGCAGTTAGTTAAAACAACTATCTGGCTTCTATCCATTAGGTCCCCTCAAAGTCTACTGGCATGTTTAGCATCTGTCACCCAAGAGGTACACTACCCAAAAGTAGCCTCTCAGAGCTTTTTATAGGGCAGTGAGGGAAGTATTTTATGTGCTCTTGTGCGAATATCCAGTATCTAATGAGATCACACCTGTAATTTATAATATCTGCCTGAGAAAGAACAGCATGTCAAGTTTAGTGGCTTGTAGGTACATTAAGGTATCTTTCTTTTTCTCTTGCTAAATAATCTGAATCATGAAAGTCACACATGTATTCTAATCTGGCTTTAAGAAGTGATCATTAACTGTAAATTAACCAGGAACTATCTGATCTGTCACAATATGGATTTGTGGTCTAGGTACTTCTGCTCTTCTTCAGTTTCCTTCTTTGCACAGACCTATTTGTTGTACTGTATGTCAGTACTCAGGTGTCATGCCCTTTGGATATGGAATCATGCCACGAAAAGAAATCTGAGACCATTCACAGATAAATAATGGATTTGGCCTAATGCTCTTCATTGTACTAAATGGTGCTATTACTAACACTTTATGTGCAAGCAGTGTAGCTGAGGAGACAATAACCACCCCAACTAACCTATAATAGTTCATCTATGGTGGCTTGTTGGGGTTAGTTTAGTTATGACTGTGTCAAGGGGTGTGGGAAGAGGAGCCCACCAAATTCAAAACGCTGCATGAATGTGCCCAGTGGTGTTCCCCCCCAGTCTCCAGTCTGAGGTAAGGAAATACTGAGATCTATGTGTGACAACTAAAAGTGCATGTGTCGAGTTTCTCTCCTCTCTCTCCGCAGGTTTTAGGCTTGCTGGTATGGGCTCTAATCGCCAGTGCTGCCTACCAATTGATCCCGGCCTATGGCTGGGTGATGTTTGTGAGTGTGACGCTGTGGATTCTCTCCATCATTCTGTTCATCGTGCTGTTTCTGAACTTGCAGCAGACACTGACCTCTGTGCCATGGCCGTTAGTGGTGAGTAACTACATCACAGTTTGGTATTATTTGGATGGTGGGTCATTTTCATCATTGCAGTAACACTGTTGCATTGGAATGAGTGAATCACACACAGCAGTGCTGCTGGTGTGTTTAAACACCTCGTCACTGCTGGACTGAGAATAGTCCACCATCCAGAAATATCCAGCTGAGAGCATCCTGTGGGCACTGATGAAGGACTAGAGGATGACCACTACAAACGGTGCAGAAACAGATGAGCTTCTGTCTCTGACTTCACAACTACAAGTTGGAGCAACTAGACAGCCATGTCTAATAAAGAGGACAGTGAGTTGGTGTTTAAGTACACCAGCAGCACTGCTGTGTCTGATCCACTCGTTCCAGGGCACACACTAACATGCCACCACCATGTCATTGTTACTGCAGTGCTGAGAATGACCGACCATCTACACTGTGTTGGTCCAGTGAGGTCCTGGCCAGTGAGTGAGATGTTAACAAAGCCACTCAGATTAGAATTATTTGAAATGATGTACTGTATAGAAGTTCTCCACTTCTTTTGGAGTGGTGGTGATAGGACCCAATGGTTGTAATGTCTAATGGTTGTACTACGTAAGACCATCCAAATTGGGTATGTAATGCTGAGAGTGGGAGAACAGTGTACCCTTTATTACATTACATTACACTGCTTTAATTATGCAGAAAATCAGTGGAACCTGTGAATGTAAACTGGGAAGCATTTAATCCGATAAATCAATCTGTCTAATTTCCTCTTTTGCTTTCTCTTCACAGCTGATGGTGTTTTATGGTGTATCAACTGTCTTGTATTTCACTGCCTTTATTGCCAACGCAGCTTCAGTCTCTCTGTATATACTTGGTTATCACTATAATCATATGGCAGCTGCTGCGGTGAGTGATGGCATGTTCACTCATTCATTCAGTCACACACTACATTATAAACTTTTGTGCAAGACTGTTGGATTACCACAGTTTTGTCAACCAGGCTATTAGCAGTCACAAAGGGGGGAAATCATTGAACATAGCAGAATATAAAGGCCTTAAATCCCTCAAACCACAGTCCCATGTAAAATATGCTGAGAATTTCAAACACACCGTACTTTCTTATTTGAGTTCAGTTTCGTAATGGTAATCCTTCACACAGGCCCACATTGGAATCCCTCCCCGATAACTGTGGGGTGTAACTGATGAGTGCTTTGTGTACACTCCTGAAGCACTGGCGGGCTTATCTGTGGCAGCCACAGTGATGAATATGACATCATATTACACACTTGTGTCAGGTGACACCGGCACTATGCCCTACATTTCCCTAAACTAACGCTGAAAGGAATCTGAAGATGGCGTTTAAAGGGTTTAAACAACTAGCCCTTATCTTTACAAGGACCCTAGGTCCTGTGATATAGTCGTTTAAGTAGAACATTCACAATACAGCCACAGTGCCCACTCTTCTTGCTTTATTTTAAGTTTTCTAACAGCGTCAAACCTTGACATTTGACATATTAGTTGACTATCTGATAGTTAAACAAAGCATGCAGTTAATCTTGTGGAGCAGTAGCTATGGTTTATGAGGCTTTTAAGAAACTGAGTCACAGTCCACTGTACAGAGTTCACCAGGACATTATAAATGTGCAATATCCTGTTGGGGAAGAATGTTGCCATCACAGCATTGGCCCCATTGCTCAAAAACAAAGTCAAACATGTAATAAGTAACAGATCATCTCCACTTTAGCAGTTGGTGTAACATAATAGTAACACCACCATGTACCAAGTTCCCTGTGGTAGACCACAATTCAGTTTGGTGGCTACCAGCCTACACTAAGCTGTGTACAAATGTAAGCCAAATCAACCAAATGCCATGTATGGCTAATATATATGTACAAGCAGGAGTAACTTGCACCTTACACACATATATAAATAAATACAGCACCTTAAACCTTTTATGGTAAAAGTCTTAGTCACCTAACAGGGTTCCCACTCCTTTAAAGCACATTTTCCATGGCGTTTTTCATTCATGACAATAAATTGGTTTTACGTTAACTGTATGTATTATTTACCACGTGAAGGTTTTTGGTTTTGAGCTGCTCTTGGGTAAAGTTATTTGGATAGTGTTACTTTAGTACAGAGTTAAATGATTCAGTTGTATTTTAGTATTTGAAGTTCTCTTAAATCTAGTCTAATTATCTAATGTTTCTCATTTTACACTGATCAAGTTACTGTTGCTGGCAAATGTCAGATAATGTTGCTTGTTTCAATTACATGACCAAACACATTAATCTCCACTCACTCACTGCACAGCCTGCAGCTCCTTCTTCAGCTGCTTACACTCCTTGAAGCCCCTCAAGCACAACTTTGAAAGAAAAACAAAAAGCATTCAGGGTCGGACCGAATTGGATCCCATTTACTTTTTAGGGCACTAAGGAGTGTCAGCCATCAGAAACTGGAATTCTAATGTAATTTTGAGGGCATTATAATCTCCCACAATTCAATGATGATGTGTAATAAACATCGTAATTGAGTATGAGCTGTTAAGTTTTTGTGAAGGATTATTCCATGAACAGCACACAGCTTTACTAACTTTAATTAAGAATTCAGTGTGTGTGGTTTAATCATGGCTCACACTCATGTGTTTGTTAATGTGACCAGTGCTGACACACGTTGCTGATGGGAAAGAGTCCAAATTCTTCTGTTTCTATACTTCTTAGTGAACTCAGTCATAGTGTAGTAATGTTGTTTGTATCAATTGTAATATTAGTGTTTTTAAGACTGAATATACACAAACACACACGTATATGTATATTTTAATAGGCCCTGGAAATGAGGTCTAAACATAAATAATTGCTGAAAGGTACCAAACTCGATTGAAAATCTGTTCAGATGCAGTTTGTATTTTCTATCTAGAATGTATTTAATCTCTTGTTTTTTTCTTTCCCAGTTTTTTGGCATTGTGGTGACACTAATATACGGTGCTAGCACTTTCTTCGCATACCTGGACTGGAGGGGAGACGGGGGAAATGCAGCCACCAGCACAGTGCCTGTGTAGCAACATGCAACCTCCCTCCAGCTAGAGACTGTATTCTCTAACCGTGTCCTGAAGGAGACTAGGATAACACACTGAGGCTGAGGCTCAAGCCTTAGTTCACTGGTATTTGATGTAGAAGCTGAGCACGGGGCTGATCTGAAATGTATGAAACTGTAAATGTGTGAACTGTGGGCATTGTGATGTGCTATTGTGCTTTAAACTTCTGTGTTTTACTTACACTGTATGCTGGCCTTGAATGTGATGGGCTGAGAATCTTACTGTTGAATTATTTTGAAGTATTTAACATATAAGTAACACTGAACCTGGGGAAAATACGTCTTTTATTTTCACTTTTTCACACAGTCATATTTAAACACTGCTAAACAAACATGAACTCTCAAGATAAAAATTCACACACTAAATCAAAAGAGGTGGTGGAACCCAAGTTCAGGCCATAGAAACGTCAGCAAAATAGAGCACATAACTGAATGAGAGCCCCCAGTATGCAGTGGCATACAAAGGTTTAAGCACCCTATCTAAAAGTTCTGTTACTGTGAATGCATTAATGTCAGTAGAAGATTAACTGATTTCCGAAATACCTAAAAGATGGAACTTTTTTGTGCATTTTTATGGACAGGAAAGGAAAGGAGAAACATATAAATATTTGGCAACCCAAAAGTTTGAAGCTCTCAGACAACTTGTACCAGGTCCCAGATGAGCTTTATAAATTCTGTACTGTGCAGTGAAACCTGCACAAATATGGCCTTTTTGGTAAAATCATTGAAACAAAGCCTTTCCTTCATGAATTTTCACAAAATTCACTGTCAGAAATGTTCAAAACGAGTATCTAAACAAGTCTGATACATTTTACGATCTTTGTGGAAGAATCTGACTTTTTTCAAGGAAGAGTTTGAAAATCCCAACAGCAAGGTGTTTATAAGCTGTGGTACTTGCAAAGTGAAGGTGTTACTAAGTTCTGAGCAGGCTCGGTGCCAAAACGTTTGCTTCCATTTCCTTTTTGTTATTTTGAAACTGTTAAATGACATAAATGAAAGAGCTTGCTTTAAACATTAAAGAAATGTCATCTTTAAGCCATTTGGTAATCCTGTTTTTAACTTGCATTGCTATTCACAGTAACAGAAATGCGATCAGGGGTGAGCAAATGTTTGCTTGATGTGTGTATGTGTGAGTTGAGCTATTCATCAGCAACTGAGAAAGAGGGAAATGCACTAAACTCTATAAGACATTACATTTTGGTAAAAAATGTTTGAAAAAGGCCTGTTCAGTGCATACGCCCACTTCTTTCCCCCAGAATGCACACCACAGTCATTGAGATGCTCTCAGCAACAAGCGTTTTTTTGCTTTGTACAATAACCTGTTCACAATACCTCCAAGATAAACCATTCAATAGCAGGCGCATTACATGGTTCTCTCTCTGGATTTCAGAAGCCCTTTTGATTAATGAGGTGCAAGTAAATATTTGCAGTCTTACTCGTAACTGATAGAACACAGGGAGGTGCTAAAGAGAGGTGAGAATATGAAAATGTTCCTCAGTAAATGCAGACACCTCTCAACCTGTACAACAGATCAGGAAATAGCATGCATGCTACAACAGCTTTACTCTTACTACAGCAGATACTACATCCACTTAAATCAAGTTAGTATCGCTACAAAGTTATACAGACTAAATTAAAACTGGAATCTCCTGGTAAACGTTTGAAATACTGGCAGGAACCACAAAAAAGCAGTCTAATGTCTAATGTCAAGTTTAAATAAGCGGCAGAGTGAGGGGGTGGCCAAAACTCATGGCCAAGAGAACGCTGGCTAATCTGAACGTTGTAAAATGTTTAATGAATCGAATATTAATCTCTCCACGTGCACATTCCCCCCTTAACTTTGGTAATAATATTGGTTGAGATGCGTGACTTAAATCTTCATAGGCAAGCATGGTTCTGGACATTTGGGCTAAGCCCCGGATGGGTAAACTGTCCGGTTCCAACCCTGGTTTAAATATTAAACCAAAGCAAACACATGGTCCCCATCATTTAGATTGTATGGCAGCAAACCAAGCTCATGAACCTGGATCAAATCTAACCAACAAGACATGGATGAAAGAGCAGAAATGAGACATTGGGGTTGTTATGAAATGAGGGTGATGTAGACATCATTACTCCTTGGCTCAATGGGAGCCTGTCGATGTACTGGAAGCGAGTGTTGTAGAAGAAGCTGAACTCAAAGGTTTCACCACCAGACTTAGATCCAGCCCTCGTCCCTCACGTTCCTGCAAACAAGGAAGACATGAACACATGCCATAGCCAGCAAATGGATTCCAGTGGGTTCCAAAATTATGGACACCATTATCAGGCGTCCTGAGTTTACATCGTCTGTTAAAAAAAAAAAACATGACCAACAAGACCAACTTACTACTTGCAAGCTTTTGAGTCAAGATCAGAAGTCATGTGTTAAAATACGTGAAAGATACTTTTCTATTTGTATTTTGTGCTTTAAGTATTTTATTGTGAAGCATATTGTGGCTTTGTCTTGGGAAAGTACCATGTAAAAACTGTGATTACAGTATTAGAGAGAAAGTTTATTGGTGGGAAATGCACAATTGAATGTAGGCTCAAGTACCCTGTTGGCCCTCTATTCTGGATAAAAGAGGAGATATGGTTGGGCATGGAGGCGTACAGGTTCCATATGGCATCCTACAGCACATTTGCCCACAGATTTTACAGCTGTAGCTCCTACACACTCCACTCCACACCAAAGGCAAGACTGAAGCGTTCACAAGGCCTCAATACTCAATACTCCTCAAGGCCGAATCCCAAACATAGATCTGTCGCTAAAAACAAGATGGTTCCAGGCGTGTTTGTTATGTGGCTCCTCATGTACCAACTGCACCCAACACATTCTAACCGCTTGGTCACAACAGCCTAGATAGCAGGCAATTTGTCAAAACAACAACCTGTTGCTACTGGATCTGTAGTGGTTTATGAAGAATTCTTAAAATTGTTGGAGCATAAGATGTGATTCCCCTGTCTGAGATATTTTATGAGTACTGGGCCAATGAGAATAGTTCTGACACCAAGATGTTAGCAGCAGAGCCCTATTAGTTGGGAGGTGGAGCTACCACAGAGCTGACTTGTTCCACTACATCTCACAGGTAAATGTTGCACACGGATGCACAGACCTATCCATGTAATGTGAAGGAAAACGGGTCTCATCAGACTAAGTGCTCTCCAACTGCTCCAACGACCAGTTCTGATACTTGTTCATAAGAACAAGGTTCATCTGGTCTGGGGTTACACATTATAAGAAATGCGTCCAGCAGCCCGTCTTTCCATATAACTAAGATGGAACAGCCTTTGTTGCCTTCACAAATCAATGATACTTGGGCAACCCTTTCTTAATGGTTTGTGGTTTGTCCTTGGAGTGCAGTCAGTAAATATTCCCCACCATAAATATCACATGAAATCTCAGTATAATAAAAAGTTACTTACTGCCCTGTAATCAATAAACATCTCTTTAAAGGCCATGAAGTCTGTAAAAGTGAGCAGCATGTCAAATATATCCCCCGAGACTTCATCTTTATGTTCCCTAAAACAGAAAAATGAAACAGAAAACACAGAGAGAAAGTCTAAATGAGTGCAACAGCACACAGCACATATATCTTACAACTGTAAGTAACACACGGCAATTTCATAAAACAATGGGTCTCAAGAAGTCCAGAGTAAGAGATTGGGGTGGACAACAAGGCAAAGACATCATGTCTGCAGATGTTTTCATGATACACAATTTCTATTGTCATATTCTGATGCACTGAACTAATAGCACCACGCTGAATCAGATAAAACAAGACTTATGTTTCCTTTGTCAGGATGCATGCAATTTTTCTGTTTACCTCAAAAGCATACTTTTCCATGTTTGATTACAATATTCATACAATATGTTGTCATGTTAGCTAACCCTAGCACAGATGAAACTATTTTACTGCAAAACAAGAAAGTCTGTGAGTGATATCACATTAAAAATATGTTATAGATAAAAAAAAAACTGATAGGACAAAGCCTCTTTCATTGGAAAACTTGGATAATTAAACAGTGTAAAAAATGTTGAACACAAAGGCCTGGTTATGCACAGCACTATGATTATATTCACTAACATTTGAGAATTTGCATATTGTAATTCTGTGGCGGACTACCCGAGCCTTATGCAAAGGTTTGGATGCCCTTGATAAAAAATTTTTTTTTTTTGGATTTTCTAAGTGAAAAAAAGGAATAAATCCTCTGCAGAAAACAATAAACATTTGTTATAGTAAAATTCCTATTTATTTTTATGGAAAAAGAATTTCTTTATTTACTTTCTTACTTACAGCAATAATAGGATATATATAATGAGGAACTAAATAGTATTTCTGCTTTAAAATCTACAGAAATGTGTCTATGTAGAACAGGTGTAGACAATCAACAGGTAAGTTGAATCAGGTGTGCTTGAGCAGGAGGAGCACAAAGCTGCGCAGGAGTCTGGCACTCCAGGACCAGGATTTCCTACCCCTGATGTAGAGGATGTGAACTTAACACTTGGAAAATCAACACCACGTTTAATTTGCCCCGGGGTGCACAAACATTTAAAACTGTGTTGCATTTTCTTGACTTACCATTTCAGCTAATGATCTGTTTAATTGTTGATCAGTAAAACCCACAAAGAGATATCCCGGTCAAGGGTTCTCAACCTTTTCCACCTCATGACCCACCTGTTTATAACTATAACAGTCCACAAGAAATAAAATAAAACTCAACTTATGTGGAATTGTTTCTGCCTGTTAAGTGCTACCTCTGAAAATGTGAGAATGGAGGTCTGAACAACAACCTACAAAACAGCAAGTCTTTATCTAAACATCTGTCCCAAATGTACGTCACAAAGATGAGCAGTGATGTGTTTCTAACATCAGACAACATGTCTAGTTACAAAAAGTTGCCTCTATATATGTCAGACTCCATGTCAACAAAATGTCTACTCACACTATCATATCTGATTACTATAGTGGGTTATAGTATCAGATGAATGTTTGTGTTATCTGAGGAAGAGTGTCATCATTCTCTCATTGTTTATATATTTTACTGCATCAGGTGCTGCAGCAATATTGTCTCAATTTGTTAACATTTAATTCTCCTTGTGTTTCTTCTGCTTATGTTATTATTGGATCATTTCTATTCATGTTTATAATGTTTCAGTTTGAACATGATTGATCTCTCAATTTTTGCTTATGCAATTTTTTTTTTATTTTAGGATTTACTGGCCCACTATGGACTAATGCCTCCCCCTGAGGATGGGCTTGGAGACCATTAGAGAGTGCTTCATGCCCCACTGGTGGTCCCCAGCCCACAGAGTGAGAAAATCTTCCTAGATAATATTCACAAACAGTACCAGTGAAGCCATAAATGTACAGCTAATACTGCTTGTTGGTTTTTATTTTTTAAATGCTTCCAAAATAAGATCGAAAAGTGTTTGATTAAATAAACGAACTAAACTTAAATTAGAATGTGCTTGTTTATATGTGTCAGATTCTCAAATAAAAAAAAAAAACAATGATAAGTAATATAATGAACCACATTTCCAAGTGAATGAATAATTCTAAACAACTTACGTCAGTGAATGAGTGAAATCATTCATGTTAAACCCGGGAATTCGCTCTGTCAGTTGTTCTTCTAGATACTTCTCCAAGAGATCAACCTAATAAAATACACAAGAACATCATATTACTAACGAAACCCTCAATCGTGAGAAATTGATGTGTGCAGCAAATTAAAAGGAAAAAAATGCAGCTTACATATTCATTAAAAATGGGCGTGTAACTGAGACGATTCTCTTCAGAGTCATCAAACTCCAGGTAGTATTTCTCCAGGAAAGACTGCTGAAGATTCTGGAAGTCATCTTCTGTGAAAAGAGTTCAGTCTCATTTATGTGGATTTTCACACTGAGAGCACAGCAGTTACCCCACAAAACATGAATGTGTGCTCTGCTCTTCCCGATATGCTTCCCCACTAAGATTCAATTTTCCCAATTACAATGGCATGCAAAAATGTGGGCACCCCAGGTAAAATGACTGCTTTCCTGATGGTGTTATATTTGCTTCCAGAATTTGTTGGAATATCACTGAATCCATTCTTCCTGCTACCTGTTATTTTCCCCACGCCACTGGCTGCAACACCACCCCAAAGCACGACTGATCCATGCTCCTGCTCTACAGTTGGCGAGGCATTATAGTCATGAAATTCTGTGCCCTTTTTTCTCCAAAGATACAGTAGCTTCGCTTAGTTCTATTTTAAACTCAAAAATCCACAGGACTTGTTTCTAAAATGCATCAGGCTTATTTAGATGTTCTTTTGCAAACCTCTGGTGCTGAATGTTGTGGTGAGGACGCATAAGAGGTTGTCTTCTGATCACTCTGCCATGAAGGCCATATTTGTGCAGGTGTCACTGAACAATAGAACAAAGTACTCCAGAGTCTTTTGCAGTTACATTTGCCTTTCTAGCAATCCTACATGCAGCTGTCTCTGAAATTCTTGGACCTAAACTGATCCTGTGAACTGCAACTTCTTAATTACATTCCGAAGTGAGGAAATAACAACAAGAAAATGCTTTGCTATCTGTTTATAGCCTTCTTCTACTTTGTGGCCCTCAAACATTTTCATGTTCAGAGTTTAGGCAGCTGCTTGGAAGAAACCATGGCTGCTGTGTTTGGGATAGGTATTTATAAAGCTCTGACATTTCCATCACCTGACCTTTCCTAATGATGACTGTGAACAAATCATAACCTTAACATGCTAATTAAGAACTGAGACCTCAGACAAAGTAAGTGCTCAAACCTAGTATTCCCACACCTTTGCAAGATACTCCTTTCCTATTTTCACTCTACAATGAAAATAATACACTGGTACTGTTTAAGCTGTTGAAAAGTGTGTTTCCTCTTCAACTTCATGGCTTTTGGTAACAGTACTTTTGACCAGGGGTGCCCAAACCTTTTGATGGCACTGCACTCATCATGTAATGACTGTGATGAAGTCTACACACAGCTTACCCATTATGATATCCTCAATCTTCCCTATTACTGTGTCAAACGCTGCATCAGCACCTGATGATCTGCAAAAAAATAAACATGACTATATGATTAGCTCTAATGATCAAAAAATATAAACAGTCAGCCAGAGGTGTGATGGAGAGCTTTCTGTGCTCCAGAGAACAAGAAGAAGCTGTGCTGCAGAGAAGAAAGCTCTAAGAGAGCTCTAAAAGGAGGACACATCCAGGCTGGACAAATTGATAAAGTGTATTGGCGCTGTAGCTGGCATGAATCTGGACTCTCTGGTGATGGTGGCAGAAAAGAGGACTAAAGGACAGGAAGGAGCAGTAACCAGTAATCTGACCACCATGACACAACCGGACTATGTTCAATAATAGTTCAATACGTGCAAAAATAATGTGCCACACCTCTCCTACTGGACTTTATATATACATTAATTTTTTTTACTGCTTCTAATCTAATGATGCTGCTTCTACATATCTATGTATCTATCTATCTATTGTGTGTGTATTTTTTATTAATAATAATAATACATTATTCAATAATAACAAAACATTATTGTTATTGTTGTTATTATTATTATTACTACTACTGTTACTTCTGTAATGATGCTGCTTTAATGTGTATGTGTGTTTATTTATGTGTGTATGTATGTGTGTTTCTGTGTATGTGTGCATGTATGTATTTGTGTGTGTGTGTATGTACAGTATATGTATGTGTGTGTGTGTGTTTATGTATATGTGTGTGTTTATGTGTATGTATGTGTATATGTGTAGGTATGTATGTATGTATGTATGTATGTGTGTGTGTATGTGTTTGTGTGTGTATATATGTGTGTGTGTTTATGTATGTGTATGTATGTGTGTTTCTGTGTCTGTGTGCATGTATGTATTTGTGTGTGTGTGTATGTATGTACAGTATATGTATGTGTGTTTATTTATGTGTATGTATGTGTGTTTCTGTGTCTGTATAAATGTGTGTGTGCATGTAGGTATTTGTGTGTGTGTATGTATGTACAGTATATGTATATGTGTGTGTGTGCATGTATGAATGTGTCTGTGTATATGTGTATGTATGTATGTATGTGTGTTTGTGTGTGTGTTTGTTTATGTGTGAATATATGTGTGTGTGTGTGTGTGTGTGTGTGTGTGCGCGCATGTATGTATATGCATGTGTGTGTTTATGTATATGTGTGTGTTTATTTATGTTTGTGTGTGTGTGTGCGCGCGCATGTATGTATATGTATGTGTGTGTCTATGTATATGTGTGTGTTTATTTATGTTTATGTGTTTCTGTGTGTGTATAAATGTGTGTGCATGTATGTATGTGTATATGTGTATGTATGTGTGTGTGTGTCTATGTGTGTGTGTGTTTGTTTGTTTGTCGGAATTTATTTTGTGTAATTGTGACCTTGAGAAGATTATTTTGTTCCACCTCATAAACCAGATGTGAAGGACAAAAACCTCCTCGAGTCAGCGAGTCAGTGACTCACCTCGACACAGCAAAGTCCTCTTCCTCCAAGTCCAGCATCTCCACAGAGTCCTCGTGTCCTCCGGGCGGGTCTAAAAGGCAGGGACAGAAGAGCTGTGTTGATTTCACTGAGACTCTAAACGTTCCCCCAACGTCAGACCCGTCCGCCCAGTGTTCACACAGACAGAAACTACAGCTACAGCACCACCAACTACCGCCCCGTGCTGAGTCTTACTCATATTTCTCAACATGTCATGAATAAAGTCCATAAACAACCTCGCTCCTGAAAATCCATCGTAAACAGCTGAGCCGCTGCCACGGCAACGGGACACCGCGCGCCCTCCAAACAGCTCCGGTAGGAACACTCGCTGTGTTTTGGTTCCGGCTCGATTTGGCCTCCCTGTGTTTAAAGAAACGACAGCAGTGTTTGTGGAGAAACGAGTCTGTGATTGATAAACATAGCATTTACTGCCCGATCACAGGGCTCATGTTGTTGGTTTTGCCCCACGTTTTCAAAAAGACCCGTGTTTGTGTGAACAATCACATTCAGCGGCTCAGAAACAGCAAACAAACCCACAGGAACCAGTCTGTCCTGATCACAGCCCTGCTCAAAGCAGGCCCTGTCTATAAAACAACGTTCATTCACCATGAATTTGGACTGATTTACAGATTGATCACTCCCTCTTACACACCCAGTAACTTGCCCAGTGAGGCAACAAACACACACAAATATATGCACACACACACACACACACACACACACACACACACACACACAGATAGCAGTAGAATTTAACATATAGCCAACGAAGGGATGAGAGAACAGAACTAATGTGATCAAAAACAGGACTAATGTTATCAGTACATAGACGTGGCCTAACTCGGTTTTGTTAACAAAATAAATCATTTGTATGATTTTTGTAGCTGTTTGGTTCGGTTCTATCATAATCCATTTACTCGTGGAGCCTGTTTACAGCTGGCATTAATAGTGTTTCGTATAAGGCTAACATCTGGATGTACTTTGACTGAGTCTTTTTAAAACGTATCACTGATGTGACCAGATGAGATCTGATTTGTTTGTTTTTTTCTCAAAAGAATTGTCTGATTCTGACGGTTGTCTGAGGGAGATGGTTTACCTTAGAATAGTTTAAAGTAGTGGTTGTGAATCCTGGTCCTAGGATACCTCTACCCTGTTTGTTTTAGAGTTTTCCTGCTCTAATACACCCAGTTCGGTTCTGCAAGGGCCCTTCACTTAGTTCAGTAGTTGGATCACCTGGGCTGGAATTGGGGGAAACTCTAGATAAGCAATGCAGTGGTACTCCAGGAGCAGGATTTAGGACCACTGCTTTAGAGGGATGGGGGCAGTTCTAAAACACAGCAATAAATGGTTCTCACTTGGTCTGTAACACTGGGACCACCTATGGATCTCGATTGTGAATACATACACACAATGTATGAGACAAAAAGCAAGAGGGAGAGAGAGGCCAAGATGAATTAGTCACAGAAATAAGCACTTGTATCAACTTTTGTTACCCCCGTATTTCAGCTTGACTGATGTTATCCAGTCGCAGGAAAATGCACTCCATTTTCATGTGTATTAAATATCAATGAGATCTGTCTCTGACTACCCTGAATGTGGTTTGTTCAATCGTAATCTGATCACAATTTGTCTTGGGTGTGTTTACACCTGGCTTTTCATGCCGACAAGTGAACGCTGAACCTGATCCAATGCCAGGTGTAAACTGTGTCAGGGTTGTCATTTCAAAATAACACTGTTTTCAAAACTAGATCAGAAACTCTTTTTAGGGGCATGTACCACTTAACTCCAAACTACCTGTGTGGAAAAGCCAGCGATGGTCCAATTCTCATAGAAAGATTTATATATGAAATGTTTCCACACTGATAAGACACTGACCTATATGGTCAGAAGCTGGAGTTGAAACTGGAGTTGTAATTTCTGTTTTTCTGGATATTATTTTATTTAAGGTTAAGTTGTATAATAGTTTTGTAGAGGTTAGTGTATATTTTCATGTTTTGGACAACTTTTATGTTACATATGCTGTGATCACACTTTATCATTTTCTATTGAAATACAGAATTGTGCAGAGCTTCTGAGGAACCCTTGCACACTATTTTGAAATCATTTCTCTTGGCAGTAAGAAAGTTTTTACTGTAGAAACTCCAGATGTAGGTGAACAGAAATACAGTAAAGAGGAAGAAGAATTTCTCATTTGGAAGAAAGTAGTAGAGATCTTGTGTCATGTATCTGTCCTGTTTAGCTCTCCAGTCTTCACATCTCATTGTTTTGTTGTAATTTCTGCCATTGCTCCGCCCATTCCCATCTGTGCCTCATTTGTTATCCTGCTCATTATCCAGTCCCAGGTGTATGTAATGTTGTCCTTGTATTTAAGTTCCTGGTTTTCAGGCAGTCTAGTTTAGTCCTTTTGGTTGTTACGGAATGATCATTTCAGTTTGTTTCCTTGCATATACGCTGTTACAGTGTGTTTGCCTTTTTTGATTTGTTTGACTATCAGCATGTGTGCTCTCTGTTTGTTTTTATATCCTCTGTGCCTTTATGATTAAATCCTTTTTAAACCCTGTGAGTACATCCAATTCCCTTTGTCTTTGTCAGCTCAGTGTCCACATTGTGACAGAGAGGTAGCTTGGAGAACAAAGCTTGGGTTGCAGATTTCTTTTGGACACTCCTCGGCAATGCGTGGATGGATTCAGTTCCATCACCAGCACAATTTAACAACATTAAGCACTAATTTTACAAAGCAGGTGCTGGGTGAAAAATATAAATAGTAGATTCTCATGAGGACAGCTTTGGAGATGTTTTAATGAACAGAGTGATGGAAAACCATGACTTTCTGTAGGAATGTTATTTGTATTAATTCCAAATTTAATGCTTTAAGATTGGAATCATCTTCAAAAAGATTTTCAAGCCATGTATTTTTTTAAGCAATATGTTCCATAAATGCAGACATGAAGTAATTTTTCATCAAAACTTGATGAAATTCATGCACATATCTAAAATCTGTCAATATTGTATCTGTATGGCACGTGTGACTGTCTCCTGTAAGTACTTTGTCGTTTTCAGCTGAATAAAGGTACATGACACTATCAAAACATCCCTCTAAATAGATAATATAAAGCAATATAGCAATATATCAAATTGTGACCCCTGTATTGTGATGCATATGGTGTTGCCAGATTCTCACCAATACACAGCCCTAACATCTATAATTAGGTTCTCTTTCTCGAGTTAGGGTCAGCTTCTACAAATTCTATTAATTGCAGAATTGGATCATTTTTAATATTTGATCTGATATCAGCATGGATCTGAAGTGAAATCTTTATCCATCCATCCATTTTCAATACCGCTTATTCCTGAATATGGTCACGGGGGAACCGCAAATATTTAGTTTGCCTAAATGTTTTCTTTGAGTGTTCAACATCTCCGTCTCCCCCTCTCTCTGCAGTGCAATCGACTGTTAAAATGGTGTCCTGCTCCCGACTGCCACCACGTCGTCAAAGTCCAGTACCCCGATGCTAAGCCTGTCCGCTGCAAATGCGGCCGGCAGTTCTGGTAAGAGACCTCTGAATCCCACATATCAGATTATATACACAGCTCTGCAGAG
The DNA here is from genome assembly GCA_034509495.1 of Acestrorhynchus altus. Taxonomy (NCBI): domain Eukaryota; kingdom Metazoa; phylum Chordata; class Actinopteri; order Characiformes; family Acestrorhynchidae; genus Acestrorhynchus; species Acestrorhynchus altus. Next base: position 30,427,591 of record CM067508.1, read on the forward strand.
TATAAACCAACCAGAAGATTTTGGTGCCTGTTCCATTCCCTGGCCTTTCTCCCAGGCCAAGAAGCTGACACACACTGGAACTCACCCTCCTCAGACAGGCCTGGGGCACCTTGTCCACTCCTCACAGTTTCCTGTTTGTAGTTTCCTCCTTAATCCCTCCAACTGGAACACCATGCTAGTATAAACCGATTACCTGCTGTGGCGTTCATTGCGCTCACACAGATTACTACTGACATAGCTACTCACTGATGGACATCAGTTGTTTTTGTTTTTTGTTTGATACTGACTCTTTATAAAAACAAACTCTAGTTGAGCTATTTATGGGGTGGATGATTGTTTGATGCACAGGCAGTAATGTTCCAAGTGGCCAAGAAATACCACTTGGTCTTAACTAGTCACTGTTGGGAGGTGTGGTGCTGCTTTGTTGAAATAACATTCTGATCTGGTTCAGATTGAAATATAAAGATCAAAATTATTCTCTCCGAAATATGTGATTACAGTATTAGAATTTACTGGGGAAAAATATGCAATGGAAAGGAGGCTGTAGTACCGAGTTGGGCCTGAAATACGGTTGGGCATGGAGGCATACACGTTCATCACAGATGTTGCAACAGGTCCTGTAGATCCTGCACACTGATAGGTTGCCAAATCTGTTGTCCCAGCAGGTTGTTATTTGTGTAATATGGCCAATGCATTCCTGGGAATCCCTTGCTGGGTTTTGGAGAGCATTGTCCTGCAGAAAAATGCCAGTTGGAAGCTCTGCCATGAGAGGCAACATATGGCCTGCACATATTGATAAGCTGTTAGTGGTCGTCGAATCACTACTAGGGGTGACCAACTGTCGCATTCGATGGCTCCCCAGACAATGACACCAGCAGTTGGGGTAGTGTGTTCCTTCACAGCAAAGGCAGGACTGAAGCTTTCGCAATGAGGCCTAAATACTTGAGGCCGACCATTGTCAGATCTCAAACAAAATTTGGATTCCAGTTCATAGCAGTACATCTTTGTCAGCTATAAATCGATATGTCAGTACTCAGGTGTCATGCCCTTTGGATGTGGAATCATGCCGCAAAAAGAAATCTGAGACATTCACAGATAAATAATGGATTTGGCCTAATGCTCTTCATTGTACTAAATGGTGCTATTAATAACACATTATGTGCAAGCAGTGTAGCTGAAGAGACAATGACTACCCCAACTAACTTATAATTTAATCTATTATCTATAGTTCCCTATATGGTTTGTCTTAAGGTTTGTTTAGTAATGAATGTGTCAAGGGTTGTGGACATTTGACAAGTCTCAGCCCACCAAATTCAAGACACTGCATAAATGCACCAAGTTGTATTCGTATTTCCCCCCAGAATCCAGTCTGAGATCTATTTCTGACATGGCAATGATATGATATAGAGCAAACATTGTTCACTACATAAGCCGAATATGGACCTATGCAACTATGACTCACATTACTAAGGAACACAGTGGAATGAATGGAGCTGATGGCGTTTGTTCATATAGCTACTATTCCAGTGATCGTTACAAGCTGCTGGATGCTGTGAAATTTAGATGTTTTCCCATGTAATGTTAATTCATTAATGGGAGACTTATGTTAATAATCAAGGATTATTCCATGAACAGCACAGAGATTTACTAACTTTAATTCAAAATTCAAAATGGAGTTTAAACACAGCTCAAACACTCATGTGTTTCTTTGTGTGACCATGCTGACATGTTGCTGATGAGGAAGAATCAGAATTCATTCGTTTCTATACTACTTAGTGAATTAATTCATCTATCCCTATGAAGCACAACACTAATGAGGAAGTCATTTGGGTCACAGTGTTGTAACATTGTATCAATTCTAATATTAGCATTTTTCAGAGGGAATAAACCCTTACAGCTCAGAAAAGGAACTTTCTATAGTATTGCATATTACAGGTGCTTTTGCCTTGTACTGTTATGCAGCAACCAGCACAGTGCGTAGCAACATGCAACCTTCCTCCTGCTAGAGACTGCATTCTCTAACTATGCCCTGAATGCAACTAGGTACTGGGGGCTTTCATTCAATCACTTCCACAACCTATCTGATTTAGTGTCAGATGCGTTAGAGAGTCCATGTTTGTTGATCAGTGTTTATATATAACTGTATGAAAAAGAAAATAAAAAGTAAGATTTTTTTCCCCAGCTTCAGTGCTTAAATACTTGTTTAATTCAACAGTAAAATTCTCAGCCCATCACATTCAAGGCCAGCGTGTAAGTGTAAGTAAAACACAGAAATTTAAAGCAAAATAGCACATCACAACGCACACAGTTCACACATTTACAGTTTCAACCAGTTTACAGTTTGACCCGTGTTCAGCTTCTATATCAAATACCAGTGAGCCTCAGTCTCAGTGTGTTATCCTAGTCTTCATTAAGAAAATGTGGGAGATGTAAATCTCAAAGCTTTAGAAAGACTCAAAACTTGTCCAAACAAGCTGCAGAGCAGTCTGAACATTAAACAGCTGATGCCCACAAAACAAAAGGAAATGGCTAAGAAGTATCTTCAGGTAACCATTTCATCAGTTGGTATTGTAATTAAAAATTGCACTTAATAGAATCAATGGTGCTAAAGTTAACGTTTGGTGGAACAAGCACTGACAGAAAGGCAAAGCCAAATCCTTGTTTAACTGTACAAGACCTTCACGATTTAGCAGTGTTAGAGCACTGTTCTACTGTGCAGTGAAACCTGCACAAATATGACCTTCGTGGTAAAATCACTGAAAGAAAACCTTCCGTTCTGTAGCGACTGTGCGTGTGCACAATTATAGACAGAGACAGACAAGGGAGGCAGATGTATGTGTAGGGGTTTTGGATTTACGAATACGAATACGAAATACTTTATTGATCCCTTACAATCCCAAAGGACAAGGGAAATTCATCAGAAACACAAGGTAATACACACATAAGGTAAGGAAGGAAGAAAGAAAAAAATACACCCAGACTACGTTCCAAAGGGAACATGATTTAGGCAGATAAAAAACATCCCAAGCACATAAGCACACATAATCAACACGGACTGGGAGGGGGGGAACAACAAGCAAGTCCCGCTCGGCAGCCAACCTATCTAGCGCACATTTGCAGTCCTTGCTCATCCAGGGAGGGTAAAAAAAGCCACAAAGGCGTTGTTCCTCCTGCAGGTGTCGCCCTGCCCAGGAGCCAAAGCTGAAAAACAGTAGTCGCCATGGAGACAATGTCTCAGTTCACAGATAACAGTGTCTCAGTTCGCAGATAACCGTGCTCAGTGCATTCCTGAAGACAGTCTTGAACAGTCAGCAAGAGTACACAACAGGAGAAAGGGAGCAGGGGGGGAGCGTCTTCAAGCGTCGTCCTCTGGGGGAGGTTGCAGCATCTGCCAAGGCCAGAGCTGATAGGGCAGCCGAATAGCAGATAACAAGAATATTTTGGCTGGGAGAGAGTAGTGTCCATTTTGCAGCTACACATCCCCAGGTCCAGGGTGGTCTCCTAGACAATCAATACTTCGTTGCATAGCTGCCAGTTTCTCCGTGATGTTCTCCAAGGTGCGGTGTAAATTCACAACCTGAGTCCCAACAGCAGCAACAGCCGTACTCTCTCTCACAATCATCACAGGCAGCTTAAAGGGGCTTTTTACAGCTGCCCACACTTCCCTAATTTTCCGATATGTTAGTGCCATGCCAAGTCCCATCAGCAAGGTACCTCCAATCAAAATTCCAATCACGAAGACATCCTCAACATCCTTGACTGACAAAGTCGCCAGGCACACGACCCTCCACCTCTCCCAGGAGTCCATCGTGTTTCCAGCTGCAAATGTCCCGTCAGGACACTTAGGTTCCCCCGAACCCTGTGTTCTCGTCGAGAAGATGGTGTCAATAGCGTTAAGAGACCAGTTGATCAGATCCATGTTTAAATTTGAAGAACAGCAATATGAGAGTCTCCCAGGAGAAAGTAGCAGACAAGACTGAAGAGCTGAGCAGGAGAGATAAGGGAGGAGAGGGAGGAAAATGCGACCGCCTTCGCCAAGAGCCAAGAAGAGGAGGATTTAATATAATAATGAAAATGGAATATAAAAAAACAAACAGACCTGAACTCTGGGAAAGAAAACAAACCACCACAATCACCAAACAAAACAACCAAGGACTACAAAACAACATTAACAAATGAGACACAAATGGGAATGGGCGGAGCAAGGGCGGAGACAGGACAAAAACAAAAACAAAGTGCTCAGAAGCAAAGATGAGACAGGAAGACAGGGGATAGATGGGACTAACATATGACAACTTCATAAATGTTCACAAATTTCAGTGTCAGAAATACATTTTACAATGTTAATGGAACAATCTGACCTTTCTCAAGGAAGACTTAGAAAATCCCAACAGCAAAGTGTTTATAAGCAGTGGTACTTGCAAAGTGAAGGTGTTACTAAGTTCTGAGCAGGCTGGGTGTTGGAACTTTTGCTTCCTTTTCCTTTTTGTTATTTTGAAACTGTTAAACGACATAAAGAGCTTTCTTTAAACATTAAAGAAATGTCATCTTTAATGTTAAGCCTTTTGGTAATCCTGTTTCTTAACTTACATTGCTAGTAACAGAAATTTTGATCAGGGGTGAGCAAATGTTTGTAAGTTGACATACATCAGAAACTGAGAAAGAGGGAAAAAATTCACTGAACTCTATAAAACAGATTACAGTGTTCAGCCTGTTCAGCATATGCCCACTTCTTTCCCCCAGAATGCATACCACAGTCATTGAGATGGGCCTTTTTTTGCTTTGTACAATAACCTGTTCACAATACCTCCAAGATAAACCATTCAATAGCAGGCGCATTACACTCTCTGGATTTCAGAAGCCCTTTTAATTAATGAGGTGCAAGTAAATATTTGCAGTCTTACTCGTAACTGATAGAACACAGGGAGGTGCTAAAGAGAGGTGAGAATATGAAAATGTTCCTCAGTAAAGGCAGACACCTCTCAACCTGTACACCAGATCAGGAAATAGCATGCATGCTACAACAGCTTTACTCTTACTACAGCAGATACTACATCCACTTAAATCAAGTGTTTACTGTATACATGTATGTAGTTCATGATCTTCCATTGTTGCTGTGTTGATTGTACACCAATAACTGCCAACTTCCTCCTTAAACCGAAAATACACAGTGCCAAAGATGACATTTAGGTCCTTTTAATAAATGTATCAACTATGTTTCTGGCACTGGATCTGTAGTGGGTTTAGAAGAATTCTTAAAATTGTTGGAGCATAAGATGTGATTCCCCTGCCTGAGACACTTTATGAGTACTGGGCCAATTAGAATATTTCTATCCAGACTTGAGCTCCACGATGTGTTTCTAACATCAGACAACATGTCTAGTTGCAAAACGTTTCCTCTATATATGTCAGAGTCCATGTCAACAAAATGTCTACTCACACTATCATATCTGATTATTATAGTGGGTTATAGTTGCAGACTAATTTTTGTGTTATCTGAGGAAGTGTCATCATTCTTTCATTGTTTAAGAATATATTACTGCATCAGGTGCCACAGTAATATTGTCTCAAATTGTTAACATTTAATGTGCCTTGTGTTTCTTATGCTTATGCTATTATTTGTGCATTTCTATTCATGTTTATATTGTTTTTAGTTTGAACATGAATGATTTCAATTTTTGCTTATGTACTTTTTTAAAGTCAGTTGTTCTTCTTGATACTTATTTAAGAGATAAACCTGACATATTCATTAAAAATGTGTGTGTGACTGGATGATTCTCTTCAGGGTCATCAAATTCCAGGTAGTATTTCTCCAGAAAAGACTGCTGAAGATTCAAGAAGCCATCTTCTGTGAAGAGAGTTCAGTCTCATTTATGTGGATTTGCGCACGGGGAGCACAGCAGTTACCCCACAAAACATGAATGTGTGCTCTGCAGAACTAAACAATCTTCACAATTAAAGCTTCCCCATTATATGTTCAATTGTCCCAATTACCATGGCATGCAAAAGTGTGGGCACCCCTGGTAAAATGAATACTTTCCTGATGATGTCATGTTTGCTACCAGAATTTGCTGGAATTTCACTGAATCCATTTTTCCTGCTCCCTGTTATTTTCCCCATGCCACTGGCTGCAACACCACCACAAAACACAGCTCATCCATGCCCCTGCTCTACAGTAGCTTTGCTTTTTGTGGCCAAGGGGGTCCATTTTAAAGTCACCTCTCCACAGAATGCATCAGGCCTGTTCAGAGAGTCTGCTAAAACTGCCCTCTTGCAGTCGAGTTTGACTTTCTAGCAAACCTACGAGCAGCTGTCTCTGAAATTCTTGGTCTTCCACTGATCCTGATAACTGCCATTCATTAATTACATTTCGAAGTGATGAAATGACGACAGGAAAATGCTTTGCAATGGTCTTCTATGAAAGTTTCTGTCTTTCCTAATGATGATTGCGAACAAACATAACCCTAATGTGATATTTAACGTCTGAGACCTCAAAGTGCTCTAATCTCCTAGTATCCCACACTTTTGCAAAGTAAAACTGTTGTAAAGTTGGCTTTTAAAGGTCATCTCGTCTCCTACTGGCTTAATTAATAGTACTTCTGACAGGGCTGATTAAACTTTATTTCTCACGTAATGAGTGTGATCAAGTCTGTGATACTATTACTGTGTCGAACGCTGCATTGGCTCCTGATGATCTGCAGAAACACAAACATGACTGTATGGTCAGCTCTAATGACCAAAACACACGAACATGTCATGAATAAAGTCCATAAACAACCTTGCGCCTGAAAATGCATCGTAAGCAGCTGAGCCGCTGCCACGGCAACGGGACAACGCGCGCCCTCCAAACAGCTCGGGTAGGAACACACGCTGTCTTTTAGTTCCGGCTCGATTTGGCCTCCCTGTGTTTAAAGAAACGACAGCAGTGTGTTTGTAGAGAAACGAGTCTGTGATGGATAAACATACCATTTATTGCCCGATCATAGGGCTCATGTTGTTGGTTTTTCCCCCCATGAGCCCCCCCCCCCCCCCTCTCTCTCTCTCTCTCTCTCTCACACACACACACACACACACACGTATATTGATATACAAACGTTCTCGTCAGTTCAGCCTTCGGCCGCTAGGGGCGCTGTTTCAGTTTCGCCTTGTTTAAAGCAGTCTTGACGGAAATGGAGTTGTGCCCATTAGTAAACATTTATTCATTTGTTCATATTCGTTTATTTGTTTATTTATTGGCACATGAACACAGTCACACGGTATCAGAAAATGAGTTCAGTTCACTCAGAACATACAGCCAATAGATCTACATATGATAAAAAAAAAACCTCCATATGAAAAGATATCACATCTAGTGTGAGGTCATAAAGTTTTTATTTTCTCAATAAATGCATGAAAAGGTCCCTGATTACAATAGTGCTGCTGTCCACTGAAAAGCATGTATCTGCAGTTTTGTTGGATTTTAGTATATATTTAGTATTTTGAGTATATAGTAGCAAAAGTCATATTTAAACTGTACACACACACACAGTTCCAATATTACTCTGTATAAGAGTGTAATCCAAATTCACATAAATCTGTATTTATGTATCTCTCTAATAAACAACCAGACAGACACACACACATACATTCATATATATATATATATATATATATATATATAAAATCCATCCATCCATCCATCATTTTTCTGCCGTTTTTCCAGGGTCAGGTTGCAGGGGCAGGGAGGGAGGCTTAAGAGTGTGATCCTTCTATAGTTGGAACACACTGTACAGTCCCCCTTTTTTGAACAGAGGAACCACCACCCTGGTCTGCCAGTCCAGGGAAACTGCCCCTGATGTCCATGCAACATTGCAGATTCGTATTGGGGATGTATCTCATCCACCCCCGGGGCCCTGCCACCAAAAAGCTTTTTGACTACCTCGGTAACCTCAGCCCCAAAGATAGAATCCCCCAGCTCCACTTCCTCGGTGGAAGACGTGCTAGGATAATAATAATAATAATAATAATAATAATAATAATAATAATAATAATAATAATAATAATAACAATAATAATAATAATACATTTGTGGCATTTAGCAGACGCCCTTATCCAGAGCGACTTACAAAAGTGCTTTGCTGTTTACTTAGAACATCCTTAGCTAGTAGATAAGGCTGGAATCTAGAGATTCCACACATTTAGACCGTGTGTATAACAAATGTAATAATAATAATAATAATAATAATAATAATAATAATAATAATAATAATAATGTTCTTTTTTGGTCCAATATCCTTCATTGCATCATTCCAAAGAATTGCAGAATGGTTAGAGTTGTACTCAATACATTCATTATTTTCACCACAAAAGTTGCATATTCCCAACTTTTGAGTTATACTTTCAGACAAAGCTGTTGCAGGGCTAACATTTATGAAGGATTTTATATGTTTTGTAAATTTTGATGCCCACTGAGACAGCACTGCAGGTATGCATTGTAGGGTATACTGTATAAACCTTTCCCAGCGTTTCTGAATATCTTCATCTTGGATGAGGTTTCCATCTCCCCAAAACATAGTTTTTATGTGGACAAAAAAATAAAATGGATAGCAAAAAGTATGTTTTCAAAAATCCCTGCATACATCTGAGGGCCTCAGAATGTGACTATTCCGGCAAGTCGCATTAAGCGGGTCAGAAACAACCATTAGTGATTGATAATTGCTTCAAAACACCCATTTCTGTTCTGCAGTGACTTGTCACTAATGCTGATTGCACCACATAGTGATCAGAATAGAAACTGCGCTACATTGGATCTGTGTGACACAAGCTACTGTTGGTCCAGAGTTCAAAATAGAGGGCAAGGAGAGGCTCAGGACACAGCAAACAAACCAATATTAAATAAATTAGTCTGTTCTGATCACATCACTGGTCAAATTAGGCCAGAATCCCTTAAAGACAAAGTTCATTTATCATGAATTTGCACTAAGATTCATGGACTAACATACCTTCTTTCACACCCAGTAACTTGCCCCGTGAGGGCCCCTGCTGTCGGTTGCATGCATGCACACACACACACACACACTCACACACACAAATACACACAAACTTACAGTTCCAATGTTACTCTGTATAAGAGTGTAATCCAAATTCTGTAAATCTGCATTTATGTATCTTTCTAATAAACAATCTGACATACAAAGGGCACAATTCATGATTCAGATAAAAAAATATGAAATTAATTAAATATTAGTTTGATTAGTTCACTTATAACACCCATACTTAAATCCAGGTTAACTGCTAATCCCTGCTGGTGGGAGTGCAGGGCAGTGGCAGTAGACCATGCTCATGCTCATGTTTTGTCCAAAACTGCAATTCTTTTGGGATCATATGGGACGTGTGTGGAGGTTGAGATCAAGGTGTTATTTAATTCTATCTTTAATTCTGTTTCTTGGCACTACCCTTTAGGGCTTAGGTATGAATGAATTTTGAAAATATCTTGGCTACTTGTTAGAAGGCTATTATAAGTGCTGTCTTTGAACATGCTCCCCAACTGAACATGCTCCCCAACAATTTTTTATTGAAATTTCCACTTATATTCACTCCATGATATATTCCATATAGCTTTTAACGGACAGCGGGGGAAACTGGAAGAAATTGGACTGTTTTATTGGGGTGAATTGTATTGGGGTGAATTGAGTTGTATTGTAATTATGAAAAAGGAAGTCAAATTAATGAGACACTAATTCATCAGAACCAGATACTGTCACAAAAGTGTTTCCATATGTATTTCTTTTTGAAAAACAAACAAACAGTGGTATTATTATGAATATTATTATTAATATAATGATAACAATGATTATTATTATTACTATTATTATCATTATTGTTGTTATTATTATTGTTATTATCATTATTGTTATTATTATTGTTATCATTTTTATGGTTATTATTATTGTTGTATTATTATTAACATTTTTATCATCATCATTCTTATTGTTATTGTTATCATCATCATTATTATTGTTGTTGTTATTATCATCATCATTATTGTTATTAATAGTAGTAGTAGTAGTATAATTATTATCATTATTGTTTTTGCTGTTATTATCATCATTATTTTCATTATTATTATTTTTAGTAGCAGTAACATTACTAGTAGTAGTATAAATACTGGAAAAAGTAGTAGTAGTGTTTATTATTATTATTACTATTATCATCGTTATTATTATTATTATTAGTCGTATTATTATTAATAGTAGTAGTAGTAGTAATTATCATTGTTATTAGTAGTAGTAATTGTAGATAAATACTTTATAGTAGTAGTAGTAGTAATATTATTATTATTATTATTATTATTATTATTATTAATAATAATAATAATAATAATAATAATAATAATAATAATAATAATGATAATAGTAATAATATTTATTATTATTATTGATAGTAGTAGTAGTAGTAGTACCATTATTAGTATTATTATTATTTGTAGGAGCAGTAATAGTACTAGTAGTATATATTAATATAATACTATAATACTATTAATATAATAGTATATATATTAGTAGTGACAGGGGTATTTCTACTTCTTACTGGTATTATTATTAGTAGTAGAAGACGTCATAGTAATAATAGAATAATAGTAGTAGTAGCATTATTATTATTATTATTATTATTATTATTATTAGTAGTAGTAGTAGTAGTAGTAATAGTAGTATTATCATTATTATTAGTAGTATTGTAGTAGTATTAGTAGTAATAGCATTATGATTATTATTATTATTATTATTATTATTATTATTACAGTCAGCAGTTAACAGTTAACCTGCAACCAGACCACCACAACACAACTGGACTCTCTGTGCAATAACAGTTTTTTTCAAGTGCAATAATAATGTGCAATACACCCTCCTACAGGACCCTCTTCTCATACACTATTATCTATATTGTATATTGTAATATAGTCTCTATATTATATATTCTATAAATTTATATAGTGTTTTTAGTGTTTACTTTGCCTCTTACTAAATTATTTTGTTTTTTATCTATCTATAATTTAGTGCTTCTTACTAAATAATTTTTTTATCTATCTTTCTACTTCTGTACTGTACTACTTCTGTACTGATGCTGAATCCCATGCTGCTACTGGAACCTTAATTTCCCTGAAGGAACCCTCCCAAGGGATCAATAAAGTTCTATTCTATTCTATTCAATTATTATTATTATTATTATTATTATTATTATTATTATTATTATTATTATTAGTAGTAGTAGTAGTAGTAGTAATAGTAGTAGTATCATTATTATTAGTAGTATTGTAGTAGTATTAGTAGTAATAGCATTATGATTATTATTATTATTATTATTATTATTATTATTACAGTCAGCAGTTAACAGTTAACCTGCAACCAGACCACCACAACACAACTGGACTCTCTGTGCAATAACAGTTTTTTTCAAGTGCAATAATAATGTGCAATACACCCTCCTACAGGACCCTCTTCTCATACACTATTATCTATATTGTATATTGTAATATAGTCTCTATATTATATATTCTATATATTTATATAGTGTTTTTAGTGTTTACTTTGCCTCTTACTAAATTATTTTGTTTTTTATCTATCTATAATTTAGTGCTTCTTACTAAATAATTTTTTTATCTATCTTTCTACTTCTGTACTGTACTACTTCTGTACTGATGCTGAATCCCATGCTGCTACTGGAACCTTAATTTCCCTGAAGGAACCCTCCCAAGGGATCAATAAAGTTCTATTCTATTCTATTCTATTCTTATTATTATTATTATTATTATTATTATTATTATTATTATTATTAGTAGTAGTAGTAGTAGTAGTAGTAGTAGTAATAGTAGTAGTAGTAGAATTAGTAGTAGTAATAGTAATAATAATAGTAGTAATTGTAGTATTGTCATTGTTATTAGTAGTAGTAATAGAAGTAGTATTAGTAGAAAAAGTATTATTATTATTATTATTAGTTGTAGTAGTAGTAGTATCATTATTAGTATTAGTAGTAATTGTATTATTAGTAGTAGTATTAGTAGGATCAGTAGTAATAGTATTATTATTATTATTATTATTATTATTATTAGTTGTTGTAGTAGTAGTATCATTATTAGTATTAGTAGTAATTGTATTATTATTATTAGTAATAGTAGGATCAGTAGTAATAGTATTATTATTATTATTAGTAGTAGCAGTAGTGGTACCAGTAATTATAGTATTTTTATTAGTAGTAGTAATAGTAGTAGTAGTAATACTATTATTATTATTATTATTATTATTATTAGTAGTAGTAGTAGTAGTAGCAGCAGCAGTAGTAATAGTAGTAGTAATAGTATTATTATTATTATTATTATTATTATTATTATTATCATTATTATTAGTAGTAGTAGTAATAGTATTATTATTATTATTATTATTATTAGTAGTAGTAGTAGTACCATTATTAGTATTATTATTATTTGTAGGAGCAGTAATAGTACTAGTAGTAGTATAAGTATTAGTAGTGATAGGAGTATTTATAATAATAATAATAATAATAATATAGTAGTAGTAGTAGTAGTAGTAGTAGTAGTAATTGTAGTATTATCATTATCATTATTAGTAGTAGTATTGTAGTAGTAATGGTAATAGTAGTAGTATTAGTAGTAATAGCATTATTATTATTATTATTATTATTATTATTATTATTAGTGGTAGTAGTAAAACAGTAGTATTTGTGTTTGTGTTTATGTGTATTTATGTCTGTGTGTGGACTCACTCAACATGGCGAGCTTGTGTTTCCAAAAATCCAAAACTCCTGATCTTTATTGAAACGCGCTCGAGACCCAAAGCTGATCCAAGTCTCTGTCGGGCACGCGCATGACGTCAGCGTCCGTCAGCGAGTGACGCTGCGTCTCTTTGTTGGTTCGGCAGCAGCAGCAGGAGCAGCAGCAGCAGCAGGAGCGGCGGCTGTGGCTGTGTTGTTGTTGTTGTTATTATTGTTATTATTTCTCTAAATGCTCACGCTCTGAGTCGCTCCTTCTTCCTCCCTGCTTTCTGCCCCGCTGTTGCGCGCGCACCCTCGGCCTGTCACGACCCGCAGTGACTCTAGGAATGGACTCGGACGAGGGTTACAATTACGAGTTCGACGACGAGGATGAAGAGTGCAGCAGTGGCGACGAGGAGCCCGAGGACGACAACCTGGAGCTCGGGGACGTGGAGCTCGTCGACCCCGTGGTGGCCGGGGGCGACCGAGACGAGTGCGCGGACACCGGCGGCAGCGGCCTCGGCCCCGGCCAGGACGAGGAGGACTACCGCTTTGAAGTTCTCACCGCCGAGCAGATCCTCCAGCATATGGTGGAGTGCATCAGGGAGGTCAACGAGGTCATCCAGGTGAGGCTTTAGAGGCGCGCGCCGCTCCAGGACGCTCAGCAGCACCGCAGGAAGGAAAGTGGGTCATGTCCACGTCCAGGTCCGGAGCGCGACGATCCGCAGCGGGCTTTGGTCCAGAACCGAGTCACGGCTCGGATCGGTGCTGTGTGCTTCTGGGCCGACGTTCAATCGCACTTCTGGCTTTTTAACCTGCAGTAAACCGGGACGTTAAAGCGAGCCCCCGGTCATAATATGGCAGTACACTTAAGTCCACTTTCTGACCGATTTTCCGTGCAAACACGCGTCCAGAGTCAGCTAGGTATCTATGTGTGCGTCCACGCGACCGGTTATACACACATCCGCTCGGGCTGTGTCCGTGCAGGGCCCGTTAGAGAGCCGTTAGTCGCGTTTCGAACCACAACAGACGATCGGTGTTGTGTCAAATTGTGCCGCTTGCGGTTTTCTACTCCGTCTCAGCTTTATGGGTAATCTGCCTCTGACCGTTATTAAAGAGTTCAAAACAAAGCAGTTTATCAGCACCAGGCTTCTCTAATATCTCAAACGCGGCTTTATTCTGCTGAATTTACACTAAATGATGCTTTAATCCAACTCTGCTCTCGGTGTTTACGTTTAAGCAGCTGTAGCTTCAAAATAAAGCTTTTCTCTGACTGAACAAAACCTGGCGCTGGGTGTCGTTTTTCTTACCGCCTGTTTGAACAGACATCGGGTCTAAACGCCTGGTTTTGTGTTTGGGGAGAAAGAGAGAGAGAGAGGTGTGGACGGACGGTTAGAGCTGTTAGCTCCGTGCTAACCCAGGCGGCCTGTTGTTTACGTTTGTCAGGACGCGCTGTGTTTCACAAACTAATCCGCCCGACGAGTTTTTGTCTCTGTTGTCCAATTTGTCGTGTCCCCCTTTACTTTATTAGTGGTGTTGTGGCCCTGGGCGGCCCCAGTACGTTGCTGGGGCCGTTTTTATCCGCTGGCCTCTCCGGCCTGACAACAACATGGCGGAGCTGGAGCCTCATCATGGCTGTTATGTTGGAGAAGTGGCTGAAAAATGGGCCCAAATGTGAGACGCGCACTTCCCACAGCTCTCAACCCCACTCCAAACCTTCTACACTTCCTTTAGGACACTCCGAGTGCTGCAGCAGTATGACATGTCAGTGTGTTTGAGTCCAGAACTCACAGCAGAGCTCCACTCAGTGGTGTACTGGTTTTGCTTGAGTCCCGCAAACACCCAGCTTTCTGTTCAACTACTGCCAACAAACAGGCTGAGACTCCAAGCCCAAGAACTAGTAGCCCACCCCAGTAGAGAACACCCTTTTTCTGTCTGGGAGTGACCTCAGGCCTGGTTTGTAGGCCAGTGTGGAAACCAGGCTTGAGCTTTGTGTCTAAGATTTGAATCCGGTTTGTCAATTTGTGATCTCAAACATGGATCACAACCTGTTCATTGTAGGGTATTAAAGCCCATGGAGCTACATTTTCAAATTCTGTATAATAGGAATAGTTTATCGGTTTGCACAATTTGGATCAGACACCAGAGCCCCTGGCAGGACATGGGGTTCTGCTACCCATCTATTAATAGCTGGGGTTCATCTCAGGTTCATATGTGGTGGACGTACTCTGCAGCAGACCACCATATACTCAAATTGGAGAAGTGGTGAGGTATAGCGTCACCATCAGTCCTGGATGAGGAACTTTCAGGTGCAAGAGGGTCGAAAATCCCCATCTGATATTATATAAAATGATATAATGAATGTAATGAAGTCCCAATTCTGCTACCACAACGGTGAGATGAACTCAAAATTATGGACCGAAATTGCTCTAAAGAGAAGCCCTTTCATATGCTGATAATGAGCACAGCATGTCCTCAGGACTGGTGCTCATATTTTGCTAGATATGCAAATCAAATTTAGCTGATATGTTCTGTTTATTTAAAGTTGTTAAACTTCTTGGTCAGATGCTAGTGCAAAGTAGTTTTTGTACTTTTAGTGTCAGTGGCATACTGTGCTGATTGCACTTTTAACTGTTTCTGTGGAATGAACAGACTAATGATTGAACAGAGTAATGGTGTCAAGTGGTTTAATGGTGATTTTTCACGTTACAGAATCCTGCAACGATCACAAGAATACTGCTTAGTCATTTCAACTGGGATAAGGAGAAACTCATGGAGAGGTAAAGAAAATGGAGCCTTGAATCGGTTTACTTTCAATGTACATTGTTTGATATGCTTTTATTACACTCCTCATAAAAAGGTGCACCCTGAAAGAAGTCTTGGTTAGCAGGGCCATCGAAGTGGGAAGGAAGATGAAGGTTACCAGGAAAAATAAATGATTAAAAATAAAGACAATGGCAATGTTTAATGAGTTACTCATACAGAATTAGCATGTCTCATGGGGAGAGTGTATGGTGTCGGGTTTATCGCAATGTGCTAGACGTCTCTGAATGGAGCTGTAGAGGCTCCTAATGGTGTCCTGTGATAATCCATCCCATGTAGCTTGAATATTCTCACTCAGTTCCTGAAGATTTTGCTGTAACAGAGTGTTGATTGATCATCCAGTAGCATTCCACACATTTTCAATCGGGATAGATTCGGAGATGCAATCTCCTGAAACAGTAGTTAGAATAGTGCACCGGAGTGAGTGTACAGAAAAGGTTGGACCACTGATTGCGGGACCTCATGAATGTAACATTGGGCTGTCTATGTGACTGTAATGAAGACCAAAGCTGGTCTGGCATTGAACGTGTGACACATGACAACAAACCAATGATGTTAAAAAATTACCACAGTGCCTTCACACATGGATTTGTTGGTCAGTTCCACCAAGACAAACACAGGACTTATCACTAAAGATGACCCGCTGCCATTCTGTGTGACTGCATGACAGTCTGGCAGTAATGCATTGCTATGAGTGGATTCATTCTGGGTGCAACTATTATTGTTTTTGAGGTTGAGTGTACTTATGATCATTTCTATATGTTTGAACAGTCTAGAAAAGCCCAGATAATTACAAGCTTGCTTTTTTTTCTTGCAGATATTTTGATGGCAACCTGGATAAGCTGTTTTCTGAGTGTCATGTCATAAACCCTAGTAAAAAGTCCCGGGCACGCCTCATGAATACACGATCATCAGCACAGGACATGCCGTGTCAGATCTGCTATCTTAACTACCCGAATACGGTCAGTATGTTGTGGCACTCCATTATCATCAAACATAATACATGTTATCTCCTAGTGTAGACTGGCTTTCATGTGTGGTCGGCATAATCCAATATGGTTTTGGTTGTAACCTATAACATCCTTAAAGACATTCTCACTTTTGCTCCTATAGCGTTTGCAACATGCAATTTTATGATCTTGTAACCACCAAAAAGTGAGAGGCGATGGTTCCTGTTGCCTCTGCTGGCTAGCTGCTTCATTCTACACTGCTTCAAGCACCAGAAAGGATTTCTGATGAGCTGCTCTCACCACTAATCTCTTCAATGGATTACTCAAATTATATACAAAGCAGTGGAACAGACAACAGGAGCGTCAGAGAATCTGCAGGGAATCTGAAGGATGTCAGTGCGTGTGTGTGGATGTGCATGTTTATGTATCAGTTGTGTAATGTGTTGAGGGGTAACCAGAGCAGACCATCTCACCCTGAAGTGATTCTGGTGAATTTATTCTCTGGTAGCTTATTTGTATGTATAAATACAGCCTTGTTATGATGACCCTTTTTGATATTCGTAGTAGGCCTTTTACAATACCTACATTATCCACTTATTGTACAATATGTGGACATGACCTAAATCATTTTTACTGACCTCGATATCACCCGTTTTCCTTAGCAAAGGAATTAACACGAATGAGCTGGTGTGTCTACTTATGTTTTGTTTGTTTAGGATATTTAAAAATGAATATTCATGTTAATTAAATATTCACTGCTCTTCAGAAGTGTGCAATTGCATTATTATCATTTTATATTATTATATCAGTGTCAAAATTGGTCCTTAGATGACATTAATACCATTTCCTACAATTATCTCTGAGACAATACACACACACACACACACACACACACACTGCTATAAACTGGTTCCAAGCTGATACACACCGCACTAATTCTTGTTGATTTGTAGAAAGAAAGGTTTTGTCCTATTCCCTTGTTCATTTGATAATTTGAAAAATATACGTCTATTTAATTTGAGAATTTAAATATTTGTGTTTGCTGTCAAAACTGGAATTTGCAAGTTATTATTGTTTTTAATCAGAAATGGTGCATGATGGAGTTGGTGCATCTCTAATTAGAAGAGTGCTGAAACTGTGCTTGCTCAGAAATAAGTAATCCAGGTCCAGAAACGTAAACACCTCGGGCAGATTTTTTGTTCAGACTGGCTGGGTGGCTCTGTTCCCACCTCTGTGCGTGCTGAATTGAACAGTTTTGTGCTTCCTCTGCAGAATTGTTAATGAACTTCACTTGTTATTATTTTTAAACATTTTTGGAGCATTTCAGGGACATGCCACTCCTTCAGCCTCATGGCAGAGGAGATGCTGCAGTGCTAGCCTTTGATAGACATGGACTGCCAGCTTGCCATTAGTAAGCCAAGCTTGTTTTGGGTGCGTGCAGGAGGTGGAGGTCTGCCGAAACATTTGATTTCATTTGATGCTGCTCCTGTGCGGCTGTTTCACAGAAACACTCCCCAAGGCTGAAGAGGAGTCCTGGTGCCAAGGGATTGGATCATTTGGATCTCTCCTGTGGCTGGGTGTACTGATGAACTGGTACAGCCAACATGGTCAGGAGATAAAATTTAATCATTTGTGTATAAAGGGCATTTTGAGATGCTTAGTATCATCTGGTTGGCTGCTGGTTGGAAAAGGCAACAGAAGTCCTGTGTCTCTGGCAACCGTGCATGGCTCACCCACGGATGGTGAAGGCTATTGTGTGAGAAGGAGAGAGCTTCGCAAAGCTCCTTAGGCTTCTTTAACACTTGTGTTCACAGTTCTCTCTGAACAACAAAATTCTTATGAAATGAGTGAATGGGTTCAGCATCTTGATACTTTCAGTTCCTTCATGTTCACACTGTTAAATGACACACTTAATGCTGAGTATCAGCCGATACCATTTCTGATCCAATCTTTGTGTGTGTTAATAATACAGCCCCACAGTTTAGATCAGATATGCTGCTGAATCAATATTGAATTAAACCACTATTTTAGTTTCATTTCAGTTTACATAACGAGACATTCTGGATTTATTTTGTTTAGAAGCAACTTTTTTTTAGTAGCGTGTGTAATATCTTCTAATCCAATTCAGCTTCCAGTGCTTTCAAAACACTGCAGTCCGACCTGTGTGTCTGTTATAGTACACATACTGGACTGATATCTGTTGTCTGTTGACTACTGGTGTTAAATATCTAGTTTCTAGACTGGTTTTCAATAGTGTTTGGTTCTGAACTCTTTCTTTAGAGCTGGTTTATAAACAAAGAACAGCACAAGCATCTCCTGCTGTTAAAACAGCTCTGCTTCCACAATGGAACGCTTTGGTGGTTGCTGAGAAGCAACTTACTGGAGAGTGACTGTCTTTATCCCAGCACAGGAAAAATCAGAAGGGATAAAACAACTGTGACAACAGCTGTGAAACAAATTTGCATATTGCTTCCCACACTGTAACATTGGCTGTATATTGGTAAGAATCTGGGAGTATAATACAAGATGATTGTTTTAAACACTGTGCACACTCCCTGTCCACTCTTGGACACTCTTACCTAGATGCTCCACCTTTTAGATGTAAAGTCAGAGACAGAAGCTCATCTGTTTCTGCACAGTTTGTGTTGGTCATCCTCTATACCTTCATCAGTGCCCACAGGATACTAGGATACTGTTGGCTGGATATTTCTGGTTGGTGGACTGTTCTCAATCTAGCAGTGACTCTGGATGGTTTAAACACTCCAGCAGCACTGCTGTATCTGATCCACTTGACCCACCACCCACATAATACCTGCACTTTTGTGGTCCTGTGGGATCAGAAAAGTATGCAGAGCAACTGCTGTAACTGTTGCAAGTCAGTCATTATTCAGTTCGAAGCACAAATATAGTGTTTAATTCTTATGGCTTTTTAAAGGTAGGAAAATGGACAGATTGTGTAAATGACTATAACAACCAAGACCATTTAGCAATATTTTAAATGTGGGTTTTATCTGACAACATACATGACTCTTTAGCATCTTCAAATGGTCCAAGCACAGTGCACCATTAATGAGCCAGTACAGCACAAATGACAGAAGGGGTTTTTAGAGTGGGCTTCAGTTATTCTCATTTCCATCATTTTACCCAGAGAGCACATGACCCGTATCGAGAGTTTAGAGTCTTGCCCAAGGACTTTAATTGGTTTAGTGCGGTCAGTGAGAAAAATGCAGGTGTGACCCACTAAGCTACACCAAACATTAGTTGTATAACTATTAATATTATGACTGTAATAAACGTGGGGTCTTTTGGGCGTGACTTCTTTTTCATAGTGGGAACATGTTACTAGTGTCTTTGCTGTGTGTATTTAGGGGGGTTTGTATTGATGATTATTGTTCTCTTGCAGTTCTTCACTGGCCTGGAATGTGGACACAAGTTCTGCATGCAATGCTGGGGCGACTACTTAACAACCAAAATCATAGAGGAAGGAATGGGCCAGGTACACTTACTTATATGTTCGTCTGTCTGTCTGTCTATTTCTGTCTCTCTGTCTCAATTTATATAAATATATACAGACCACACTCACTGTGTTTCCACCCATTGTCAATTTTTATCAGCACCTCTTACCATACAGGGGTACTTCTTTCACCCTGATCTTCAACGGTCAGGAGACCACAGGACCACCACAGAGCAGGTATTATCTGGTTGGTGGGCCATTCTCAACATTGCAGTAACAGTGACGTGGTGGGGTGTGTGAGTGAGTGTGTCAGACACAGCAGTGCTACTGGAGTATTTAAATCCCTAATTATCACTGCTGGACTCGGACCAGCAGTGAACTATCCAGCCATCAGCGTCCTGTGAGCACTGATGAAGGATGAAGGGGGATGACCAACACAAACTGTGCAGAACGTCTCGGACTTTACATCTGAAGTTGAGTAACTCAGGAGGAGCGTCTAATAGAGTGGGTAGTGAGTGTTTAAACACTCCAGCAGCACTGCTGACTGATTCATTCATACCAGCACAACGCATACTAACACACCACCACCATGTCAGTGTCACTGCAGTGCTGAGAATGACCCACCACTCACATAATAGCTGCTATGTGGTGGTCATGTGGGGTCCTGACCATTGAAGATCAGGGCGAAAGGAGGTTAAATAGTAATTATAGAACTGCAAAATGCTCCTATATGGTCTCGAGTAAATGTAGAATCTATATATATGTAAAATATATACAAAATGTTTCTCATTTACCTATGACTGACCTTATGTCATTCTAATTTCAGACCATTTCCTGTCCTGCACATAGCTGTGACATCCTGGTCGATGACAACACAGTCATGTAAGCACTTAAGCTGTTTCTGCTATTATAAAAATATTTACTGGTCCTATAAGGCACTGGTCTCGTCCCTTTCTGCTTCTGCTCTACTGTAGTGTGAAATGGTGGGCGGCGTTGGGTCCTCAGCTTGTCTGGTTGGTTCAGAGCAGTCTGTCTTGAGCCTGAATCCAGCAGTCCTGCAAAGGCGTGACCTGCAGCATGCTCTCTTGTCTCACAGCTGAGCTGACATAGTTTACACTCAGGCAGAAGTAGGACAGCCCCAGTCTGTCACCAGTTCTGGAAGTGCGAGCTCAGGCTTGCCTCCCGCCTTGCCAAATACAAAACCATGATCCGATAGCTGCTGTATTGGCTTCATTATGAGCAAATCATTTTTTTTCAGTGTGAGCGTGTGCGGTGTAGACAATATGTTTGTGTCCACACGGTGGATGCTGAGGGTAATCTCTTGTTTCACCCTGCTGTAATTCCCACAGTAATTGTCTTAACCTACATACTGTCCTCGCAGCTTGGGAAGTGTGTGAGGGTGAGCGAGAGGCCTAAATACTGGTAAAGATGCCAAGTTTTCAGTGAAGATCTCAGTCCCTGTAAAGGTCTGTGTACAGCCTTTTTTGCATGGGGTTAGTTCAACATGGGGAGGTGGAGTAAAGTCATTTTTCCCCTGAGGATCCCTGCGATTTTTGTCCCATCATTTTAACTAAAATATTCAGGTCTGTTTTACCTTGTTTCAAACGAGCCATAATAATAACCTCAGGTTCTATTTGCCCTGTGCAAATTGGCATGTAGGTAAAAACTCTGCTCATATCCTCTGGAAAAGGGGGGTTTACAGGATTTCTCACTACTGAGAAGCTCCAGGAGGATTTTTGTTTCGTTGTACAGATACCTCAGGTTCTTCAAGTCTGTGGAAAACATTCATACCTACAGTGAACGCTGCCAAAAGAAAAGGCAGTGCAAAACAGCCACATACTGTTGAGGGCTGTGCACGAGGGTGCATAGAGGCTGATTCATACTTGAAAATCGAAGTGGGTTATAAGATTGGTCATTGTATTCTAATACATGGCAAAGCCAAGTTATAACACTGTACTAAACAACAGTGGGAAGTAACAAAGTGCTTAAGAGAAATCAAGTGCAGATACATAAAGTTAAATATGTCTATTTACCTTTATTCTGTTCAGTACAATTTAGGGCTGGCCAATATGGAGACACATACTTTGACAAATTTTAGCTGAATAGCAATTTGCGCTAAAATATATGTCAAAAATAAAATGTGAAAAAAGAGGACACCCCATGAAATCCCCCTTCTCTTGAACAATATTTAATGTTATTTGATCTTTATTTCTGTTTTATACATACAAAATTATTTTCATGCTCTTCAGAGCTCTGTTTAATGCCCTCTCCATGGTTTGTATGTGAGTTTATGAATGGGGGTGGCATGGAGCAGAGTAGGAGGAGCAGCTGAGGGCAGGGGGCTGAGCTGGTGTTGCCCATATCCTGCTCTGTTTATATACCAATATTGATATAAATATTGATATAGCCACAGTACAACTCCAAACAAGAACCTTTACTTTGTGCTGAATGCATTGTCATTACCATAAAAATTTAATCTCTCAGTTTTTGTCGTTTCTAATTAGGCACCTCCCTGACCATAAACTAACATACACCTCTGAAATAGTTTAGTAAAGTTATTAAAAGTTATGAAAATGGTAGACTATTTTTTAAATGTATGTTTTATTAACAAAATAAGATATTGAAATATCATTTGTATGATTTTTGTTGCTGTTTGGTTCAGTTCAATCATAATCCATTAATTACTCATGGAGCCTGTTTACAGCTGGCATTAATAGTGTTTCGTATAAGGATAACATCTGGATGTACTTTGACTGAGTCTTTTTAAAACGTGTCACTGATGTGACCAGATGAGATCCGATTTGTTTGTTTTCTCTCAACAGAATTGTCTGGTTCTGACAGTTGTCTGAGGGAGATGGTTTAGCTTAGAATAGTTTAAAGTAGTGGTTGTGTATCCTGGTCCTAGGATACCTCTACCCCGTTTGTTTTAGAGTTTTCCTGCTCTAATACACCCAGTTCAGTTCTGCAAGGGCCCTTCACTTAGTTCAGTAGTTGGATCAACTTGGCTGGAATTGGGGGAAACTCTAAACAAGCAATTAGTCTGTAATACTGGGACCACCTACCAGTTAGTAAGCATGATTGTGAGCACATATACACAGTGTGGGAGATAAAAAGCTAGAGGGAGTGAGAAGCCAAGACTATTTAGCCACAGAAATAATTATTTGTATTAACTTTATTCCCCCCGTTTTTCAGCTTGCGTGACCTAATCCAGTTGCAGAAAATGCATTCTGTTTGCACGGGTATTAAATATCAACGATCCGTCTCTGTATACCTCTGCATGTGGTTTGTTCAATCGTAATCTGATCACAATTTGTCTTGGGTGTGTTTACGCCTGGCTTTTCATGCAGACAAGTGAACTCTGAACCTGATCCAATGCCAGGTGTAAACTGTGTCATGGTGGTCAATTCAAACTAGCACTGTTTTCAAAACTAGATCAGAAACTCTTTTTAGGGGCATGTATCACTTAACTAATCTAAAAGTACTATGTACTTTTTAGAGATTTTGTACGTCTGTACCTGTGTGGAAAAGCCAGCGATGGTCCAATGCTCATAGAAAGATTTATATATGAAATGTTTCCACACTGATAAGACACTGACCTACATGGTCAGATGTTGGAGTTGAAACTGGAGTTGTAATTTCTGCTTGTCTGAATATTATTTTCTTTCTTTTGTAGGCGACTGATAACAGATTCAAAAGTGAAACTGAAGTATCAACATTTAATAACTAATAGTTTTGTAGAGGTAAGTGTACATTTTCACATTTTGAACAACTTTCTCTTATGTTCCACATGCTGTGGTCACGCTTCATCATTTTCTGTTGAAATACAGAACTGTGCCAAGCTTCTGAGGAACCCTTGCACACTATTTTGAAATCATTTCTTTTGGCAGTAAGAAAGTTTTTACTGTAGAAACTCCAGATGTAGGTGAACAGAAATACAGTAACGAGGAAGAAGAATTTCTCATTTGGAAGAAAGTAGTAGAGATCTTGTGAGGCTGGACACTCCTAGTCACTATGTGGATGGGTTAAATTTCATGTGAGTGCTTTGGAGATGTTTTAATGAACAGAGTGATGGAAAACCATGACTTTCTGTAGGAATTTTATTTGTATTAATTCCAAATTTAATGCTTTAAGATTGGAATCATCTTCAAAAAGATTTCCAAGCCATGTATTTTTTAAGCAATATGCTCCAAAAATGCAGACATGAAGTAATTTTTCATCAAAACTTGATGAAATTCATGCACATATCTAATATCAATATCGTATCTGTATGCCACGTGACTGTCTCCTGTAAGTACTTTGTAATTTTCAGCTGAATAAAGGTACATGACACTATCAAAACATCCCTCTAAACAGATAATAATATAAAGCAATATAGCAATATATCAAATTGTGACCCCTGTATTGTGATGCATATGGTGTTGCCAGATTCTCACCAATACACAGCCCTAGCATCTATAATTAGGTTCTCTTTCTCAAGTTAGGGTCAGCTTCTACAAATTCTATTAATCGCAGAATCAGATCATTTTTAATATTTGATCTGATGTCATCATGGAACTGAAGTGAAATCTTTAGTTTGCCTAAATGTTTTCTTTGAGTGTTCAACATCTATGTCTCCCCCTCTCTCTGCAGTGCAATCGACTGTTAAAATGGTGTCCTGCTCCCGACTGCCACCACGTCGTCAAAGTCCAGTACCCCGATGCCAAGCCTGTCCGCTGCAAATGCGGCCGGCAGTTCTGGTAAGAGACCTCTGAATCCCACATATCAGATTATATACACAGCTCTGCAGAGTATAAACCAGCCAGAAGATTTTGGTGCCTGTTCCATTCCCTGGCCTTTCTCCCAGGCCAAGAAGCTGACACACACTGGAACTCACCCTCCTCAGACAGGCCTGGGGCACCTTGTCCACTCCTCACAGTTTCCTGTTTGTAGTTTCCTCCTTAATCCCTTCAACTGGAACACCATGCTAGTATAAACCGATTACCTGCTGTGGCGTTCATTGCGCTCACACAGATTACTACTGACATAGCTACTCACTGATGGACCTCAGTGGCTTTCATTTTGTTTTATTTTGATTTTTAAAGAGTCAGTGTCAGAGTTATTTGCTGGGGTGGATGATTGTTTGATGCAGAGGCAGTAATGTGCCAAGTTGCCAAGAAATGCCCCTTGGTCACTGTTGGGAGCTGTGGTGCTGCTTTGTTGAAATAAAAGTCTGTAACTAGCCCTGTTAACTCCATGAGTGATTTATATTTGTGTTTAGGAAATGCAAAACATCAAATGACTCAGTTGTAGTAAGAAGTAATCATGAAGAGGAGCTGTTGTGTAGGTCTGTTCTGAGGTCATAATGAACAGCGCCTTTTTCTGATACCCTGCCTCTACTCTTACTTCATTTCCCAATGCAGCTTCAACTGTGGTGAGAACTGGCACGACCCAGTGAAGTGTAAGGTATGATCAAATCTTTCTTGCTTTATTTTTTTCTTTTTGTTGCTTGCTTGCTTTCTGCTTGTGGTAAACATTATCATTTAAAGATGCCAAAGAATGTATTTGTTGAGGTATTTAATTTAGAAATAGTACTTGACTTTGGCGAAGATGAAACTGCTCATATGCAGTTTTACAAGCCTGTTAACAAGTATTGTTGCAGCATTTGCTTAATGGTGCTGTTTATGGAAAATATGCATTAAAAATGCATCAAATTAATTTAAAAAATCTATATTTAGCCCCGAGTGGTGTAGCGGGCTAAGGCCCACAGGTTCAAATCCAGGTTCGTGCTGCTCAACTTCGGTAGTCGGGGTCCAGAGGGAGAGAAATTGGCTTGCTCTCCCTCGGCGGGTGGATAGATGGCGCTCTTGCCCACGTCACATAAGTGCGCTGCTGGTTGGCGCTGGTGTCTGCCGTCACTGTGTCGGAACCGGGGATCTGGCGTTCTCTTCCAAGCGCGATGGCTGCCCAGCAACGATACAAATGGCAGCAGTTCGGAAAGAGGCGGTAGGCATCCCGTCGCATGACTCGGAGGATACATGTGGACGATTTCTCCCCCCTGGCGCCGAAAGCAGACACGTGATGTGGGAGACAACTTAGGGGGATGGGTAATTGGCATGTTTAAATTAGTAGGGGGCAAAAACCAGAAAAATTGGTATAAACAATAAATCAAAAGAAGAAAAATCTATATTTAAATCTCAAATTAAGTCATTTGAGTTACGTAGCATCTTCTGAAAATCAAGGTTTCTGGCATGTGTGAATGTCTCCTGTGAATATTTTGTCATTTTCATGGGAATAAAGGTATGTGAAACCATCAAAACAGCCCCCTAAATTGCCCTACGGAGTACAATAAAGTCATGTCTCGAATTCTATACCAGATTCTTGAAAATACACAACCCTGGCACCTGTGACTAGACTATCATGTTCAAGCTGACAAACACAAAAATCACAATCACAGAAATGGTCAGAGTTTTGTAAACCAGTCAGCCAGTTAATGGAGTGAGTATTTATTTATTTTTATTTTTATTTGCTTGTATATATACCCGTACATTTGAACACAAAGAAACTGTTGAATGAGCCCTTTACTACTGTATGCTGTGATACTACAAAACCAGGATGTTTTCTGAGGCTGTTGTTAAAATCTCATTCTGTCGCAACCATACCAACAACCCAGTTTCCCCCCCCCGAATGCCCCAAACACACTTATGAAAACCAATAAGCTTTTATTGGCTGGTTTGCAGCGCTATGATAGGCTCATAGAAGCTGCATATTGTAGCAACGTTTTAATACTGTAATAAAAATGCTGGTTATTTCTTACCTCTTATTTGGGACTTTTCCACTACATGGTACCTACACCACTCTACTGCTGTTGTGCTTTTCCATTAGGCAAATTTGTTATCTAGTACCCGAAACAGGGTAGGTTTTAGAGCCTCTGAGTGACTTGAGTAGCACTGTCTGGCCAACGTTATGCCGGCACCCAGCGCTATTGCGTGATATTGTGTTTATGCTGTTTAGACTTTTGTGTTTGATTTGAAGCTGCCAATATAACACCGATATTTGTTCGTAAGAGACCCCTGATGAACTCAGAACATAGTGTTATTAACATGATATTGTCTTTGTAGCAGGATCTATTCTGCTCTTGATATGTGGCAGAACATGAAGGAGAAAACCTTTGAATACTTTATCTAAAAATTTAATTAAAGACATTGACGGGACTATGTTTCTTGTAAGCCTGTTATATGATAAGTCTTTTTGTGAGCAAAACAGACTTAAAAATGACCTGGTAAGCACAACACTAACATAATTAGCTACCAAAAACATTATTTACCAAAAATCCTCTTAATATTTACTCTGTTAATAGGGATGCTTTGAACGACTGAACAATTTTAAATCCAGAAGCCTGTTCAGATAAAATCTGATCATGTTCAAGAATTTAAAATCCTACACAACCAGCTGTAGATCCAGCAAAGCCAAAAGCAGGTAGAGTTGAGTAGTGTAGTACTACCATGTAGTGGAAAAGTACTATTGCGTCCTCTTAGTGCACCATGATGTTGGATATCTGTAGAAATTGTACCTGGACTTTTTTGGCTCGTCCCATTTTCCTTGGTTTTCTAGTCATGCGAGTAAAAAATATGCCAGTACTTTCCCTTCTGAGGTGTGCTTTGCTCCATTTAGGATCAGCTGAAGGAGTCCAGTTAGATTTCAAGGGAGAGAAGAGATGGCTTTGCTAGCTTTAAGCCAAGCACATATTTCCATTTGTTTCCACAGCTTTTGCATTGTTGTTTGCAAAGTTTGAGCTTCTCTTCTGTTAACACAGGCAGCTGCTCTCCTGTATTATCAACACGATATTCTCCTGAAGTCATGTTTTACAGTGAATAGGACTTTATCCAATGGGATGTGTTTGTGTAAATTTTGGCCTTTAAATATAGCTTGAATATAACAAGTTGACTTTCTTGGTTTTGGAATTGACTTGTTTTCCACCTCTGTTTTGGTGATTCCAGATTTGACATTCTAGGAGCTGTGTAATTTGATAAAGGCCTGTTGATGGCCTTTATCTGCTTTACTGACAAAAAATTTGAATAAGTAAATATTCCAGAATTGTTCTGGAGCAGGGAAGCAGACTACCACCTTTTCCACCCTCAGTGCTAAGAGCCCCTCTAGAGAAACACCTTGTTGTTGCAGGGGTTGTCTTAACAAAAACAAAGGAAGCTTCTCTTCC
The DNA here is from genome assembly GCA_034509495.1 of Acestrorhynchus altus. Taxonomy (NCBI): domain Eukaryota; kingdom Metazoa; phylum Chordata; class Actinopteri; order Characiformes; family Acestrorhynchidae; genus Acestrorhynchus; species Acestrorhynchus altus. The sequence continues at coordinate 30,455,759 of CM067508.1, forward strand.
CTTGTGGCTCTTTGACGTGGCTTAGCAGCGTCTTTGAATGAGCTCATTCTTAACCCTTCCTGAACCACTCGGCGCTCATTTTTTGTTGTTATGTTACAGTGGTTGAGGAAATGGATTAAAAAGTGTGATGATGACAGCGAGACGTCCAACTGGATCGCAGCAAACACCAAGGTTAGTGGCATGGGTTCTTTGTTAGTTTTGTATGTCCTCTGCTCAGCAATGTGTCCCTGTGGGATTATAGCTCTCTTCCTGTTGTGCTGCAGGAATGTCCCAAATGCCACGTGACCATAGAAAAGGATGGCGGCTGCAACCACATGGTGTGTCGGAACCAGAACTGCAAGGCAGAGTTCTGCTGGGTATGCTTGGGCCCATGGGAACCCCACGGATCAGCCTGGTGAGTCAAGTCTTTGGCCACATGTGTGGCTCAGCTGTATTGGACGCATGATTAATATTACTATTAAAATGTGAAGCTTCAAACAAAAGTTCTGCTGTATATTATATTATTATAATGAGTCTGTGAGTATGTTTTTTTACTTCTTAAAACTGAAGATTTTAATATGGATATTAAAATGTGAAATAAAAGAATCAACTTTAGATCAAGAAAATTGAATTATATTTATTTACTACATTTGATGTGTGGCGCTGCAGCGCATGGCTCAAACAGTAAAACAGCACCCCCATATACAGCTTCAACAACTTTTAAAGCGATTCATAGATGGAATAAGGAAGGAGAGGAGCAGGTGTGAGTGTGCTTGAGAGAGTGAGCAAAGAACAAGAAGAGAAGGGTGGGGTGAGAGTTAATTCATATTTCAGAATGAATACATCACCTTCCTTATGAACTCAAGAGATGCCATGTTTACATCACCTTGTATATGTATTATAGGTGATGCAACATTGTGACTCACAAAACTCACCAGAATAATTTTGTGATTGATTGCAGTTCCTATAAGTAAGATTATGATGTCTATGATGCACATAGAAATGCATATTACACAGTTCATCATTGTATGTTAGAAAAATATTGTGACATCGCCCACCTTTATGATGTTACAAAACACATTGAAGCTTTCATTTGTCTATATAGGAGAAGGAATTCTAACCATAGCCCTTGTATTGCTTGTTGTGTTGTAAGATTTGTTTTGCTTGTGTTTTTTGCAAATATGAACACATTGATCACCATAACATTATGACTAACTCCTTGTGTCTGCACTCACTACCTATTGTATCAGCTCTATCAGATCTATAATTACAGTCTGTTTCTTTGCATACTTTATTAGTCTCCTTTCAGCCTGGTCTTAAATGGACCACCACTGAGCAGGTATTATGTGGGTGATGGATCACTCTCAGCACTTCAGTGACCCTGACGTGGTGGTGGTGGTGTGTTGGTGTGCTTTGCACTAGTAGGATTGGATCTGTTGCAGCAGTGCTGCTAGTGTGTGTAAACATTGTGCCCACTGATTGTCCACTCATACCTAGTTGCTCCACTTTGCAGATGTCAGACAGAAGGTTTCTGCACAGTTTGTGTTGGTCACTGTTGACTGTATGTTTCTGGTTGCTGGACTGTTCTCATTTCAGCAGCGGCCCTGAGGTGTTTAAACACTCCAGCAGCACCCCTGTGTCTGATCCACTCATACCAGCGCAACACACACTATCACCACCACTACCACTGTGTCACTGCAGTGCTGAGAATGACCCACCACCTACTTAATACCTGCTCTGTGGTGGTCCTGTGGGGTTCTGACCATTGAAGAACAGTGTGAACGGAGGCTAACAAGTATGCAGAGAAACAGATGGTCTACAGTTTGGAATTATAGAACTACAAAGTGCTCCTCGATGGAAAGAGGAGCTGATCAGATGGACAGTGAATGTAGAAATCAGGATAGTCATAATTTTATGATTGATTTGTGTTTCAAATAGCAGGACATAGAACAGTTTTCTGTAACATCCAAGTATTTTTCTAATTAAGTGCTCTATTTTTTGCTGCCTACTGCAGTTTTCACTCTTTCGGTGTGTTCTTGCCAATGCAGTTGGCTTTGAATCAACTTTAAAACTTTGCACTTAAGTAGATTTTCTGGGGCTCACTGTTCACCAGCAGATCTGTCAGCAGAGGCCAGCCTGTTCCTGATCTCACTGGGGACAGGAATGTAGAAGTAGTTTTATGAGGGAACCTCCTGTTTGGGGAAATATTAATTTGAAAATGAGATGTAATGCATAGATGCTGTTTTGTTTTTATGGAATATGTGTTTTCAGGTTGAATAATGTTTTTTTTGTTTGGGGTTTTTTTTGCACAGGTATAACTGCAATCGTTACAATGAGGATGATGCCAAGGCTGCTAGGGATGCACAAGAGGTAAGCAAATGACCAACCAAAAACAAATGACTAGTAACATTTTTGCAATTCTAGCAAAGCTTTTAGAAGGTAATACACAAAACTCCCAAACTTGATGCGAAACATCAGAAACCACTAAAGTGTAATGGAGACTATCATTGAGGGCATTTGATTCTGGCTGCTTGGTTTCATGCTCTACTAATAGACAGGCTGATTTACGTGCATCCCCGTGTGGTTTTAGCGCTCCAGGGCAGCCTTGCAGAGGTACCTGTTCTACTGCAATCGCTACATGAACCACATGCAGAGCCTGCGCTTTGAGCACAAGCTGTATGCACAGGTCAAGCAGAAAATGGAGGAGATGCAACAGCACAACATGTCATGGATTGAGGTGCAGTTTCTGAAGAAGGCTGTGGATGTACTCTGCCAGTGCCGCTCCACACTCATGTTCACTTATGTCTTTGCCTTCTACCTCAAGAAGAACAACCAGTCCATTATCTTTGAGGTAAGTTCACAAAGTACCGTAAGAAAAAAACATAGAACAGTGATTTAATCTTATTTTTTTACCCTAACTAGCAGCTTGTTGTTACATCACAGTAACTTCACTTGCTCACTGCAGCATCTTCTCCAGCTCCTCACACAGACCAACACATTCAACTCCACTCATTGCACAGCCAGCACCTCCTTCTCCATCTCCTTACACACACCAACACATTCAACTCCACTCATTGCACAGCCGGACAGCCAGTGGAGTGTTTATCTGTGCTGTTATTTTGCTTTTTGTCACAGAGTACTTCTCACCCAATCAAGCTGTGTGCCTGGAACTGTTGCATAATGTTCAGTGTAGTATGTATTTAGTCTTTATTCAAAATATAATATTCAGGTTGTTTTCAAGTCTAACGGTGTGGAGCTTTTCTTCTTTGTGTACTGTGAACAGAACAAAATGCAAAATGAGCAAATGAAAAATCAGACCTTGGTGAAATTTACTTCATGATGCCTTGAATCTTTCCCTGAAAGATCATCATTCAAACAAATCATTGTAAGGGCTTGTTTTGAAGGCGTCGGTTTCTCTTTTCAGAACAACCAGGCTGATCTGGAGAATGCCACAGAGGTACTGTCTGGATACCTAGAACGAGACATTTCACAGGATTCTTTGCAGGACATCAAACAGAAAGTACAAGACAAATACAGGCAAGTCTACTTAGGCTAGCAGTTGTATGGCCTGTTGAACTAATAGAAGTGCTTCAAGTATGTTGGTGGGGAGGAGCGGTAGCATACCAGCGGCTAACAGTATAATCTCATTTACACTACTAATGCAAAATTATTTAATTAATGCAAGGTTATTCCTTAAAATCGGTTCACGTATGAGATTAAGTTCAACAAACAAAAACAGTTTGTTTACTGTCTGGCTTATTAAAATGGTGCATGGACGTTTGCATAGCTAGAGACCGTCTGTGTCAGAGCTCAGATTTTACGTCAGAGAGTCGGTACCTGCAGCTGAAATGACAGAAACATACTTCTGCAGTGCGTATTTCTCACCTCAACCCACAGCTGCTACCCACCCACTAAACAGGAGTGAGTGTCCAGTGCTGTTTTTTAAGCTGTGACAACCAGTCATCTGCTTGTTTTGAATGACTCGTGAGCTTGTACCAGATCATGGCTAGCCAGTCTCTGCGTCTTTTGAGTCACAACAATAATGTCCTTTGTCTAGACACTGTTTATTCCTTCATAAAGCATGTAAATGACTTCATTATGTGCTACACTTTACTGCAGATACTGTGAGAGCAGACGGCGAGTTCTCCTGCAGCATGTGCATGAAGGCTATGAGAAAGACCTGTGGGAGTACATCGAGGATTGAGGCAGCGCTGTCTCCTCCCACCACAGACTTTCGGAGAGTGCCTCCGCCAACTAGAGCGCTAATGCAATTGAACCAGGGCAGCACAGGCCTCCGCTGCCGCCCTTTCCCCGCTCCCGGCATCCCGCCCATCCATGCTTCCTTTATCCCTTTATATTTTACTCCTTTCATTTTTGTTGTTTCCTGGGGGAAAAGAACTTTAAATTATATTTAAATGAAAAACGACATTATTCAAAAATAAAATCACATCTACAGCAGTATTGTTAACTGAGTGATGTGCAAGAAGACTGAGATCCAACAAACCAGATGGAAACCCTTCCTCCTCTGGCTCATGTAACATCTTCCGTTCAATCTCATTTTCCCCCTCATGCATCACTTTGTTTTTTTTTTTCATGAATGTTTTCAGTTTGATTTAATTTTATATAGGCCTATTTTTTGTTTGCGTGTGTGTGTGTGTGTGTGTGTGTGTGTTTGTGAGCAGTGGACTATGTTTTCAAAATGGCTTTAATTGTCCTGACCATGTCCTTTTTTGTGCGTGGTGAGATCCGTATATGGGTTGCTGAATGTTGATGGGTTGATTGTATTTGGGGGAGCTTTTTTTCGATTTAAAGAAGAAAAAATAAGGATGTTAGTTTGGGGGCGGGGGGAACGAAAAGCAAAAAAAAAAAAAAAAAAAAAAAAAGCAAATTGTTATTTTTCAATTTGTACATAACGCATATGCATGGAAGTTAAAGAGCAAGAGTGGCACGTGTTTGCATAATTTTTAAATTTATGAAGATATTTATTCTTTACAGATATTCAGAAAAAACATGTATATTTGCTGTGTAGATGAGTATCTCTCTCCCTGCCTTTGTTTGTCCCTCTTCTGAAGAGGTTCGGACGTAGGACGTGCTTGACCCAAAGCAGGAGTCCAGATCTCTTCCTCTTTTGCTCCACTGACCCACAACCACCACCCAAACCCCCCTCCCCCCTCGCCCCCTACCCAAGCTCCACCGTGGGCCGGAGCAGCGCTGTAGGAGACTGAAGACTGAACTCTGCCAAATGAAACGCAGTATGCCAAGGAGGAGCATTTAGATTACAGAAAGTCTAAATTGCTCAAAAGCTACTAAGAGCTCTCTGGCACGAAGAGCAGGAGAATTAGGATGGCGCCATTTGCGCGATTCTCAAGGCTTAGGGAGGCGTTCCTTAAGAAGACACACAACCTGTAAGAGTACATGCCACTGACAAAGAATGGTGATGACCTTTTCTAGCACTCCACCATCTCCTTTCTGGGGTGCTTACCCCATCTCCCCCCCATCCCCACTTGGGTAGGTTTTGAACTGTGATCTGATTTTAAGAGTGATACCAATAACCTCTGAGAGCCAAACTGAGTGACATTCACTCCAGAATATCTCTATATATACATATATATATATATATATATATATATAAATAACCTTTTATATTTTCAGTTTCTCTTCGTCTGGTTCTCATTCTTTCCAGACCTGGCTTTCTTTGGTGTGCTTGTGGGGTGTGCAGGTTTGCGGGTGCTGGCATGTATGAATGGCATTGGTCGGAACTTTGTAGTTTGAGCCGCTGTTGAGCAGATGTTATTGGTATTTTTCATTTTTCTTCTCCCTCCCCCCCCACACATCCATATCAAAGAAGATCTGCTTGTCTGTCATCTCTTGTGTTCTGCTGTGATATCTCGTGTCTCTCATTACTATGCTGGGCTCAGGGGTCACATGTATCGGAGGGTCTCTTTCAGGGTGCTGATCATGGCTTACTTTTCACTTTTCATTCATTTTGTCTAATGAAAAGGAGTTTTTTGATCAGTGCTACACTACGAGTCTCACCAAACAAGGCATGTGGGCAACTCTATTGATAGTTTGATAGAAGGGTGCCCCTGCTGGCACCTTGGACATTGTAGATGAGCCTGCACGCTGTGCTTCAGACCTGTGTCTTTGTTTAGTCAATGTTGAGGATGGGAAAGATGCACAAGGTCATCTGTAGAAGAGTGTAGACTGTGTGTGCGTGTGTGTGTGTATGGGTGATGGACTGGTCAAGGGAGAAGATGTTCTCCAGGAACTGCTGGCTCTTGGTCTTGTGGTAAGAGGAGCCTAGCTTCTGATTCTCACCTGAGGGGGAATTTGGTCCTAGGCCGTATCTTTTAATTAAAGATTAGAAAAAATTTAAATGAAATCCATTAACAGTTCAGTTTCTCTACCCTGAACAAGGGCTGATCCAGTTAGTGAGCTGGAGGTGTATTGGGGCAGGGAAGACGTGGAAGACTTAGAAACATTGCACATTAATGGGTCCCCAGGAGCAGGACCCTGTCCTCTAATTTTGCTGAGGGGTTTCTAGTCTAGAACAGCTCTCATTATACATGTATTGTTCATCTACAACAACATATGAAGACTCAAAACAAGCTTGACCCATCCAGCCCATCAGAAACATACATGGGGGTCTTCCAGGTATCTGTTTCTAACCTGACTACTAAAATCAGCACTGCTACGTGTGAGTTTAGAAAGATCGGCGTGGTGGACCGCAGTGTATGCAAGTATGTGTCTAATGCTTTTTTATTATTAATATTTTTTTTTATTTAAACCTTAAGAGTTTGGATGTGGGAGGAGCTTTTATGCCCCAGCATCCATCTCTCTCTCTCTCTCTTTCTCTTTCTCTCTCTCTCTCTCCCATGGCACCCAGAACTTGAGTTTGAGAAGATGATGTGCAATCGGTCTTTAGACTGTCTCTGTCACGCAGATCACTGTGGCTGTTACTGTGTCTCAGACCAGTCCGCTTCTCAAAGCTCCCTGTGTATTTGACCATGTTCTTGGTAGTTGAATTATCCCAGTTTAACAGTAACATTCACAGTAACAAAAAAAACAAAAACAACAAAAAACAAGCAGCTACTGTCGTTTGGTTGAGACATCCAAAAAAAACTTTTAATACTTTTCTACATATATCTTTTCTTTATGCTATTAAAATGTTTGATTTCTTATATACATAGTGTAAAATGTGGAAGAAATTAGTTGTCTGTTTTTGGAGAAAAATATTAAAGTGCAAAATGTTGCAAATGTTTCCTTTTTGCCCCACGTTTCTGTGTTGAAAAGCACACACAAAATCACTCTGAAGGAAGATTAAGGTCATTCTGAACAATTAGTTAAAAATTTAGACTGATATGGGCAATATTTTTTAAGCTACACACACAGAAGTAGTGTCTCAGTATGCCAGACATCTCGGAATTGAGTTGAGGTTCTTAAGGTTCTTAGGGTTCTTATTCTCCCTCAGTTTCTGCAGGGTCTGTAATGAAGATTAAAGATGATCTGGTATCATACAAAATTGCACCCAACCCCATGACACCAGGCCTTCTGGACAATGATGTGTGACAACAAACCACTGTGTGCTGACCACTGTGTCTCCACACACTCATTGGTTGTCTCCACCAAGACAAAATTGGAGCTCGTCACTGAAGCTGACCTGCTGCTGTTCTGAGTGACTCCACGACACTGTTGCAGGCGTGCATTGCAGTCAGTTGATTTCCTTTGGTGGAAACAACCGTTTTTTTATCATACTCTTAATCACAGGTGCACAAATGTTCACAGGGCCATGTGCCTAATAAAACTACCGTATTTTCTGGACTATAAGCCGCTACTTTTTTTTCCACGCTTTAAACATGCGGCTTACAATGAAGTGCAGTTTTTTCTTCTTATATATGTTATTTTCCAGGTTTTTCTTTTAAACTTTGCAAGTGCGGCTTATTGTCTGGAAAATACAGTACTTGCTGCTTCTAAAAAGAGCTTTTTGGGTGGGGGTGGGGGTGGGGTGGAGGGGCGGGGGGATAAAAAATGACATCTATTTGCTATTCAGGTAATAATTTTCATTAAGGACTAATCTGTTTATTTTCTCCATTAATCTGTAGATTGTTTTGTTTAAAACTCTGAAAAGAGCAATTAGTTTGATTGTTTGCTTTTTATGTTTCAATGCTGGTATAAATTGTCGTACACTGATATACCTCAAACTGAAATACTACTGTGACCCTAATCATAGGAGTAGACATAATAAGAGGGTATGTTTAATGAAATAATCTCCGTAAAACAGCTCAGAATTGAGTGTATGCATTAATTCTCTTCTGTATTGCAGAGCACATTTCTATAGTCTATATATATGCAAATGTTTGGGCACCTGTGATCGGAAGACATTTTTATTTTCTTTAATAATTTGAATGAATTAAACTTTAAAATAATTACATATCAGTTCATTTAACTAAAGATGAATACATTTTTATTAAACCTTCATTTTAGTAAAATAATTATAGTCAAAGAAAATCAAAAGCATCTTGCGTATTTAATTTGTGCATAAATATTGAATTATATTCACACTTTGGTTCTGCTTCAGGCACCGTGGCCTCACCACATCAATCACAAAACATAACCACCAAAAACTTGTGCTTGCGTTTCACATTCTGTAGCAAAAATGAGAAACACTCGCAGGCTTAAAAAGCACTTGCTGAGGTTCTTTATTGGTTTGTAAACTGAAGAGTTTAACCACAAGGTGGAGCTGCCATCACTGTAAGTCAAACTATTCAAACCATTACTGCAGCAAATGTTGATTCATCAAGACCAGAGTCCAGTTTCTCTGCTCACCAGGGTGGAGACACAGCACCAACACCCAGAGATGCTGTTATTACTCCAGTCACAACATTGTCCATTGTCAACAGCCAAGGACACTGTAGTCACTCCAGAGCAACAACCTCCTTCCCACATTGAAAATACAGAGATATCAGATGAGAGCCATGCTCTGTCTGATGTACATGAGCAATCTGCATCATCATCCATCCCTACAGTGTCAACACCCCACCTGAACTTTCCAGCAACCATGGAGAAGCTGCTATCTGTGGGGACAAGGATCTCACTGTCCATGTCAGATAGTCCTCAGGTACAGCGTAAAATCAGCCCACTATCCCTCCTCCTCCCCACCAGTCTTACCATTTACGTTTATGTCTGTGGCATTGGCAGAGGCCCTTATCCAGAGCGACTTACCCAGGTGCTTTGCTGTTCACTCGGATATCCTTACCTAGCAGAAGAGGTTAGAGTCCAGAGATTCCTCAAGCTTAGATACTGTCAAAAAAAATGTCAGATCAGAGACCAACATGATTCAGAATAAAGTGAATCTCATAAAGAGTTAAATGTTCTTGAAAGAGATGGTCTTCAGTAAGTGAGTGACTCAGCTGTTCGGACCCCCAGGGGAAGTTAGCTCCACCACTTTGGTCCAGGACAGAAAAGAGTCTGGATGCTTGTTTTCACTCTGACCTGAGGGATGGTGGGTCAAGCCAAGCTGTACTTGATGCTTGGTACAGATGCTCTTGCTCTTGGTACAGATGGAGTTTGGCAATTGCCATCATGTATGGAGGTGCTGGTCCATTTTTGGCTTTGTAAGCCAGCATCGAGGTTTTGAATCTGATGTTCAGCTACAGGAAGCCAATGAAGGGACTATGGAATGTCCTACCACGTCTATGCAGATGACACTCTGATCTACTTGGCCCTCAGTCCCATAAACTATAGTTCCCTTGACTCTCTGCTTAAGTGCCTTGAGCACGTCACTGATTGGATGGGTCAGAGGTTTCTGCAGTTGAATAAAGATAAAACAGAGATTATTTTATTTTGGGAACAGACATGAGAGGCCCAATGTAGCTGCATTAATTCAATATCTCTAAAATCGAGAGCTAGATCATGATCTTGGTGCACTAGTCTGATCTTTGTAGTCATGTCATAGTGGTCACCAAATCAGCACTGTTTCTCCTTAAGAACATTAATAAGATTAGAGGTTTTCTGTCTAAACCAGGCCTGGAGAAACTGCTCCATGCCTTTATTTCCAGCAGCACTGGTCAATGGAACAGTCTCCGAACTGCTCTTCCAAAAAAGACCATCAAACAGCTTCAGCTGATTCAGAATTCAGCAGCCAGGGTTCTCAGCAGGGTTCTCACCCGGAGTAAAAGAAGGGAACACATCTGGTTACCAGTCTGTTACAAACTAGATTTGAAGGTACTATTACTGGTCTATAAATGTCTCAATGGCTTAGTCTCAGATCATTAGGAACGAGTCAGGTAGTCCTGCCTAAAGTAAAGACTAAACATGGAGAAGCAGCGTTTAGTTACTGTGCTGCAGTTAAATAGAATCAGTGGACAGAGGACATTAGAAGAGCCCCAACCTGGACACTTTTACATTCCGGGTTGATCAGGCCTTCAGTTTAACACTGTTAACTCCATCCTGTAACACCATTACTCTCATTCTCTTATTTCTTTTAAATATATTATATGTTTAATTTTATAGCCTTTTAATGATTCACTTTATTTCTATTTCATTTATTTTAATGTGTTTTTATCTTGAATTTGTTTATGTAAAGCACTTTGAACTTGCCACAGTGTATAGAAGGTGCTATACAAATAAACCTTTGTTTGTGATTGGAGAAAGCAGATGTGTTTGCCTACACCAGGGCAAGGCAACCCTGGAGCTCGACCTGATGAACCTGATGAGTCCGGCACTCCAGGGCCAGTGTACCTGACGGAGCCTTGACTGCACACCTCTTACACGGTTATGGAACAGGCCAGGTAAGGACAGTAACGAGGGCTACATAAACATTGAGGTTGAAGGTTAAACATCATGATTCAGTAAACACGCCCACACGGTGACAAAACGCAAAGTACATATACTTCAAAAATCAAAGTATTGTTTGTCAGCAGCAAACGTCATGGCAAATGAAAAAATGAATGATGTCCACAGGTATTTAATGGTAATAACCCAGATAACATGCCCATTTGAGGGCTGTATAGGTTGCCCAACTTGGAACCAGAAAGCTTTAACCTCAGGTTCCATGTTGACCCCACATATGGATGCCCACCAGGGTCAGTGACAAGACCAGGAGGAGTTAAACAAGAGCCCCATACGAGTTGTCAACTGCATATTGAGTCTCATTGGGTTGTTTTGATGGAGCCCATTTGGGAAGCCCAACTGGGTCCCAGTAATGCACATGCCCAACTGGAACCCAAATAGCCCTAGTTTCTCCCATATTTACGGAATATGGGTATTTACGAGCAATTCACGGAAAATGAAGGCAGCTGGACGTGCCCTTGAGCAGTGTGACAAGACCTCTGGCCTCACTGCTCACAAACTCGCTTACCAGGAACAATAAGCCTCCTCAAAGTCCCTTAGAGAGGCCTGATTCCAGTTTTATGGGAACGGCGTCAAAAAAATCTGGGTAATTCGGAGCAGCTGTTCTCAACTATCAATCATCTCCTCAAACCACAAAACCCCTCACCCACTGAAACCATAGCACAGCAACAACTTCATGACTCTTTTCAAAACAAAAATTGAAACAATTTGTTATGGTCTTTCTAGCTCCTCCACTCCTCCACCTATGCAGGCTACCCACCAGTTTCAGGTCTCACAGCAAGAAACTGAAGCCATTATCAGAAGGATGAACCTGTGCCCTAGAGCCCTTTGCTACAGCACTGGTGAAAGCAAATGTCTCCACCATAAGTCCTCTGCTCACCACCATACTTAACCACACTCTCCAGGCTGGGCATGTTCCTTCTCCTCTAAAGACTCCATAGTCCACTTCTCAAAAAAACCTACCCTAAGCCCTGATGTTTTTGCAAATTATAGACCCATCTCCAACCTTCCATTTCTCTTCAAAGTATTGGAAAAGCTTGTAGCTGCCCATCTTCAAGACCTTCTTAAACACAATAACCCTTTTGAATTTTTTCAATCTGGTTTCCACGTGGCTCACAGCACAGAAACATCTCTGGTTAGGGTCAGCAACCAGACACTGACACTGGCCCACCTTCCCTCCTCATCCTCCTGTATCTGTCTGCTTCATTTGACACCTTCGACCACGGCATCCTCCTCCACCACCTACATCGCACAGTTGGACATACAGCACTGCCCTTTCCTGGTTTCAGTCCTATGTGGCTGAAGATCACAGACACATACTGTGACCTGTGGAGTCCCCCAGGGGTCAGTTCTTGGCCCCATCCTTTTCATTCTATACATGCTCCCCCTTGGCCATGTCATTAGCTGTCATGATATCTCCTTTCATTGCTACACTGATGACATGCAACTGTAGGAATAAAATTATAACTCAAACACTGATTTAAATATATATATATATATAGATTCAGCATACTCAAAAACACAGACCAGAGTGACCGAATCCATTTACCTGATGGACTGCAGGACTGGATGGAAAATGAAAAATTCCATGAGCCTTGTTTAAAAAAGACCTGATGATCATAAGAAGCATCACTGAGAAATACAAGAGCTCGGTATTCTGTACGCTGGTCTAAGATCTTCTGCCACGGTACCTGATTGACATCTCTGCAATAGAGAAGAACTTCACTTTTCTCTAAAGCTGGTCCTCAGCTGTAATTATTTCTCACTTTATCATTTGTATGCAGTCGGTTTTACTCAGAACAGGGTAGTGACAGGTAAACTAGCTCGATTTCCCTTAAGGGTTTTTAGACACGACACAACTCTCCGTAAGAACTGAGAAAATTGCTGTCATCAATCATTATCATCATCATCAACCCCTCCTACAAGTCTCACTGCCTTGGAGGCATTAGGTGTGTGAATGTAATACTTTCTCCAGGTGAACAGTACCAAGACTGAAGGAATCCTGACTGACACTCCACGTCACATTCAGTCAACATCCAAAACCTGCTTTAAATTCTCTGGTCACACGATTCCACTCTCCTCTTCCCTCCCTAATCTTTGTGCAAGATTTGACCCACAACTTGCCTTTGAACTCCTTGCACCACCTCAGAAATATTGCCAAACGTTGCCCGACTCTCGCCGCATCACATGCAGAAAAACTGGTTCATGCTTTCATCTCCTTCTCAATGGGATTCCAGACAAGAACCCTCAGAGATTACCCTGCATTCAGAACAGAGGTGCTGGGATCCCGACGAGAGAGCAAAAAATATTAACATCACACCTGTCCTCCGTTCTCTTCACTGCCGTCCCATCTCTGCCAAGACTGAATACAAGGTTTCCCTCTTCACCCACCACTGCATCTACAGCAATGCTCCTTCCAACCTGCTCACCCCACTGACCTCCTCAAGATCCTCCTTCTCAGCAAACACTAATCGCCTCCTTCCACCTCAGACTAAGCTCAGAACCATGGGTGACTGTTGCCCCTTGTTTATGGAAAGTCCTCCCTGACCCTTAAAGGGCACCACAGTCGAGAGTGATTTTTAAAAAAGGACTTAAAACCTCTCGTTTCAGCAGATCTTATGGCTCGTAACATTTGACATTTTAAAAGCTTTCAAAGCAAAATTTTATTTAACACAAGCTCCTAAGATGTTTTATTCTATTTTTTATTTCTTTGTTGTTTCTTGACAATTTTCCGTGTAGCACTTTCAGATTTGGTTCAAATGTAAAGCACATTAGAAACATAATAATAATAATAATAATAATAATAATTATTATTATTATTATTAATAATAATAATAATAATAATAATAATAATAATTATTATTATTATTATTATTATTATTATTATTATTAGAAACTGAGACATCTGAGAATGTTCACTCTTTTCCAACATTCTGTTATAAGTGTTACATTTTTTTAAACATAGCTTATGTTTGACAGAAAATGGGAAGGCTTCCCAGGGGGAAGTGCTGCAAGGGAGGCAAAAAAACCCAACCCGGAACATTTCAAGAATTTGAAGAATTTAAACTTTAAACACCATCAGCAGCCACCATAAAAAAGTCTGTGTAAACAGTCTAATCACATTCCCTTTGGTATTTCACTTACAGGAATGAGGAACACCCGCATTTGCTGGTTTTTAAAAAAAAGGTAAATTCACTTTTAATTCAGTCATTTAAAAGAAAAAGGTAAAAACAATCGACAGAAAACAATTGCCTTCACAGTAGAAACCGATATAGCAGCTGTTAAAAGCGTTTTGGTGCTTATACATAAAAAAAAAAAGGCATAGAAAAATATCCTAGAGGTCTTTTGGTGCCTGTTTAATCTGTTCAAGATTAACTTTTTCATTTCATTTCAAGATTGAACTATTTCACGTTAAAAAGTACCGTAAGTACTGTATATAAGCTCCACAGACAAAGAAAATAGTGGCCTTCGATTTTGAAGGAGGTATGTAACGTTAGGCTCCAGCAGATGTTGTATATTGGAGATCATCGGCTATAAAGACCTGTAGGTGTGCAACAGGATTCACAGACTGAGAAGAGGCGGTCAAGCGTTTCGTTCAAGTTGTAGAAAATGGGTCACAAAGCAGATGTTAATGATTGGTAATGGAGTGACTGCATTTGGGCCCTAATGTTGAATCTGCAGGTGTATCTAAGCATTTGCTCATATGGGTCTCCCATATTCTCATCAGAACTGTGACCAGCATGCCACTGCTCCATATGTTGATAGTCTACAGCTCTCTGTGGAAGTTCTTTTAGAAATTGTGTGTTGTGAAGTCCTGCATTCTTGCCTGGAAGTGAAGCAAGTTTCATGAACGTGAAGCACGCCGTCCCGGTCCATCTCCCCTTGACTGGGTTTTCGAGTTTTCACTGCTGGTAGACCCGTATGACATACACTTCAGTACATCTGCAAATCCAGCGCCTTCCTTCACAATATGGTCATATGGACCGTCACTCCACACATCAAACGAGACCGTCACTGCACAATCACACACCCTGATCATTCTCATGTAGCTCCATCTGCAGAAGCCTAAAGTTACGACCACCTTAAACAAACAAGTTAATGTTTGTGAGCATATTTATATATATATATATATAAAAAAAAAACATAAAGCACATCTTCACAGTTTAAAACAGACACCTTATCACCCACCACCAAGCAAACAACGACAAAACACCTCAGTCCTCAATTTTCAGCCACCCCTTCTTATAGTCCATGAGCAGCTCCAGGTAGTACTGCCACTCAGGCTCGCTGTCGTACTTGACCTCAAACACTGTCTTCAGAGGATTGGGATGGGGCTCATGGATACGCAACACCACTCCCCTGTACCACACCTCTGTCTTATCATTTTCCTCATACAGATGATGGATCCTTTTACCCACCAGCTCAGGGTACACCTTCCTCGCGGCCTTCTTGGTTTTCTGCACGGCAGAACGCAACACCCACCTCCGCCTCTGTTTAGAATTGTGCTGGTGTGTGGAGAGGTAGGAGCAGTACTTCACCCTGCAAAGACTGGAAGAAAACGTGTGTGGCTTTTTGTGTTTGGAGGTTCTGTGTTCCTTCTTCCTGCGGTGTCTCTTATGCCCTTGACCTCTGCTCCCTGTGTCCTGAGCCTCAGCATGGTCCAGGACTCTCTGGTACTGTAACGCCCGACGCTGGCACCCACTGGAATAGTAAACTTTCCTCAGCTTCAGGATCATTCCTGAGCAGCTCTTGGAGAAGCTGCTAGACGACCAGCTCTGATGCGACGACCAAGAGGCCACCTCGGTCTCCACATCGCTGCTCCCTGATGAAAGGTCATCCGATGTCAGCGGCCGTGTCCAGGAGTCCTTGGGTTCTTGCACAGTGTCGTCCTCTATCTTCACCTGGACGTGACCCTCCTCGCTACTGCCAGCCGCTGACATGTGTTCCCATGCCTCCCCTTCAAACAGGCCTTCAAAACACCAGCTTGCAGATTTCTGATCAGGCTCGTCCTCGGCTGAGGAACAATTGTCTTCTAAAAACATCCTCTTGCAGGCACTCTTCACCCTGCCTTTGCTTTTAGGTTTCTTCAGATCAGAGGACTCTTTGATGTTTTCTGGGTACATAACAGTATCTGGTGTGTGTGGCCTCGGGGACGTGCAGCATACCTCCAGCTCGTTCACAGAGCTATCAACCTCATCAGAGCATTCCACACATTCTGTTGTGAGGTTCAACTCTACTCCTGCAGGGTAACAGTGAAAGATCCGTGTTAGGACATTTGAAAAGTACAGCAATTCAAAATGCTAGATTGAACTGTTTAAACACAATCTATTTTATAAAAAAAAATGACATTAGAATTTATCTTCTGAACTGTTATACACTCAGTACTTTTTACTCAACCAATGTAATGAAATGGGGGGAAAAAAAAAACAACAAAAAAACTACTTTGCCTAACCACGTTGAGACGCTCCCCCAACGTTATCCTCACAACTAAACAGATAAGTGGTACGGAGGCCGAAACTTGAGCTGGAACCAGCACACATCTCCCCTCACGGCCCGTTCACCACCATCCCCATCGCCACCACCATCAGTCCCTTTCCCCTACAGATGCATTGTCATTCCCCAATTGGACACACATAACCTTTCCCCCTCCCTACACAACATCCTAATTCTCACGCGTCTCATTTCGTCTGAAGTTCTTCGAGGGACACTTGATCAGCGAATCACTTGTGCAAAACGTTCGTTCAATAGCTTTTAAAAGTTTAGTAGTTAAGAACTTTTAATAAAATGAAATATTAGAAAAGATGTGATCACAGAGGGTGAAAAAATAAACAAGACGAGAAAAAACAAAGGGATGATACAATAATAATGACGACAAAGTCTTAACAAAAATAAAAACAATAAAACATAAAACTGAAGAGATGATTTTAAAAGACATTTGCAAAAGGCAATTATTAGAAATGCAATTAGGAAGACGTTACGATGCCATCTGCCCTAATAGCTGGCATTTCCCCTTTGGTTGAGATCATGTGTATTAGATGTTTCCTATAACCATCTACGAGTCTCTGACATCGACTGGAGGAAAGGTTTTCCCAGTCCTCCTATCAGGGATGGGTGCTGAACACATGAGACGTAGGAAGCGGAAGTACTAACAGGGTTTGCGGGTTTATTTACAGAACTAAACGCCACACAAACTAACACAGGAAAACAAGACCATAGACTAGACCATAAGATACAAAGACCAGTGTGGACATGAGGACAAATGTAGACAATTAGAATGAGAGACAGACTGAGACCAAGGGGCTTCTATACATGAGAACATAGGACACACCTGGAACACAATCATGATGGGCTACAAATCAGACACAGCGGGGGTAAGGGCGGGGACAAGACCAAAACAACAAGGACGAGATGGGATGACCTGGACAGATACATCACACCTCCATGTGGAATTCTTTCTTTGTATAGGAAAAAGAAGCGATAATGTGCCATGTCTAGTGTAGAGTAATTTCAAGGATCTGAAGAAAAAAAAATCTTCAAAAGATGTCAAAGCAATTATAGAACTTTTGGAACATTTCGAAAGATGAATAAAGGAAAGGGACAAAAGATGAGAAAAGATAAAGAAAAGAAGTGATATGATCACAAACTCCTAACACCGAACAAATCCCAAAACAGTTGTGCATGATGCATCCCGCACATCTCCAAATCAGATTTATCATTTGACAGCAGATCAGATGGTGCAACAGCAAATACTGTTATGAGCAAAAAAAAAAAAACAAAACCAAAACCAACTTCTTCTGTTTCTCACAGATGGCTGCCCACATCCTTCCTTACTGGGCACGTGAGTTCAGATGTGAGTCAGAAACTGACAGTCATCCTCCTTATATTACATTACAAGCTTAGCTTTTTACCCACAATACAACATCTACAGAACCTACAATGACGATCTAAAGCATTGAGCAGGCAGGGAAAATACGGAGGTTGCTAAGTAAAGTCAAGCGATAGGAGCTGGTGGTGGGAAAGCATGAAGGGGGCAACAGAAGAGAAGGTTTGTACCTGAGTAACTGTTTGGACATCATCTGTAGGAGCCGAATCTGTAAAATTAAAAAAAAGGAAAAAAAGAAAAACCAAATAGTGACAACTCAAGCATGGGTGTAAAAATATAATCTTAATGGAAACAATGAAAGTACAGAACATAAAATAACGTCCCCGAATTCACAAATTAGGCAATATACATGAAACCTAAGTGAGGGAAGGTATGAACTTATGAACTTCCTTTTCTAACGTCTTGGTAATATCACTTCCTGCACCAGTACAGGGTAGAGGTGGGCAAACGGTGGAACAGGGACTTGTAGGGACACATGCAGCTACCAGGCCTGTGGTCACTGCAGGGCCCAATCTGGAGTCACTAGCAGACCAAACAACAGTGCTGTATCCATAAAGCCTCCAGAAAGAGTAATAGCTATAATATCTGCAGGATGTCTAATTCCCCCGAGGGGACTCTAACAGCAGAATGTCAATTCACTAACAATTCTTACTATTAGACTGCAGCATACAATAGAAAAATCATTGAAGCAGAGGGTCGATCTTCAGAGAAAGGTGAGGTTCTGCTGAACAAGTCAATCTGGCGCCAGGCGAAGATCTCACACCAACTGGTCAGAACTCACAGTTTAAATACACATTTTGGGCTACAGAGGAAGGGTTTTCTGGAACCACCCCTTTTTTGTTGTATAACACTCTTTGGGAAAGTCACCATTATTTCCACTTTAGTCTTTCAAATGAACCCTTTCATCTCATTTGGCCTTGAGTAAGAATGCCAGAATATATCATATCCACATCAATAGTCTTAGTCTTTTTTTTTTTAAATTCCGTTCTAGTACATGATACTCCCTATGGGTATTATCTTCAGGCCAAAGCCACTTCTCTCGGGAACTGCGGAACCTGTATTAATTGTTATCAACAATTGCTACTCTTCTTCTGGATCTTCTAGAGGACTTCTCACAGCAATTGTTTCTTTAGACACGGTGCGTTTTAACACAATTTTCTGCGGACATATCAGCTTAAATTCCATATTCCAAATCTTAACATTTTCTGGTTTCCAGTAAATTTACATCCCACAGGTGCTTGAAGGTTTGTGAACCCTTTAGAATTTGCATAAAAGAATAAATTGGACCCAAAACCTCATCAGATGATCACAAAAATCCTAGAAGTAGAGAAGGAAAACCAAATTTAAATATACAAGACATATATATTCCACTTGCTTATTTATTTAATTTTTAATTTATTTAATTAAATCTTTTGTCTCACTGTGTTCAAACGCAGAGTAAAGGTCCATCTGTTTCAAGAGTATTTAACTCCATACAGACATTTCTGTTCAACAGGATCCAAGTGTGAGGAATCCCTCGATTCTAGCCTCGTTTACTAGCTAAGGATTTTTTCTGAGTGAACAGCAAAGCACTGTTGTAAGTCACGGTGGATAACTGCGTTTGCTAAACACCATAAATGTAAAAGCATTTACTGAGGACAGTTATCCAATATTACATATATGTGAGGGCAAAATTATGTGAACCTTTAGGATTCGCAGATCATTTAAAGGTGAAATCAGAGTTTGGTGTTTTCAATCAATGGGAGAAAATCAGGTGCGAGTGGGAACCTTGTTTTATTTAAAGAACAGTGATCTATCAAAGTCTGATCTTCATATGTCTCTGGAAGTGCATCATGGTATGAACAAGGGAGTCACACCTGATACTGAAAGCAGAGGTTCACCTCCATTTGCCAATCATATATATTTAATATTGGATCATTTTCCTCAAATAAAAATCAATCAGCAAGTGTAATATTGTGTATTAATTGTTTGATTAGTTCTCTAAAAGAAGATGAGGAGAACAAAAACTTCCAAAGGGTTCACAAACTTTCAAGCTTTATGTCTATCGAGTGAATCCTGGAGCAGCTATGATAATGTTCCTGCTATATGAAACATCTGGAAAAAGGAAAGTACTTCGTTTAGTGGGTGATCAAAAATGACACCAGTCTAAAATATGCAGTACTTGTGGTCCCAGGAATTGGGTTTGAACTTTTGCCACTCGTTTGTCAATATTTCCCTTTAGTTTCAATCAAATTCCAAGAATTCTGGATATTGTTAGAGGACAAATGGTGGCTCTTAGCCCAGTATGTTGCCTTTGTGTTTTACCGATCTAAAGTCAACTCACCAAGGACACTGCAGACACTGGCATAGTAGAGGAGGTTGACAACATCTGGATAAATATTTGGCAGGTGTTTGAGGGACAGCAGCCTTCTGAGTTTAGAAGAAAAAGCCCGTTTGTGGAGTTGGGTCAAGTGCCTTTCCTCTGTCAGCGTGGTAGGCCGCAGCTCAACTCGGTGCTCCTGCAGTACCTGGTCAATGAATGTCCCTTGGATCTGAGGAAACAGGATCTCTTTGACCACCAGCATGGGGATGAACACTGCCCCTGCTCTGATGACATGAAGAAAGGGCCATTCACCCCTTATGACGTAACTCTCAAGCTGGTGAAGAACCTTCTGGAGTGCTGCTACCATCTCCTCACCTTTCAACCAAACTTCCCTAGCCTTGGATCCCAGGAGGCACGATACTTTCTGGGTTTTAGCTGGAGGAGAAACAAGGTCCAAACTTGATAACCACTCTCTGAGCTCCCAGTGTGAAGTCTGAGAAATGCAGGCTGATATGAGCTTGCAAAGTGACTGGTGGAGCTCCAGGAACTGATGTCGGGCTTGCCTGCTGCTGTTGCTCTTGGCTGGAATTGTCTCAACAGGAGACTGAGGAACCCCTGGGCTTGGAGGCACTGCACCTTTGAGGACCTCAGGCAAAATTATATTATATCTGGACAGCTTAAGGCAATGGGGAGGGATTTTACAGAGAGAAAAAGTGGTTTGAAGTGTCTGAGGTGGAGATGGGGATTTGGTAGGCAAAGTGGCAGGAAGGTCTGAGGGCTTTGTTGGGTTGTTTCTGGTCTGTACAGTTTCCATTTTATCCATTACAATGGGCTCAGTCTTCAATTCAATGGAGGGTTCTGGTGACTCTGGTACTTCTGGTGTGACTGGATCACATTCTTGCTCAAAATCACTCTTCACCACAACAATGCTGTGTTCAGTGTCGCATAATTCTGGTTTGAAATCCATTTGTTCTAAATCTGCTGGTTCTTCCTTGACCATTCCAACATTGGTATTATGACTAATTGCAGGACTGGTGCAGTCATTTATTGATGACTTACATGCAGCATCATCTGGCTCTACTTTCTCTTTTTTGACCTTCGCCAACCGTAAATCAGCAGAATCTCGGCTGCTGGCTGGCGACATTTTGACTGCTTTCAGATTAAGGTCACCTTGACCTAAACTTGTTTTTGGATCTGAGCTTTCCAATTCTAGTTCTTCTTTCAGTGGTTTTGGGTCATCCAGAAGTTTGGAACTACTGGCATTTCTTGAGAACATACCAGCAACTTCCAAGTAGGCTTTATAAGGGGCCAGACTAAAGACTTTGTTAATGACTGGCATTGGAGGGGAGGAAGGCGACTGAGCCCGGTCAGACTTCTGCTGGTCCAGCTTTTGAACCTTTTCCAAAGATTCACAGCCATCATCACTTTGCTCTCTGTGTCTTTTAGATGATAAAACACTGTTTGCTGGATTGTCTGAAATATTCAAACTTTTGTTGGACACACCACCAGCGCATTGGGCTGAGGCTGCATAATTATTGCTACTGCCAACAGGAAAGCCATTGGGTCTCACATCTGGAGAGCCAAGTGTGCAACTTTGAGCACCTACAGGATATGGAACTTGTGCTTGGTGGAAAGTCCCTGAAATTCCAAACTGTCCATGAGGCTCCCGGGCAAAGTCTGCATTCTGCTCTCTCCGTATGGAAAAGTCCAGAGGTCGATCTGCCTGGTGCATGACGGCAGGGGGACATGGCCTTTCGGTGAACGGGTTCATTTGACTAGTATTTAAGTGCATTCTGAAACTTGGATATGGAGGTAAATTCCTCACTGCTGGGTGACTTGGTGGGACCATAGGATAAGGGTGTGAAAGATGAGACAAGTCATTGTAATAAGGCTGAGGAACCGAGCAATGTCCTGAGGTAGGCTTTTCAGGTATATGAGGAGGGTTCTCTGGTCTGTAAATCTCTGCGTTGCTCTGTGGACAGTATGGCACAGAATTCTGAGGTATATCTCCATACTTGGATAAGTGAGGGTGATCTTGATAAACCTCTGTCGGTGAAGGTCCGTAGTGCATTCTGGTGACTGGTTTGTACAAAGGAGCCACATCCTTATGCATTTGTGGGCGCATTTGAATACGCTGGCAGTGCTCCGCAGAAGCAGGGCCAAAAGGGTAAGCTGGGCTATATATATAACCGTTATGTTTTGGCTCAGTAAAAGCAGATCTTCTAGGCCTGCTTGGGCTGAGAGCATGGTAGCCCTGTGGGGTTACATCTTTTAACGGTACTCTCTCTCCGCAGTGCTCAAATGACATAATCCTCTGCTGCATCAGTGCTTCCTGCTCCCTTTTGTGGAGATACGCCCAGTGGCCATAATGTGCTGCCCAGTCATCCTCAAACATCTGAGGGGGCACCCTTTGTAGCCCTCGTTCCACAGCATAGTTCTGGCCCACTGTGCGCTTAAGATCAGTGAAGCACGGGCTATGTCCATACACAGGCTTTGGAATAGCAAGTCCACCTGGGCTTTCACCTAATGATGGAGATAAGCTTTTGCAACCTATAGGAAGCTTCCTATATGCAACAGGTGAGATCACACCTTGAGTGCTGGGGCTGTGCTTGCTCCTGTTATAGTAGGCAAGCTTGTGCTTTGCTGCCAGCTCCTCTGGTGAAGGAGGGGAACCACCCTCCACAGAGAACGGCACATTATCAGAGCGGTAAAAGACTTGATGTGTAATTGACCCTTCTGTGGCTGCAGAATGAGCACCTGGGCTCCCACCATTTCTCACATAAGTCCTAGAGGGGCTCCACACTGAGGGAAGCTCTAAAGCTTCTTGTCCGCTGAGAGAGCAAGGCATGTAGGTCTGTCTGTAAGGTAAGGCCTTGTCTTGGGAGTACTGTGGCAAGCTGTCTGCTGTAGGAAGCCCCGGAGGGGCTATAGTCCCCACGGTACCCTCCAGTCTTGCTATCTTGCTTTGAGCGAGAGGATCCATGAAATTCGGCACTCGTTTACTGTTCATCATATCCTATATTCGAGGTCATTTGGTCATGCTGTGCGAGACCTGGTGGGGGGAAAAAAAGGACAGTTTTTCTTAGGATAATGGTTTCAAACAGATTAAAAACATTTTTAAAAAGCTGCTAAAAAGGAAGGTTGCGTTATAGAAATTTCTAATGCATTTCTATAATTAAATTTCTAATTTTAAATGACTAAAATAGCTTATTATAGGGAACAATGCTCTCAACCCTGGTCTTGGAGGCACACCCACCCTGCACATTTTAGAGCATTCACCCCATTAACAAGCATTTCACAGTTGAATGGGGTGTAAAATCTAAAAGGAACAGGGGTGGCAGAGGTGTCAAACACTGTTATAGACAAGAAAATAACATGTTCAGATACATATTAGAGGCACTCACATGAATGATTATCACACAGTATGATTGTTAGTCATAATCAAATCCCCTTAATTTATCTGTAGTGTCTACACAGACGTAGTTCTTTTATCAAATGGTAAGCAAATGATCAAATGCAAATGACTGCAGCTGCATCAATCATATTCCAATTGTAGACAAAGCCTGTCTTTCCGACTACATGCAGAGAAACAACAAAATGAGGTGGTGTGTCTTCAGAAGATATACATTACAGTACATATGACTCAGAATCCAAAAATGTTGTTGTATATGAAACCATTTTTGAGGTTGAGATGTGTGCAATTATTAAAATTCACTATTCAAATGCTGGAGTTGCCATTCAGGTATTTATTATGATTAATCGAGAGAATAATAATGTCTTAACAGGCCTTTACTTCCTCTTTTTAAATTTTTACCCCCAATTTTCTCCCCACTTCCCCAATTCCATCATCACTTTCCCAATTACACACGATGCTCCTGACATTAGGAGGACGTGCGTCCTCTGATACATATGACATCAACCACCACCACTTTTCAAACTGCCGTTATTTGCATCCTTGCTGGACAAGCACCAGGTCCCCAGCTCTGATCCAATGGCAAACAGACGCCTGTTCTGAACAGCATCACATTGAGTGTGATGTGAGGAGTGGAATCCCAGCGGAATGACCTGGGATTTGAACCTGCGATCCTTGGATCACAGTGGTAGTGGAGTCCTTAATAGGCCTTTAATATCTAAAGGGTTTTGCTCATATTTATTATTTAGCATGCACTGTATATTACACTTCGGTGCCTTATTGTGAAATACTGTTACGGACGCAACTGAAAAGGCAGGGATAGTGCAGCTATAAACACTCCCCTCTGTTTATAACTAGTATAATGTCTCTGAACAACAACAGAACAACAGCTTCACTATCATGTCTTCATAAAAACCATCTGTCCCAAATGTCCCTCACAAACACAAGCAGGAAAGACGCATTACAGACATCAGACATCATGTCTAGTTACGAAATGTGGACTTCTGCAATTCTGTCTGACAGCTGTCAGACTCCATGTCAATGACCTGTCTTCTGCATTTCTGGTTCACTCACTGTCTGTGTCAGGGCCCACAGGTGCTTTGTCTCAAACAGCTGTTAAATTTGTCTTGTTTCCATTTCTATTCATGCATATATAAAGTTTGAACATGATGGAACTCTCAACTACTGAATTTCTGCTTCCTGAGGATGGGTCTGCAGACCATGTCCCACTGGTGGTCCCCAGCCCACAGGATGAGAAACCCTGCTCTAGCAGATATTTAGATGTTAACTACTGTAGATGTTAGATGTCTTCAGAAACACTTTAAAAAAATAAATGTCTTAAACTAACGTGTGGGTACATCATTCACTGAGGAGAATGGACCACGTGTAGGTGCTAGCTAATGTAAGGTCCTTAGTACCTCTGAAAGGAGAGCTTCTGTTGACCATTACTCATCACACATGGAGATATATCGAAAAAGTCTGGATTATGTTTGAGAAGATGCTTAAAAAGATTTGTATTTATGTGGAAAAAGCGGCGAGTCATCTACTAGTGCAGGAATTTCAGGGACCACAAGTGGGCCATGAAGCACTTTCTAGCACTTTCTGTTGTTCCTCAAAAATCACCCCCAAGTACAATCCACACTGCATCACATAAGATGTAAGTACGTGGATTGCCAACATGGGATTCTGACATACAGAGACAGACGTGTTGTGTGATGTCATCTTTCCTGCTCGTGTTTGTGAGGGACCGTTTAGGACTTATTCTCATCTTTTCAGATACAAATTACATGCAAAAAGAGCTTTGCATTAAAAAGTTGTGTTAGGTGGAGATGGTGGAGGACTCCTGATCTAGTGCAGCTCAAAAAAGAAGAATATTGCGGAAAATTTCATTCACGTTGATAATTCCATTCAAAAAGGTAAACAGTCATATAACATTTATTACATACAAATTGTGCATGACGTCAGTTTGGCTTATAAATCACAAAAATCTGAAATCCAGAATCTCACATTATTAGAATATTTAATTTCGAGTTCCAAGCAGACTCACAGCCCTCATCACCTTCCAGGAAAATCCCAGGAGTGTCCTGGCTCCTAGATACATCTGGACCGTAAGTGCAACAGGTAGCCCAAGTGTGCCCCACATCTGGGCTCTAAGTGCCAAAAGTGGACCAGGTTTGTGTGAGTGGAGGTCCTGCTCTAATACAACCACCAGGAAGACATTCTTAAAGATCAGCTGGACAAGTGGCCAAAATCTGGCACACATCTGAGCCATAAGTGCCAAAGGTGTCCCAGGTTTGTGTTAGTGGAGGTCCTGCTCTAATACAACCACCAGGAAGATCTTCTTAAAGATCAGCTGGACCGTGCTGTGCAGGTCAGGGTCTAGTTGGTCTTCCAGGACACAATGATGCACTGAGTCTACTTTCAGATACACTGTAACAGATGAACTCCCCTAAAGACACTCCCATTCACCCTGTTCTTGTTTTACGGGAGTGTCCTGGCTCCTAGATATTAAAACACTGTTTTTCGCTTTCAGACTCTGGACCATCTGACAATGATAAACCCAGATTTGTATTAGATTAGTTTGTCTTGTGGCTCAAAAAAAAAAAAAAAATCTAATTTTATTTAATTTTGAATTTGCATAAATTACTAAATCAGACAGAATGAACATTACAACAGGAATGTCTTGAAATATGTAACGTTGAACGATTTAAATGAACACTTCAAAATGATTCAAGTGTTATAACAATATAAAATGTTAAATTTAAAATGAATAAATTGATATTATTGTAATATAATAATATAGTGATGAAATGATTGCCATACATAACTATTTATGAATTAAACAGTTTTTATTCTAATAGTAGTCTCTCAGTTTGGACAGACTCAACAATAATATGACAAAATATTGTATCATTATTATGTGCATGAAAAACCTTTACAGTTGATTTATCCATTGACTGACTTTCCTCCTGCAATCTTATCAGTTTTGCAAAATATGAGAACATGAGACCCATGTGAGATTAGGAAGGGCTGCATTGATTGGGCATATTTGGGAAGCCCCAGTGAGTCCCAGTAACAACACATTTACAGAAGTCATGTGATTTCCCATTTCTTTAATATCTACAGTTTCTACTGTGGGATAAAATATCAGTTGAGAAGTAGAGACGGCATCTTTATTGAGGAAGGTCACATCAGCTTCATGCAGACACAGAACTGAGAACCTAGTATTAGAATCTAGGCTGTATCGTTATACGCTTCTCGTTGAACATGATTATCTCCATCTTGGACCTAATGATCCAGTTAGTCTGGTAATTTCCATCATTACATCCAAACCAGACCTGTAAATATTATTAAAAACCATCTGTAGCAGCATGTGCCTGGTAATGTTCTTCCCATACCAGGCACCACCTTCAGTTCAAAAGTTCAGGCCTGTAAGGGTCAGACGGAATCACAGACTCAGTGCACTGGACAGCTTATACATAATCTAAAGCTGTATACTTCATTTAGTGAAAATCCCACATCTGGGCTGTAAGTGCCAAAAGCGGCCCAGGTTTGGCCCACACCTGGTGCCAAAGATGGGTCAGGTTTGGCCCACATCTGAGCCCTAAGTGCAACAGGTGGCCCAAGTTTGGCACATATCTGGACTGTAATTGCCAAAAGTGGCCAACATCTGGCACACATCTGAGCCATAAGTGCCACAAGTGGCCAACATCTGGCACACATCTGAGCCATAAGTGCGACAAGTGGCCAAAATCTGGCGCACATCTGAGCCATAAATGCCAAAAGTGTCCCAGGTTTGCCCCACATCTGGGCTGAAAGTGCCAATGGTGGACCAGGTTTGTGTTAGTGGAGGTCCTGCTCTAATACAACCACCAGGAAGACCTTCTTCAAGATCAGCTGGACCGTGCTGTGCAGGTCAGGGTCTAGTTGGTCTTCCAGGACACAATGATGCACTGAGTCTACTTTCAGATACACTGTAACAGCTGAACTCCCCTAAAGACACCCCCGTTCACCTGGTTCTTCAGTCCTCACGTGCGCTGCAGAGCTGCAAGCTCCGGGTCCAGAAAGTGAAGATCTGCTCCGGGAGTCAGTTTCAGCTGCACATGATGGACAAATCTGGAGCGGATCTGCACTTTCTGGACCTCGAGCTCACAGCTCTGCCAGTGTTTTACAAAAACAAGCGGAGAACAAAGCCGAACATCTGAGCACTTCACCTCTACCAGACTCACAGAGAGCCAGCCCTCAGTGATCAACACTCACCCTGATCACACACAGTCCAGCAGCGCTCTCCCTGATGATCACACACAGCCCAGCAGAGATCACCCTGATCATGATCACACACAGCCCAGCAGAGATCACCCTGATCATGATCACACACAGCCCAGCAGAGATCACCCTGATCATGATCACACACAGCCCAGCAGAGATCACCCTGATCATGATCACACACAGCCCAGCAGAGATCACCCTGATCATGATCACACACAGCCCAGCAGAGATCACCCTGATCATGATCACACACAGCCCAGCAGAGATCACCCTGATCATGATCACACACAGCCCAGCAGAGATCACCCTGATCATGATCACACACAGCCCAGCAGAGATCACCCTGATCATGATCACACACAGCCCAGCAGAGATCACCCTGATCATGATCACACACAGCCCAGCAGAGATCACCCTGATCATGATCACACACAGCCCAGCAGAGATCACCCTGATCATGATCACACACAGCCCAGCAGAGATCACCCTGATCATGATCACACACAGCCCAGCAGAGATCACCCTGATCATGATCACACACAGCCCAGCAGAGATCACCCTGATCATGATCACACACAGCCCAGCAGAGATCACCCTGATCATGATCACACACAGCCCAGCAGAGATCACCCTGATCATGATCACACACACAGCCCAGCAGCGCTCACCCTGATCACACACACAGCCTGCAGGCTCCTCATGTCCTCCAGACATCACAGAGCGGTGGAGCAGAAGCTGGAGCTCATCAGGAGCACAGTTCCGGCTTGTTCTTCTCAGGAGTTTGGAGGCGTCAGTCCAAAAGTATGTGCACTGCTGACCAATTAGAGCAAGACAAAAAAGAGGGAGGATCTCTCTCTCTCTCACACACACACACTCTCTCTCTCTCTCTCTCTCTCTCACCTCAGTCACTCATACACACTCTCTCACACATTCTCTCTCTCTCTCTCTCTCTCTCTCTCTCTCTCTCTCACTCACTCACTCAGTCACTCATACACACTCTCACACATTCTCTCTCTCTCTCTCTCTCTGTCTCTCACTCACACTGTCTCTGTGTCTCTCTCACTCACACACACACTGTCTCTCGCACTCTCTCTCTCTCTCTCACTCACACACACACACTCTCACACACACACACTCTCTCTCTCTCTCACTCTCTCACTCACACTCTCTCTCTCTCTCTCTCTCTCTCTCTCTCACTCACTCTAAATTATAAACCTTTTAACAAGCTCTTAATAATTAGTTGAAATCACCACGAGTGTTGATTTGATGTAGGAAAGCACAGGTCCAGGTACAAAACAAAGAAAACACAGACCTGGGCCATAAGCTATAGACCTGATGTAGGTCTGACGGGATTACATCACAATCATGATAATTACATTTACATGAACAGAGTAGGAAATACGTAAATATGGAACAGTGATAGTCCATCCTATCAACATTAGATATATGTCACATAGAACTCATTATAGCAGCTGTGATGGATCCCCTTGACTGAGGGATGACAGCCAAAGGGGTAGGGTTTGTGCCAGGGGCCGCCGTACAAAAATAAATAAATAAATAAAAATAAATAATAGTAAAACACAGGACCAATTTACTTGGATACAATTAACTTCCATCCATGTGCTCCACGGAAGATAATTGTATCCATTTGAAGGATGATTATACAATAAAAAAGGGTGGAGCCAGAACCCCCCCCCCCCCCTCCGAATAGCCCAAAAAGAAATCTCTGAATTTTGTCCACTGTGTGTGTGAGATCTTCTCCTGCTTCATACTGATTTTACTCAATAAAGAAGAACCTCGCCTCTGACCTTCTCTGAGACCGATCCTCTGCTTTAATTATTTTATCATTTCTTTATTTATAATTAAACTTATGCTGTGTTTGGGGTCTGTTTATTTAGGAAAAACGTAACGTGATTTCTCTCAGGGGAATCAGGTGTAGTGTCTAGGACAGACTCGACAGTTCCCTTAACAATGTTGCCAAAGCTCAGAAACTTTCGATTCTTATTTACAGAGGTTTATAGGAGTGGCTGTGCTTGGTAAGGTGTA
Source organism: Acestrorhynchus altus (assembly GCA_034509495.1). Lineage (NCBI taxonomy): Eukaryota > Metazoa > Chordata > Actinopteri > Characiformes > Acestrorhynchidae > Acestrorhynchus > Acestrorhynchus altus. The sequence goes on from CM067508.1 coordinate 30,485,501, forward strand.
GCTGGAGTGTATGTAATGAGTGTTACTCACTGTCCTTCAGGCGGTTTCTAGGTTTAGGTTCTAGGTTTTTGATTTTTTTTTGAGGGAAAATATCTCACTCACTCACTAATTCACACACACATTGCAGTGTTGGCCATGTGGCCTTCAGAACCTGGATTCATCGCTGAAGATGATGAAGTTACAATCTGACTTTTTTGGTCAATGAGTGCATTTTGGCTCCCTTTAACTGGTTAATTTCTCTACATTAGTAGAATACCTGAGAGTAAGCAAAAGGTTTTCTACTGAAATGCCCAGAAGCCTACAAGGAATAATCATCTGTAACTAATCTGAGAGAGAGAGAGAGAGAGAGAGAGAGAGAGAGAGAGAGAGAGAGAGGGAGGTGGGCATGCATTAAACCCACTGTACACTGTGCATGTTGCCCCCAGGACAAAATTGTTGGGCACCCATAAGTTAGACCTACTACACATCCGTTAATGTGCAACACTCAGTTTAGTTATAAGTTCTGTTACGAAGATTGTGAAACCTGGGAAATGTTCAGACCCGTCTCAGTCTGGATTCTTTGGCACCAGTGTAGCTGAAGTGTACATAGGTTTGCGATGTCTGCTGTTGACGAACTACAGGATGATCAACACAAAGTGTGCAGAAACAGATGAGCCTCTGTCATTGGCTTTACAGTTGACAGTAAGTGGACAATGTTTAAACACTCCAGCAGCACTGCTGTGTCTGATCCACTCATACCAACATGTAAGGCTTTTGAAAATCTTACAATAGCTGTGTTTCACTGTAAACGTTCAGAATATCATGATGCTGGTTTTAAAAATGAGTTCTTTAAACCAAATGTAGTCTTTTGCAATTTCCTTCAATAGCTGGGGATTAGGTTGGGTAGCGTCCACCCCAGCGTCCACCCCCAAACTATGTACTGTGGGCAGCGTCCTGTGAGCACTGATGGAGGAGCAGTTAGGTAGTTGTTCTTGGTCACATTAAGGCTGCGTTCACTCAGCAGGATTTCACCAAATCCGATCATTTTGTTGGCTGTTCACACTAAGCTACATTAATGTGAACTATATCTGACATTTCTCCGAACCCTGCACCATGTTTTTGCATGGAAGAAAGGAGTGAAGTTTCACGTCCAAGGACTTCCAGAGGCTCACAGATACTTATCACCAAGAACGCATTGAAGCATTCTGTAAAAAGGACACGTTATTTGGCAAATGACATTTCTTGTTTTGTGTTGCTGGTTTCTTTGAACTTTGTTCGGACGCGGCAGCCACGTCCTTGTGCATCCACATTTGACCATTTGGTTAAGGCATAGGATGGCTGCAGTATGTTTGACTAGAGACATCACATCAAATAGGGGTGAGATGTGTTACCTCACTATCCCACCACTAAAAACCTGGAGGCTGGACTGGCAACTTAATTCAGAATTCAATTTTTTTTTTTTTTTTACAGATGACCACAAATGACAGGGTGGACTCCCTTTTGTTCTGTCAATTAGCCCCTTCACTCTCTCCACGGCCCACACCTATAGTGGCCACTGGGAACTTTCCCGGTTCTCCTGAAGTCCAGTCCGTCCCTGCTGAAAACCTCCCTCCCTTTAATTTTAAAAGTGTCCTGAGGCAAAGAATCGGATTTGAGTCACTTCATCTTGGTCATGTGAATGGGACCTAAAGGTGGTACATAAGGCCTTTTCACACTGATTCCGATTTTTACATTTTATTTTCGGCTTATCGGACGCGATAAGATCAGGCTGACCAATCAGAGCCCCCTTGTTGTGGTTGCAAATCAAACAAATTAAGACAGTAACAGCCCATGTTGTTCTTAGCAGAACACAAAAGTACATGACCAACAACCCGCTGACTTTAAAAAGACAACGTTTATGCAAATGTATGGCGGAGCGGAACTGAAAGCCTGGGAATGACTGTGAGAAATGACTGTGATTTATTTTTTTTGGCAAGTTTGTCTAATAGCATCTTTTCATGGCCAAAGAGCCGTGAATGATCGTTTTCCTCACTAATGAGCGCTCGTGTGAAGGAGGGAGAAGCAGAGAGGGAGCAGAGAAAAGGAAAGTGTGTTTCTAGACCCATTTACAGACACAGAAGGCAAAAAAGCATATCGGACTGAAGGTGTGGGAAGTAAAATGATAACATCATGATAATTACATTAATTATTAAAGTAGGATGTTTGGAAATATAGAGCATGGAAAATACTGTGATAGTCCATCCTGGGAACATTTGATATAGGTCACAAAGAATTCATTATTTCTGCGGCTGTGATGAACGACCTTGATCGAGGGATGACACCCAAAGGGGTAGGGTTTGTACCATCCTGTGCCGCCCCCGTACAGACCAATTTACTTGGATACAATGAACATATAATGAACTTCCATCCATGTGCTCCACAGAAGACAATTTTATCCTTTTGAAGAACTCTGAATCTTGTCCACTGTGTGTGTGAGATCTTCACCTGGTACCATACTGACTTCTTCAATAAAGAAGAACCTCGCCTCTGATCTTCCCTGAGACTGATCCTCTGCTTTAATTATTTCTAAACTTAACTTAACTGTTGGCAGGCTGTTTATTTAGGATAGTAGAGAGAAAAACGTAACTTCATTTCACTTAGGGGACTCGGGTCTAGTGTCTAGAACAGGCACAACAGAGGTTCCACTGGGTTAAAATTGCATCTGTTTTTTTTTTTGGTCCAAAAAAATCATACTTGCTGTGAAAGGTCTTTATGTATAAAAAGAATTCCCAGTTTGAATTAAAATTCAGAGACAATTTTAATTTTAATATCATTTATCAGTGACTAAAGTATCTGGGTCTAGTCATAGTAAATATCTAGTAAAACCCAGGGAGAGGTGAGAAGTTTCGCCACGTTATTTTCCTGGTCGAAGCATTGTTGAAATCTTTGCAGACGTTTTGACAAATAGCAGATGGCACTGACTGGTTAGACACTCCAGTTGCCTTTTGTTTATCAGAACTGTCATCCTGCTTTGGTTAATGGTTGACCATAACTGGTAGACAAGGCCAGAACTAGGTCATTTATTAGCAGAGTCTGGTGCAATGCAGTTATTCCCTTACATGGACCTTCCTTCAACCTTCCTTCAGTGTTGTTGTCAAACAGAACGGATTCACTGCCTTGCCAAACGATTCACCCCCATTTTTCGTGTTTTTCGTGTCTCACAACCTGGATTTTAAGCAGATTATTTGAGGGTTTGCATGATTCCATTTACACAACATGCCTACAACTTTGAACATTTGATTTTTTCTATTGTGAAGCAAACAAGAAATAGGACAAAATAATAGAAATCTTCAGTGTGCATAATTATTCACCCCCCCTTAGGTCAATACTTTGTTAAGCCCCCTTTTGTGGCATTAACAGCTGGACGTCACATTAGGAAGTCTCTATGAGCTTGCCACTGGGATTTTTGCCCATCCCTCAAGGCAAAACTGCTCCTTCACATTAACAGTGAACAGCAATCTTCAAGTCTGACCACAGATTCTGAATTGGAGTAAGGTCTGGCCATTCCAATACATTTACACATTTCCCCTTAAACCACTCGAGTGTTGCTTTAGCAGTATGCTTTGGGTCATTGTCCTGTTGGAAGGGGAACCTCTGTCCCAGACTCAAACAGACCAAAACAGGTTTTGCTCAAGTATATCCCTCTATTCAGCGCCATCCATCTTCTCCTCGACTCCGACCAGTTTCCCAGTCTTTGATGGTGAAATGTTCTTGGGATGTTGAGATATGTTGGTTTTGCGCCAGACATCACATTTTCCTTTTCCACCACATTTTTGTCTGTAAGTAAAGGTGTTTTCCTGGCCACTCTTCTATAAAGCCCAGCTCTGTGGAGTGTACAGCTTATTGTGATCATATGGACAGATACTCCAGTCTCTGCTTGGGAACTCTGCAGCTCCTTCAGGGTTGTGTTTAATGCCCTCCTTGCCCGGTCCGAGTTGTCCCTTGTTTGGAGATCTCTTTGCCCTTTATTGTTTTATTTGGCTACTGGTGTCTAAAATATATATAATAGTAAAAAATATATATGATACTATATTTTATTCTTTTATATTAAACCTATTTATTTTAATTGTGAAATTGTTTTGGGGATCATATCATTTTAGTATCCTTATTAACTCCATTTCTAATTTCTAATCAATCTCTTTGGAATGTAAATGCTCAGCTGCATTGTAAATGTCGGTCACCCTGTCAAAATAAAGGTTGATTGATTGATTGACAATGTCAACATATTTTATTATGCAAACTCCAGCTTATTATTAAAAAACAGCCTCGACAACAAAATGCAACGTCCTTGGATGAACTCGTCATTCGAAGGTTTGCACGTGTTTGCTTACTTGGGCAGTTAAAGATTAAAGCAGGTGGTCATTTGTGTGCACAAATTGTACTAAGTCAACAAAAGGTTGCTATCGCCCTAAAATCATATCCTGTTTACAAGTTTTTGCCCCATTATCAGTAACATATGAGCGCTATCTTTAATACCAGAGAAATGTGTAACAGGGGCCAAGTATAGGTTTTGATTTCTGCCTGTCATTGCGTCATGCTGCTGGAAGTGCATCTGTTAGATGTTCCTAATTGCCCTTCCTTTGAGATTACCACTGTAGAGTCTAGACAAGCTTATGGCCTCCTCAAGACCCCCACTGACTGCCCTCCGGGGTTTTGGTTGGTGCTCAGTTGCTCGGTTTTGGAAAAGCATGTCCCTGCAGACTATCCCATTGCCACTTAAATTGTGTGTTGCCATGGCATCAGAACATCACAACCAATCAACATGTGCCAACAGGAGATCCCCTCAAAAAATGAAATAAACAACCTGCAATGAAACCATGACATTTTGAGGATCATCTCCATAAACAATAGAATAGTGAACTGAAGACCCCCCTTCAGCGCTTTAGAAATAATGGAACCAAAATGTAAACATCTAAGAAGACGTATCGTTCCATAACTTTATGTAATCTGTATTCTCCTCATTTCACCAGGCTTCTTAACAAGTCTGCTGGGTTCTATAAGGTTCTATTTGCATTCACTATAAAGTCTGTATAGTGACATTGACACATGGAGATGACATATTGACATATGGTTTTCTAGATAAAGAGTCTAGAATGCATACAACTTAATGTTAGGTAATCACAGAATAAGAATATGTAAAATATAGCTGCCACTGGCCATTATCAAGGTCCAAGCACATATTTGCCCAATCAGGCCCATTACGTCAGTATGTGACCCATTTCTGGAACAGAAGCCACATTATGTGTAGTTTGTGTACAGGTACAGGTTTGTGTTCAGATATAAGTACCTGCTGAAATCTGATTGGCTGAAAATGGCCCTGTTTTTGAACATAACATCAGACTCACAAATACCAGTCCAGGATATCATATAGTAGCACCCTGCCAATTTTCCTGTCGGTTGGACAGCTTTTGGTGATATAGTAACTTTTTGCTTGTTATAGCGCCACCTAGGTATGACTGGCATTGACTAATTTAATTGTTAAAATATAACCCTCAGAATTGCTGCAAAACTCATCATGCAGTTGTGTCTCAGGCAGATATGTTAATGATTACAGGCGTGTAGATACTGGCTTTTGGCACAAGAAAGCATTCATGTGCTTCCTCCATTGCCTTATTAAAAGGCGCTCAGGGGCTACTTTTGGGTAGTGTACCTCTTGGTCAGAGATCGTTGACTGCTAGACATGCCCCTATGATGCACTTCAAGGCTCAAAAAGCATGAAGCAAGGCGCCCACAGCCAGCCAGTGTCACCTTTGTTTGCAGTGGTGTTGTGAATGAGAAACCTCGACCCACTGCTGGTGTGATGATCTGAAGAACCATCCTATACAACAGTCAGTCTCAGAGCTTCCAACTTGCATTTTTTCAGCAGGATAATGCTCACCTACACAGTTTTCCAGGAATGTCTCCACCAGATTTATCACCAACCAAGCATTTATGGGACCAGCTGAGACCTGGCTATGAGTGTGCAGGATCTACAGTCCCAGCTCCAACATCTGTATTCTGTCCTACAGAATCTACATGCCTGCCAAACCGTATGTCATCTTGTATCCAAACTAGCCTTGTTTGTTTTCCAATAAACTTATTCTTTCACATTTATATTATAATAACTTACATTATAATCATCATTGAGTTACGTGTTTATCTGGAGGTGGTTCTGCAGACACCAGTCCACAAAGTCCTGAATCAGTCTTCTGTCCTTGATGTCCTCCTTGTTGGTTATGAGGCTGACGATCGCATCTTGCTCGCATTTTGCTCAGCTCATTCCTCACCTGGGCCATTGTGAAGGACAGACTGGAGCAGGGGGGCAGGGTGCTGGAATGTGTGGATGGCAGGGGGGTGGCTGTGAGGTGAGATGGGAGTTAGTGTGAGAGCGGGGGGGAGGGCAGCATGCTGGAAGGGTCTGTGTGGGGTGAGGGGCAAGTGAGTGGTCATTCACCTACTTCTGGTCCACATGTATAGAGTTACATTCACACATACATAGTTTTATTCCTTTCCAACAGCTCCTTCTTGGTGCACTATTTTGTTGTCAGTGAGTGTGCACGACAAATATTCGGGGAAGACGCTTGAATTTTAGTCATGTTTGCTTAATAAAACAAATGTCTGATGTTGATTTGAAGTGTTGAACATGCATTTGGTAGCTGTTCTTGGGAATTCTCAATAAGGGGTCCGGAGTGAAGAAGGCCATTATTAGGTTGTACAAACAAAACAAACCTTACAGAGAAAGAAGTCCACGATGAAGAGATGACTTAAAGCACGAGGAGACACACAAGAACAAAATGTCAGCGTAGATCTGCATAGTACTGGAACAAGATTCTTTTAACTTGAGCGTGAAGATGAAAAGAAAGGTGTCACTGTTGACAGAAGTAGCAGGATGAAATCCCAAGTGTGTAGAGTTATATGCATGGAATTGGATGGATTGGATGGTGCTTCGAAGTACTGATGGATAGTGAGCCAAAACATCAAGAGCATCTAAGGAAATGGAAGGTTCCTTGTTTAAGTCAGTCAGTCAAAATTGCACAAACCATCACTATTCCAATACATATGGCCTGACCATAGTGAGCATGGCCTGACCCCACATTTGCTTGAATGCATGAGTCGTATTTTGTATTCAAGGTCTTTGGAATGTGACAATCCACTGTAAAACTACAGGAAGCAGTGATAAACCCTGAGAAAATGATCTCTCTTATCTGTACGACCTACCATACCAAGTTGGTGGGATAGGACATCTGGATCTACCGTTTTGGGAATTACCAGTAATATTACAACTGGGAACATTTGGATCCATTTAATAGCACATACAGACGTATCCCTCTCCAAAATGAGGGGCTTCTTCTCATAAACTGTTGTTCCTGAGTGGAGCTTATCACCTAGGGCTCTGCAGTTCCACAGTTCCGCTTGTTATGATGCCTTTATCTCATGGGTTAGCAGCCTTGATTTGAACTGCCCACCGCTCCGGACATGTGTGCTCATTGCCCCCCAGTGTGTGAATTCACTAGTGCGTATGTGTGCGTATCACTGTGTATGGATGGGTTAAATGCAGAGGACAAATGACCCTGTGTGCAAAAACCACAGTGGGTCTATGAGCACATTTACCTAGGCTCAACTAGGTGCATGGCCAGTTCACCTACCATGTGCATTTTGGGGAGGTAGAAGAAAACCCGGATGTACCCGGAAGAAATCCACAACCACAGGGAACCCCCCACCTCCACCCCAAATTTGAACACCAAAGATGTACATTGAGCATTTCTTCTGCTCCAGAAAAAAAGTCCAGCTCAAATAAATGCAAATGCAAGTGTGTATTTTTAAAAGAGATTATTTTTCAAGAAAAATAAGAAAAATAACTAAATTATATTACCAGTGTTTTTAATTGACAAAAATACTTGGATGAGAAACGAATGGAATCATTAAAACATAAAATAAGAATATAATAATAAAAAATAATAATAAATCATATCATGTCTTGGCAGTTGACAAAGATATGCAAGGATGGATCATTGAATCATTTCTCAGAATAAAAATCTCTGTGTTTCTGCTTCCTCGTTCTTTCCTCCTGATGCACTGACTTTATTGCTGTGTTTGTTTTTATACTGCAGGTGTGGCTCTGACTGTCTTCTCCAACTTACCTGGAAGCACTCTTCTCAGTCTTGCTATGCAAGACCTCATCACAGTGACTGACTCATATAACATAGAAGGGATATTTATGGATATTACAATTCATACCTGCTCATATATGGAAATATAAAAGTAGGGTGCAGATTGCACAGGATGCAGAAAGGAAGCTCAGGAGCAGCATTTCTGGATAAGAACAAAGAAACTAATAACGGCAATTTGGTTTGACGGGTAGACAAACATTCTATTTCTTATACACCCTTAAGTGTGAACATGTTATCAAATGATTTATGTTTTTCTCATCAAAAGGTCTCTTTAGGCCAGTGTTTCTCAGCCCTGGTCCCGGAGGCACCCCTGAAGGATTGCCCTAAAATGCCACTCTGAAAGGGCTTGTTAATTGTTGAATCAGGTGTGGTGGGAGCATGGAAAGTTCTAGAACATGCAGGGTAGGGGTGCCTTCAAGGATAAGGTTCAGAAACACTGCTTCAAGGAACCAAAGGTGGTGAAGTATTTTGAAAGCAGTTGGAAGAGTGTAAGAGGGGTTGCATCATAGGACTCTATGATGATACTGGCTTTGCAGATGTTACCATAGTGTGCTTTTGGCTGCAATGGATAGACCAGCAACACGAGAAATCTGAGACTTACTTGAACCGTGGAGAGGGAGAGGTCTGACATGACCTAACGGCCATGATTGTGGACATTCAGTGGACATTCAGTGGGCACACCTCACACCATTCTTCACACCACATAAACCACACCAACACAAAACACTGGACTGTAAACCACCCAGCACTCTACACACACATACACACACACACACACACGCACTCGGCACATAGAGACTGGATCATCCCCATCCTATCAGCAATATTTGCTGCGCACCAGGAACTACACTTCTACCTCAGTAACTGCTGTTATCACGCACATCTAGATGTACAGTATGTTACATATCTCTTGCACCTTATTCCCACCATTCATCTCACTTCTTTGTACCGATCGGTATTGTACTGTCCTGTCCTGTCCATTGAACTGTCTCTTGTTCACTGTATTTATTGTATTTATTGTACTGTTTGCACTTTATGTCGTCCAATTGTATTGCTGCTCCATGTTGCACCTTGGTTCCGGAGGAACGCAATTTCATTGCACTGTGTACCTGTACTCGGTTGTAATGACAATAAAAAAGCCTTGACCTTGACTTGACCTTGACCAGTGATGCCCTCCATGAATCATCCTGTTGGTGGCAGTACCAGTGGCAGACAACTGCATGACTGCAGGACCAAATGCACGGAGACTGTAATATGACAGCCCTTAACACTGCGTCGTCAAAGACTGTCATGGAGCCACTCATAATGGCAATGGGTCATCTTTAGTGGCGAGTCCTGCTTTCTGACCAACGAATCGGTGTGTGGAGACACTATGGTCACCAGGGTTTGTTGTCATGCCTGGTGAGAATACTCAAGATGCATGGGATGCATTATCGTGGGACACCATTAGAAACCTCTACAACTCGATGCCGAGACATCTGGCATGTTATTATATCCAATGCCATTCTGAGAGACACTCCGTCTGTATGTATTGCCCATATCCGTCTTTCAATTTGTTGTTCCTGATAGCCTTTATCTTCCTTCCCAATGGCAGTGCAAATCCCACACCTCCTTCTGGGTGCAACTATTTTAAGACGATGGGTGGATTTACGGTTTTTATAGTCTCAGAGCAGGTGCATGATAAAATCAGAAGTGCTTGCATTTGCTGACTCTGAGCTCCATCCCAGCAGACTGGTGCAGCGCTGGCTGGCTGATGAAATCTTGCTTGGCAATACAGGTGTCGGTGCCAGTGCCTGCTATGAGTTCACTCAGCCACCGTGTTACATCAGCTAATTCTCTGCTGCTTCTAATGTACCCAGGGGAGCAACGCTGTGGGGCCCCCCCTCTCGCCCCTGAAGAACAACAGCAGGAAATATCAGCAGTGTTTATCCAACCTTAGTGACATTTCAACAGCCAACAGTCGGCTGAGCAACAACGAGGTTGTTTTCTTCTGTAGAAACATCATGTGAGGCTCCTAGCGATAAGGGTTTTATCGTTTTGTGAACAGTGCCAGTATGATCAAGGTGCAACTTCATAACAAACACAGGGCCCGCGTCAACACGTACAATCACACTTCTTTGGTTTGCAGTCACTTGAGTCATAAACGAGCAAACCTGCCCACACTCCTGTCTACACAGCACACCGAGATACTTTGGCTTGATGTTCTGTTCACTCTCTCAGGTGGAAACCTTCTGCAGATGAGAAGAAGAGGCAGGGCGGGAACCTCCTCCGCACTCTGTTGGGCTGCATGATGTCAAAACCTCTGCCTGATTAATGTTTCCCTCTTTACTCGACTGTCTGTTTTTCAGAGCTGAGGCTCAGCAGCCAATGGCAAGAGAACAAGTCTCAGACAGAGGGACCATACACGAGGCAGCACGCACTCAGTCTCATGATAACACCTCGCCTGCTTTGCCAAACAAATGAGGTGGGACAGATTTGGTCTAATGGGAGGTGAAATGAAACAGCAGAGGCAAATTCTTTCCTTGGAAGTCAGATCAACAATTAATGGCAGGGTACAATCTGAGTGTTCTTCAAGCCAGGCCCGAGTACTTGGGTTCTAAGCCGCTACTGAAGTTGGTGTTGACACCACTCCCTCGTCTCATTAAGTTTGCAAGAGAAAAGAGGAACCAAAAACTGCTGGTATTTAAGACACACTTCCTTTCCTGCATTTAAAGCAAAAGCTGACAGCGTGTTTACTGCGGTTTATCTGATCTTACAGAGAAATGGTTTCGGACTACTTTTGTCATCTGAGGTAGACAGTCTGTTCATGTCATCGCTGCTGGACAAAAATTTTGTATCTCACGTCCATCTGAATCTGACAGTTGTTCTTTACAATGTGTCAAAACTTCACGATGAAAGGACCCAAAGAAATGTTCAGAAACTTGGAGTAACATCTTTTATTCCTTTTCTTATACAATTACCACACTTATCATAAAAACAACAGTTGCACAAATTGTTGCACCCCGAAAAAAGTGTGAATATTCCATATTCTCAAACAGTTCCTGCAGAGTGTGCAGACGGGGGTGGAGTGTTGATAGTGTGTCCAGTAGCATCCCACAAATTAGGGATAGGTCTGGAGCTGACGAGAGCTGGAATAATAGGGTTGGAACGCTGTCAGACCTTGGGCCTCAGTTCCTGTGATGAAGGCCAAAGGTGATCTGGTGTAGTACAGTTCTGTTTGTTTGGTTTGAAATATAGGCTTTTTCAGCCTGCTGATTTTCCACGACACAACACTAGTCTAATATTATCTGAAAGATTTTTATCATTCGTAAATCGTTATCTGTTAAGGCCAAGGTAAGTGGCAGCACACCGTGGAAACCAACAGCTGGTTTCACGCTTTTAATTAAAATGCTGGCTGAAAATATCAGCACTTTTATAGAATGTGTAGGGAATTTTCTGAAACATGACTTAAAGTCAGATCCATGAAGTTTTTCACCTTTAGTAAATAAAACACTACCATAGATTTTGTCAAAAGTTGACCCTCAAAGGCATTTCTGAAGCCACAAAGGGCAGAATGAAGTGGTTTTATAACCATATGGAATGCTGTACATCTGAAGGTGCTATGGGACCTGGTTTGGATGATATGGTGCAAAGTTCACCAGAAAACTCTAGATTCTGTCTTGGTGTTTTGAGTCCAAAGTAAATCCTTGTTCAAATACTTGATCAGGATGACTAGAGTTCAAGGTGACCAATGAGTAGATGTCTAATGTGTACACATCTTGTGGCCTCCTAGATGAGATGAGCGTGAGAAAAAGCCCTTGTGACCTATGCATCATGTGACCTGCATATGACCTGATTCAAGGGTCAGTGAACCTCTCTAACAGTTATATTAAAATCTGCAGTGTCGGCCAGGAACTGGGCTAGGCCGTGCATGGTGTCATCACGTAGGGAAAGAAGCAGTTTATTAAGACCAGTTTTTAATGTGTGGGTTGCGTCAAAATTTTTATTTTGTATCTTATTTTTATGAGTTTATTTAACAGTTAAATTGTATTTATTAATATTTGATATAACATTTATTTTATCTCATATTCAGGAATATTTAAATGCACATACATTTTACTGCAGTATGGTTTCTCTTTTTCTTTTCCGCATCTGAAGGCAAGCCATGAAATGCAACCTGCTAGTAAGGTTCAATAATCTGACGTCTCATGCAAAGTGTGAAAACTTGAGATTGAACGCTGTATGACACAACGCAAAGAACAATGTTTATTAACAGACACAGAGAGCATGGAGCAGTAAAATAAATTACATACTCTTAAAGTTTAAGGTGCAAAAAGGGAACCGTTATGCAATTTTTTTACATATACAGTATTTCTATTGGTCCAGTAACTGTGGAAAATCACACATAGTATGGCGCTCGCTCTGAGGGCTACAGTGACAAATCGTTCATATGGTCTGTTTAGAGGGGCCCCCTTCCCAAGGGAGTGGGGCCTTTTCTACGCATACATTACCTACCTATAGCTAGGCATTCCAAGATGATGTGTCCATATATGGGTCCCTAGTTCTGTGAAAACATTGGGGTATAAGAACATTACCTCTGAGTTAAGAGTTTAAAAGACCCTCAATCAGGTCGAGAGGTATTCTCCAGATATTCATGGTATCTGAATTTTTGTCATTGTCTACTTTGTAATAAAACTTATTATCCAAGCAAGACTGTCTGCAGAGACCTTTTCACAGCATCACCAAACAAACAGCTTTTGTACAGCAAATAAACAGAGGCCATTTTGGCTAAAATGAATTGTAGTATTTACAGTGCCCTGCTGAGACAGTAAAGGGGCCGCAGTGGACTTCTGTCCCTCCTCTTGACCAAATAGAATGATCAAAGGTGGTGTCATCAACAATAAACCTAGTCTGCTATGGACTGGGACTGTAATCCGGTGTTGGTTAGGTTCCAGTATAGAGGTCGCATGTTAAGCGTTTCAATCCTGCCTTTGCTGTGGAGCAACACACTGCCCCAACTGCTTCTCTGTGGTGCTGTTACAAAACAGACACCCTGTGAATGACAATTGTCCTCAAGAGTACCACAGAGCAGGAATTCATGATGTTATTTATACATCTGATATACAGTTATGGCTCTTATGAAAACAAGAAGGACAGCTAACCTTGTGCCTGCTGGTTTTAGCCCTTGCTCAATCAGTAAAATGGGTTGCTCCAGACATTGTACCAAAGGAGAAAGAACTTTGATCAAGAAGTTGACTGCAGAGGGGAAGACATATAAAGAAGTGCAGAAGATAATTGCTTACTCAGCCAAAAAGATCTCAAATGCTTTCAAATGGCAAACAAAGCCTGAAACATCCACACATATAATAGAATAACAAGAACAACAAACATCCAATGATCAGCTCCAGGGAAATCAAAGAAGACTTTCAGTTACCTGTGAGTAATGCCACAACCAGACAACGCCTACGGGAAGCCAAACTATTTGTAAAAACCTTCATAAAGTACCACTGCTGAAAAAAGAACGTGTTGAAAAGGTTACAGTTTGCCAAAGAACACTCTGAGTGGCCTAAAGAGAAATGGCACAACAGTATATAAACAGATGAGATCAAGATTGTTCTTACTGGGTCTAAAGGTCACACAGACAGTGTGTGAGCCAACCCTTTAACACTGATTTCAAGTCACAGTACACTCTGAAGACTGTAAAACATGGAGGTGCAAGCATATTCCAGATCAAATACTGTAGACTGGTGTTATGAAGTGGCCAGCCCAACCCCCAGACTCAATCTGATTTTTGCTGCTATTGATGCAAAGTCCAAGAATACAGAAGAATCGTGGAATGTAGTGCCAGTGCCTTTGTGCATAGAGAGATAAATGCCATAATGAAGACTGGGCTGTTTCTCAACTGTTGCAAACACGTTGCTATTACTTTGCTCATTACTGTAGCGACCCAAAAGCTGTAGATAACAGACAGATGTGTCTGAGCTGTATGAGTCAAAATGTTGTTCTTCAAGGATTTCAAGGATGAGACTTGGAATTTGTGAATTTGTAACCCAACATAGGGGGAAAAAATCTAATCTTTAGTATTCATTAGTGTTTTTATAATAGTCTAGTGACTGTGGGAATGTTATGAGTGGAAGGAGCTCTCTGTGGGTGACACTCTATTAACAGTCAGGATGGTCTGTCAATGGGGCCATTTCCTTAAGACACCTTGTCTTTCCTGTGTATATCGCGTATCTATAGATATACTATCAGTGGGTTATATGGTTTGTTAAAGGGGCCAAAGTGCTAAAGAAGTGAGGCCTTTTCTATACACACACACACACACACACACACACACACACACACACACACACACACACACAGAGATATATATATTACATCCTTCTATACATTTCAAGATGAAAGACGCCTTCCATATGTGGGGTATAAAAGCAAGTCTTTGGTTAAGACAGCAGAGTTTCTCAAATCTGGCCGAGAGAAGCTCCCAGGTAGCCTAGGAAACCTGTTTGTCTTCTTTGTAATAAAACTTATTATTCAAGCAAGACTATCAGTGGAGATTTCTTAAGACCAAAACCACACCTCAACACTCAATGAGCCATATATGCTTTGGTTATAATGGCTTGAGGCTTGACTCACACTTGTACTTCTACATCTATGGTGTCCACAGAAGAGAAGCTCAAAACTCGGATTTTGATGATGCACAAGTGCAGAAGCAAATGGATATGAGGCCTAGGACACAAGATGACACTAGCCTTTTACTATCTCTTCACTCTATCGTCCACTCCCTGAAAAACAAACTGGACTATCTCAGCTGTACCGGAGCTAAACACACATCAGAAGTCCTTATTGTCTTCTTAGTAAGACTGGGGAAGTGAGTGTAGTAGCTACCTACCTCCTCAGGACACAATGAGAGGGTAGCAACAACATCTCGTAAGACAGTGTAAATAATCAAAACTATAATAATGCAACTTCTGTATGCTGTAAGTTTTGGAACATTTGGAAGTGCCAATTACCCAACCCTGTTAGGACTTATCTTAGCGTATGTGATCACCGAGTATGTGTATTTAATATATTTATTAATATCAATCAATACATTTACAATGTGCTATTCATGTTTCAACAGCGTCATATACAGGTCATTTATTTTGTAGCTTCTACAAATTGATCATCTGCTTCACTACAAATACATTAAATAAACTACATATAAAATCTTTACAGAAACCATTTCAATAGACATTCACTTTCTTCCCCTCTCTTTGGAATTAGACATCTGCTTTTGGAAGGTACTGCTGGATTGTTTCCACAATAGTTGATACCTCTGCCATCGCACCTTTACCTGTAAAAAGACGTGTCAGTTAAGAAGAGTAAACAGACATGGTGCTTATCTCTATGACTCTTTGAGTTACTCCCCAACATTTTTCCCCAGGACAAGATTGGCAAGATTACCGTATGATATCCCTCCAATGAACAAAGCATTGTTTGTTACACTTTACATCTAGTGTAAGGATGGGAAAACCCCTCTCAAGCTATTTCTTGCCGACATATTTGCATAGACTGAAGCACACTGACGTGGGAAATTTGCCTATAATCATATCAGGGACCATAAAATCTTCAATTAAATAATTTAAATAATTTGGAATTATCACCACCACTACTTTGTTAGCCTCCTTTCACCATGTTCTTCAATGGTCAAGACCCCAAAGGACCACCATAGAGCAGTGATTCTGACATGGTGTTGGTGTGTTAGTGTGTGTTGCACTGGTACAAGTGGATCAGTAGTTAAACACAGTGTCCGCTCACTGTCCACTCTAATAGAAACTCTATGTCATCCTTTAGTCCTTCATCAGTGCCCACAGGACGCTGCCCAGATATTTCTTGTTGAAGGGCTTTTCTCAGTACAACACTGACACTGAGGGGTTTAAACACTCCAGCGGCACTGCTGCGTCTGATCCTCTTACACCAGCACAACACACACTAACACATTACCACTATGTCAGCATCAATAGAGCGGATAAAATGGACAGCGAATACAGAGGTTTGAATGAGTGTTTCTTCAGATGGGGACACTACACTTCATATGAGGTCATATGAGTTCTGCAGTAAAACATTTTTGAAAAAGCATATTTCCTTCCTCTGGATGGTGGAAAAGATATCTGAAAAAAGGAAATGAGACAAAACAAAACAGGTTTCGTAGGACCCAAGAAAACAAAAGTATTTTTAAATAAGTAAATGATACAATGTTAACAGTTTTCTTGAAATTATGATATTATATAAAAATGATGATTTTCTTGCAAATGAATGACAAGCTTTGATTATAATTAGACAATAATTGTAAACAACTCTACCAGGGAGAAAACAGCCTTTATTCCTTCAATGGTTAGGAACAGGCCTTCAATCTCAATCTGCATCTCTATACCATTCAAAAAAATATACACAATGTACACAGTTTTACAATGTTCTAAAACATTGTAAAAGTATGATCACTGGGTTTTACACATGGATAATCATTCTGATTCGAGTTAGTCTTTCAGTCATAAGTCTTTGTTTTACCTTCATCTCCACAAACCAGCTTCTTAGCAATGCAGGGTATTTCCACATAGCCAAAGCCCCGAAGAATGGCTACTTGCTGGGCAGTGATTGGGTGCTGCCACATAGCAGTGTTCATGGCAGGACAGAATAGCAGAGGACGGCTTGTATCCCATGCCCGTACCACACATGTCTGCCTTGGACAAACAACCCCGTGAGAACAGTTATCAATTCATTCACAAAATGTCCATTTCCTTTCATTTGAGGAACATACAATATTCGATGTCTTATAATATAGCTGATAATGAACTCGGTCAACCAGCACAGGACCATTAGAATCACTCAGGTGATCTTTAGATCTTCAAAAACCTGATGGAAAATCATAGAACATGGAACTCTATAAATTACCAAGCAAATTTCAACACAACTTATAAGCTGATTCACAAAAAAACAGAGTAGTGTATTTCCTGAACAATGGTTACGCCACTTCAGTGAATCACACTTCCAGGCAGTCACTTGACAGCTGCTAGGTGGTTGCTCTTGTGTTGCTGAGTGCATATTAGATGATTGCTATGGAATCCATGGTTTCTAGATGGCTGTTATGGCACTCAAGTTTGTTGCTGTGGAGTTGCTAAGTGGTTGCAAGGTGGCTGCTATGGTGTTGCCAGGTGGTTATGAAGGTGTTGCTATGGCATAGCTGTTGGTTGTTAATGTGTTGCTACACTGTAACTGTTTGTTGCTGAAGTTTTCCTAGGTGGTGGCTAAGTTTCTGAGGTAATGGGTTGGTTTCTAAGCTGTTCCTAAGCAGTTCCTAAGGTGTTTCTAGGGTTAAGCTATATGGACAAATCTGTCTCTCAAATCAGGAGGGGGGCAGAGTAGAGGAGTAGCTGAGAGCAGGGGAGGAGCAGGAAAAAAAGGATTTCCATAAGACTGAAAAAGAGGATTATTTGTTCTGTTTATATCCTGGTATAGATATAAATATTGATATATCGCCCAGCCCTAGGTGTTTCCATGGTATTACCTTTGGGAGGTTTGACTGCTGCCAGAATGGAAAAAAACCATTAGTTCAGGTCAGTGTTGCTGTGTAGTACAGCTTGGTCACTGTGGGTCAAATTAAACTCTAGGCTTTGGGCATGGACAAAAATGAATGGATGTACATGGGAGAAATGAGGAATGGGAAAACAACAAATATAGGAGTGCAGCCCAGTGGGGCTGTGGATTAGAGCTTGGGGACCTGCCCCAAAGAAGGTCCCCTGGTTTGGTGGCGGGAAGACAAAGGGAAGATTGAAGTTTGGTGGTGAAAACGACTAAGAGTGAATGGGAGTAACATGGCAGTAACATGGGAGTGCAAAACAACAGCGACTGTCTTTTTGGGTGAAAATATCTGCTACATGGAAGCTGTGTGCCATCAAAAAGCTGTGTAATAATATGCCCAATCAGAATCTGGAATTCTAATAGTGTTGATATATTGCTAACTGTAAAGAAAAGAAAGTAAAGAAAATTTAAATAAATTGGATAACGTAGTTGTGCACTGCCAAAACTAACAAAAACCCTGCAGCACAATCAAGCCACAGAACACTCATAACTCAGAAGTGAATCATCATGAATCAGTCGGCAGGCAGTGATGGCTTACAAAGGAATAGGTCAACACTCCGCCATGGTTTATTAAATCCCACAGATGTAACCCAAGTTTGGCATCAGTTCAGTACAGGATAATGAGTTAGCATGGAGTTCCTTATTTGATGTGGTTTCTGGGTATGTACATGTCTCGATAAATCTCTCACCAGGAGGTTGTCACAGATACCGCTGGCTATCTTGCCAAGTGTGTTTGCATCGAGTGGAGCAATGACTAACAGGTCAGCCCATCTCCTCAACTCGATGTGCAGCACAGGGTCAGCCCGAGACGTCCACATCTGCAACACATACAACTGAAAAGAAGATATTCTCATGACTAAGAGCAGTAAATCTGCAGAAAACAGGCACTACTCACCCCCCACTCATCCTTGTCTGTGTAAACACGGACGGGAATCTCAGCAAGGTCGTAAAAATGGGTGGCATGGTCTGTGGTGACTACACGTACATCGATCTTCGGGAGAAAAACATTTCTTTAGTATGTGACAGTAACCGGTATTTACCCAAATATTTGTTTATCTGTTTAATTATTGCCATTAAAATCTATACAAAGCCATTCAGAGGGGTTTGACGTGAACTGTGCTGTTTTTGAACCTACTGGCTCAGGATTGTTCACTGTGGTGATTGAAACCAGATGTCTGAAGAGTGCTTTTAATAGGTATATCGAAGAACAGGGGTCTTTGGCTCCGACCCTGAACCACCATACCTAACACAAGTAATAAATGCCTTTAGAAGTCCTCGCTAAGATGAATCTGTCTTTGTCAGTCATGTGTGTTCACTGCAGAGGTAGGTATTTCATGCCCAGCAAGTCAAAATCCACCCCAGATTTTCCAACTGCCTGGGCAGCTCTACTGCCGCTGAGCGGGCTTGTGTTGCTGAGTGGTAAGTGGGTGGTTGCTATGCTGTTGATAGGGTTTGCTAGGTGGATGACCAGTGGTTGCTCCAGTATCCAAGGAGGTGGCCATGGGGTTAACTGGTTGCTTGTTGGTTGCTGTGGCTGTGATGGTATCCAAGTTGGTTGCTATGATGTTGCTATCACTTCCCAGCTGGTTGTTATGGTGTTGCTAGTTGGTTATGAAGCTGTTGCTATGGCATAGCTGTTGGTTGCTAAGATGCTTTGTAGTTGCTGTACTGTAGCTGAGCCAGTGCAGAGCGGTCCAGGCAGTCTGTACAAAATCCTGGGGTGGGTTTTGATTTGCTGGACCTTTAGACTTGACACTTGATTCCTTTGAACGGGCATGAAGTTCAAACCAACAGGATGGTAGCGTGTCAGGAAGAAGGTAGGAGAACACTGTCATAGAATATTATCACATGGCATTAGTATGAATATGCAGCCTAACGTTGGTGGTTATTTAACTGGATTCTGGACACTTGTTCCTTTGTAGACTCCAAAGGTCTAGAACAGTCAGTATGCTTCCCTTCAGTGAATCACTTCTCGGAACGAGACCGTTCTGTTCCTCAGCAAAAAACAACAATTTAAATATGAGGGGAATCCCCTTTAATATTACACCTTCCAGTAATATGAGACCATGTGTTTACAATCTGACAAGAACTGACATGAACTCAAACTCACTGCTGGCAGTTACAGATTCACATTCTCTTTTTCATATCATTGACATCTTAATTATATCTTGCTTCCACTGATTATCCTTCAGACGTTTCTACATTTCAATAGGACACCTGTGGTAAATTCAGTTGATTGGACATGTTTTGGAAAGGCACACAGCTGCTTATATAAGGTCCTGTAGTAGACAGTACAGGACAGAGCGCAAACCAGGCATAAACCAAGTCTAAGGAATTGCCTGTAGATCTCAGAGACAGGACTGTATTGAGACACAGATTTGGGGAAGGGAACAGAAACATTTCTGCTGCATTAAAGATCCTAATGAGCACAGTTGCCTCCATCATTTGTAAAGGGAAGATGTTTAGAACCACCAGGGTTCTTCATAGAGCTGGCCGCCTGGCCAAACTGAGTGATCATTGTAGAAGCTCCTTAGTCAAGGAGGTGACCAAGAACCCAATGGTCACTCTGACACTCAACGTTGCTCTGTGGAGCAATGAGAACCTTCCAGAAGGACAACCATTTCTGCAGCACTCCACCAATCAGCCCTGTATGGTAGAGTGGCCAGATGGAAGCCACTCCTCAGTAAGAGGCACAAGACAGCCCATCTAAAGGACACTCAGACCATGAGAAACAAAATAATCTGGTATGATGATACAAATAGTGAATTTTTGGACTGAATGCTCAGCATCATATCTGGAGGA